>CM076247.1:7275767-7593267 GCA_038380765.1 Odontothrips loti
GCGGCAACAGGTGCTGTGAAATAGCAAACAATGCCCCTGTCCATCCGCAGACACGATGTGAAGGTCTCGGGAGGATCATACCACCGCGTGTTGCATGCATGCATGGGTCGGCGGGCCTGGCGGGGGGGGGGGGGGGGGCTGGCAGGACTGGCAGACCTACGGAGGGGCCCATGGCATGTCTCGGCCGTGCCGCCGCGGCGGTCCGCACCTCGGCGGCAGCGAGGCGGGGAATATTCGGTTCATAATGCACAAAGGGTAAACGCCTTATTGCCGAGACAACGCCGTCATTGTTCCGAGGTCGGGTCATCACAGAGGATGGCATTTCGGGCGGCGTGATTTACCGCGCGGCTTCTCCGAAAGAAATATGTTTAGTCAAAATAAAGAAAAGGTGATCAATCAATATTTCCCCACAAACGTTTCCTTAATCACTCTGTGATACTAATTTTTGACACTCCTCCACCCCCCAAAAAAGAGGAAGACTTGGCTGAGAATCGGTCATTTTGAACCAAAAAAAAATAATTTTCAAATCGACTTCGGATCAGTTCAATCCTATCTTTATGGCAGTGTCCATGTACTCACGAATTTCCAATTGTGTGTCTGCGTGTGGTGTGGCAGGGATTTCGTACAGCACCGTTGGTAAACCGCACTGAGCAGCCATTAACGCTACGCTACGTGCCATATCATTATTTCTCATCGGTTTCTATCCTTTTTAATCGTTAGTGTAATCGAGTGTGCGCAGCGGTCGGGGCGCGTGGCAGGGTGCGGCGGCGTGTGGCGAGGCACGTGCCGGGGGCGTGGCAATGCCGAGATTGTCACGTCGAGAGGTCATGAGATAATGCCGCTTTATCAGTGCCTCACACTCCTCGCACTTGGCTGGCTGCTCGCGGGCGTGAACAGGTAAGTAAACCAATTAACACACTGAGGCTGCTGTCTGACCCACCGCGCTTCTGCGCGCCAAGCACAACAATCTCATAAACGGATTAGGAGGGAGCGGGAGATGAAAAAATCCTGCGAGAGATACCATCTTCCTCTCTCTCTCTCTCTCTCTCTCTCTCTCTCTCTCTCTCTCTCTCTCTCTCTCTCTCTCTCTCTCTCTCTCTCTCTCTCTCTCTCTCTCTCTCTCTCTCTCTTTCTCTCTCTTTCCTATGGGAAACTAGGCAATAATAGCGGTCGCTGCGCCAGACAAGGATAGAGACAGGCCCGCGGGCGGCTCCGCGTGACGGACAATATTTTTCTGTGTGGCGCCGCCGGACGCGGGTGACGGGTAGCGGGTGGCGCGCGCCGGCTCGTGCCATCACCAACGAAGGTGATCACAAGCACGTAAATCACTCACTCGCCGCGCTGCTCCACGACGATGACAAAAGGACGAGAAAAACGTGGCGTCGGTGCTGCTCCAGTGGTGTCCCCGCCGGTCTGACTCCAACGCCGCTGCGCTCTCGGCGCTCACCCGCGCCCAAGTCTCCAGCCGCGGAGTCGGCCAGCAGCGTCCAAAATGTATCATTTACGGCGATGGACCCGCCTTTTTCCAGTTTTCATGGCACTCGCGGGCTGCGGCTGGGCGGTCGCCTCCGGTCGCCTCTCGCCTCGACGTCTGAGGAGGAAACGTCTGTCGGGCGTCAACACCGCCGCGCCGCACCGCAGCACCTCCACCACCGCTGCTGCTGCTGCCCCTCTTGGCTCCCGAAGGCATTAATCATGGTGCCAGAAAACTTTTACCGCGCGAGGCCCTTCTGCATAAATGAAAAGAAAAATGGCTGCGGGATCAATTAGGGTGGATGCAGTCACGGCGGCTGCTACCGAGAACCCTCCCAGACTGATGCCCGCGGGCAAAGTGGGCCGAATTGAGATAATTTCCTGATTAACAGCAGGATTGAATTGCGCATCGGTTTCTCGGAAGAAAACAAAAGATAGACAATTGCGTACTCTTCCCAGAGGTACGTCAGTAGTTTTACCCCTTCACTATTGTTGCTGTTTGTGTCGGTTGACGGCGGCGGTGGTGGGTGGTGGCGAAATGCAAATATTGGCAAAATGCAGGGCCGGGTCGGGCCGGGCGCCCGCGCGCTGTCTCACTCGCACCGCACTCCCTCTGTAATCTCGTTTCGAATGTTTCCTCGGCCGACAGCACCCCGCCGTACCTCACAGTCGTCGATAGGTCACGCCAGTTTCTGACATTTCAAGACGAGGAGGCAGTTGGCGGTATGACTCCTCGGCCGGCCGCCGCGCCGCGCCTCGCCGCCGGGTCTCGTGCACGGAGGCGCGGAGGGGCGAGGCGCGGGGCGTGGGGCGTTGGGGCGTGGGGCGCTTCCAAACCAAAAGTCACTCCAATACGATACGAGACGTTTCACCGCCCGGGGCGCCGGCTGCGTACTTGCTCGCTGCAAATGCATCGACGGTGACGACCACATTAATTATTTCACACTCTCAGCGCTGTGCGAGTTCCGCTGTCCTTTAAACCGGAGGTCACGGGCCCCACAAAATCTCGATCACGACTTGCCGGTGAAATTTCCAGAGACTGTCACACGAGATGAGACGAAATAACAAGCGCTATGGACGTGTTGTGAATACGTATGCTTCCCAAGGCCCCCTCATCCGCACTTTTACAAATGTCACACACGCTGTGCGAGGCTCGTTATGTTGCCGGCAAGCGGCGGCTGGTTCTCCTGCCGTGCGCCGTGCACACTAAAATGTCAGCCAACTGTTAATATGTTGTGCATGCATAATCCTTACGGGATGCAATTTTGTACCAACATCTTTTTGAAAGAAGATTCCTAGTCACAACAAATACAGGCAATTAATTTGGTTGTGGGAACTCCGTGATACAGTTGTACCAGCAAAAATTTAGCTCCCGCAACAATATTAGTTGCTTGTCCCAAAGTCGACGGAGGAATTCGTTGTGGCAACGAGTCATTATTTTCCTGCGTGAATTGCATCCCGTGTGGGTTGTGCACTAGCCATTATTAGTGTGTGACAAAACTGTGCATTGGCATTAAGAGTACGCGTTGCGGCCCGGCCGACGACGACCCTTCGCGACGGCTAAGCACGGCTCAGCTCCACCGTTTAGGCGGAAGCCGTCATGCCCCGGTGGCCGTGTGTTGGTTATTCGGGCCCGCTGGCTGTTGAGCCCGCGGAGCCTGTGGAGCGCCGGCGCGCGCGCGTGCGCACGTGTGTGTGTGTGTGTGTGTGTGTTTTAAAACGCTCTTAGGAGACCTTTTCCCTGCTGGAGCAGACGATGCGCTAATAACCCTTGTCCTCATCAAGTTAGCGTTGCTAAACTGGAACAAAAAGCAGCGCCGACATTATCAACGAGGAGGCGAACGTAAGCGGCACATCGCATGTCGCCGGGGCCGGGCCCGGGTTGGCCTGGGCTGGCCTAAGCTGGCCTGGGCCTAGGCGGGCTGCGGCGGCCGGGCACGAAGGTCGTAACACTGCGACCTCGGGGGAAGTGGAACAAAAAGTCCTCTCATCGGACGGACCGGCTACTCGTATAGCGCATGCGCCCGACACCCCCGGGAAAATGTTTCTTTGATAAAAAGTAAGGTCCAGCCTGACCTGAATTTTTTTTTCAATAAAAAAAATAAAATAATTAAAACTCTCATCAGGTCAAACAGTCTCGGAAAGTCCCGCGGGTCATTTTTTCTCTCTCCAGGCTCGCTGCAGTTTTAGCCTATTTTTGTGGCGCAGCCCACGTGACCGGGTGTGCGACATGAGCCGGAGCCGTCCTTGAGGTCGGGGCGGTGAGGCCCGCTGAGGCGGCCAGGCGGGGTCCTTTCCCTTTCATTCATTCCTCTCTTTGTTTCTTCGGCTGAAGAGCGCTAAGGTCACGGCGCTGATGTGCCGTATTTGGCACACTCGGCAGTGCCGCTGTGCCCCGCTTGCGTGCCGCGCTCCTCTGCGGGGTGAGTCAGCCACGAGCCGAGGGCGGCCGAGGGCAGGGCAGTGACGCCTCTGAAAATGTGTACTGCTTCACCGGGGCGGTGCCGTGCTGCGGAGTGACGGAAGTGTCAGAGCCTCTCATATGTGGCGTCCGCGATGATACCCCGTGGGGCTTCCTGCACTGCACGACCGCACCGCACGACCTGCTGCATGTCATCCGGGCCGGGGGAGTGGGGGGGGGGGGCTCGAGTCGTGCTGAGGACCGGCAGCCCCGGCCAAACTGATAATAAGCGCTGCTGGGCCGGCCATTCATTCGCTCATAAAGCGAGGTGGCAGGCTCGGGTGCCGCTTCACACGTCGGTTCGGGCGGCGGCGGCTCGCAGCGCGTAGTGCGCGCGCAGCAGCGCATTGTGTGTTACGAAAGGCGGCGGCGCGGCCAGTGACGAAATCCGCAACCGTACGAATGGCGCTACACGGCTATCTGTTGCAGACGTCGCGGCCGTCGTGCGTTCGGACGTCCCCACGACAACGGCGGCAACGGCGGCGGCCACGACGGACTGCAGGGCCGATGACGGCAGGATGACAGCAGCTGAGCCCCCCGGCGGCCCCCAGGCGCCCCCCCCCCCCCCCTGCTCCTCCTCCTGCTCCAGCAGCAGCACATCGGCAGATTAGAGCAGCACCGGCACCCAGTCCGAATCGTGCCGTCATCACGCCTCTTCCTGTCGGTCGGTCGGGGCGGGGCGCCCGGGCCACAAGCAGCGCGCAGACTTTTACCCGAGCACTTTCTTCTCCCCTGCTTCCTGACGGGCGTCCGATAGACAAAGTGTGATACACTCAACGGGTGACGAGTGGGGCCGGGGGTGGGGAGCCGGGGGCCGGGGGCGCTTGTCGACGGGACGAGGACACGGGCCGGGACGTCGTGTACGACCAGAGACCAGCCGCGCAACAACCCGGCCGCCGCCGCCCCCCGGCGGACCCCAAATTTCTCCATCATTCAAATTTCCCACGGCGTTCATCGTTATCGCCTCGCGTGTTCGTGTGTCCGCCCACGTCCGGGGGAAGGGGGGGGGGGCGTCGTGCACCGGCACCGAGGCGCACGGCGCAGGGGGGGGGGGGGGGGAGCCGCACGAAAGCTCGGGGCGGTCCGGAGACCACGGCGCGGGGCGGCGGCGCTTCTTGTTATGCTGCCGGTTATCAGATCCAAACGACGCCAATTGCTGCGCCGCACGTCACAGCCACCGCTGCCGCCACCGCTGCCGCCACCGCTGCCGCCACCGCTGCCGCCACAGCTGCCGCCACTGCTGCCGCCGCTGGGAGCGACCGACGTCTCAGCAGTGGCGGGAACACATCCTAATACCGCCGGCAGGAAACGCCGCGTTTTTGCGGCCGCGCAACAAACGAGAAAGCAGCAGCGCCCCAGGATGATACTATTATTGATTGATGTCTGCGTCGATCAGAGCGAGGGGACTGTGGCTGCTGTGGGAGGGGGACCCGGCCGGGGGACCTGACACGGCAGCCGATGGGCGCGCGGACGAGTAAGCGATCACGGGCACGCGATGCGATGTGCGGTGGAAAGTGAGAGTCGTATGGAGCGCTGCGGGCCCGGGAGGGACGCTCCGGTCGCCTTGGTCTCCTCTCCTCCCCTCCCCTCCCCTCTCCTCCCCTCTCGTCCCCTCTCCAGCGCGGCCGGCCCATGCCGTCACACATCCCATGCCATCCCATCCCAGCTCGTGCGGCGCTGAGTATTCCTCACGGCGCATCCAATGGCCAAGACAATGCGCGCCCGCCGCCGGTCGTTCGACAAGCCGTGTGACACGGAGAGAGAGAGAGAGAGAGAGAGAGAGAGAGAGAGAGAGAGAGAGAGAGAGAGAGAGAGAGAGAGAGAGAGAGAGAGAGAGAGAGAGAGAGAGAGAGAGAGAGAGAGAGAGAGAGAGAGAGAGAGAGAGAGAGAGAGAGAGAGAGAGAGAGAGAGAGAGAGAGAGAGAGAAGGAGCGAGGTAAAAGTGATGCGTGTGCTGTCCAGCACCTCCTCCTCCTCCTCTCCAGCTCCAAAAGTCATTACACCTCTCACCTGCCGCACAATGTGTGTCGGCCAAACAAGAATAAATGACTTCGTAAATACTTTGAAATCTTTTCAAAGTGTATGGACAAGTTCTCTGTGCCCCTCGGCTGCACCCTTCCGTAAATGCGCGCACGCTTTTACAACACGCGTCTCCTCCGAGGAGACACGCACGGCCGTCATATCGGCCGCTCTGCTGTCGTGCCGCTGCTCTCCTTCGTGTCGGCCAGCGACGGGGGCTGTCCTGTCCGCGCTGTCCTGTCCGCCAGGCCGCGCGGCGCGGTGTACCTGTTGGCCTGGCTTTCAATGCCACGGGGGACGCGGCGGGGACCGGGTGGCGACGGCCATCACGATCCCCTGTATGCGCACACATATGGCCCCCTCACATCTCTCTCTCTCTCTCTCTCTCTCTCTCTCTCTCTCTCTCTCTCTCTCTCTCTCTCTCTCTCTCTCTCTCTCTCTCTCTCTCTCTCTCTCTCTCTCTCTCTCTCTCTCGAGCACGAGTAAGTGTCCTTCACGAGTGTTTAACGGTGGTCAGCTAGGGCGGAGAGGGGGAGAAAGCAATAGCACACATAACACGCCATAACGCCGAAACAGCGCATCATCTGGGTGGTATTTTAACAGCCGTATGTGATTGACACCTGTGAACACAGGCACCATCCTCACCCCGCGTGAACTGCGGAGGCCATAAAATAGTTTGCTAATGCAAAGAGGAACAGGTCAGCCTGCGAGGCGTGGGAAAAAAAGACACGACAGCGATGCCACCGCGGCAAGGTGCAATATATGCGCAAGCAGGCGTTGCAAGTGACAAAACACTTTAAATTAATCGTAATGATTTCGTGTCCGACAACGCTGACTGCTGTAATCAATTTTTTTCCCCTTTCTTTCGCGCCCCTCTGCCTTCCCTCTGGCGGACGACCATCACCGTAATCGAACTTTAATTTGGCCGTGCGCGGTGTGGCACTTCCTCGTCGCACGGCGACTCCCCTCGCCAGGGGATGTGGCCCGTGGCACGCCGGTGTCACGCCGCCGCCACGCCGCGGCCGCGGTGCACGCCGAAGAGTGATGAGTCAGCCGACTCTCCCGACGGCCAAAACGTAAATTAACTCTGTCTTTGCGCCAAGTCAGCGCTGCGGCGGAGCTGCTGCTGCAGCGAGAGGTGCAGGGCAGAGGCCCCCAGCAAACCCCGCCGGCCCCGACCCATGTCACACTATGCGCTCCTCGGAAATTTATTGGAGTCACTTTGGAAGGCGCCTATCCAAGCAACACGTCGTAGGAGGTGTAGTGGAAATTTAAAGCGTTTTCGAAGAGCGATTGGTCGTCGCATCGTGAAAAATGCGGAACTAAAATTTGGATGGATTTTTTTAAATCAAATCTGGGATCACTTTTTTTTTGGCCGTTCCGATTTACCTAAAGCATTTTTTTTCTTCTGAAAGTGAAAGACGAGAAGATTTCTTTTTCTTCCCGTCGATTCCAATTTTTCCAATCGCATTGCTGGAGCGTCAATGCGACGTTCAATTAATTTGACGTAATTTTCTGATTGGCACACGGCACATGTCCTATAGGCAGGAGAGCTGCTCGCCTCTCTCTCTGCGCGGCGAAGGCTATACAACGCACAGCGAGAGCGTTTCGTTTCGTCGCAATAACGCTTCTGCCCATCAAGTGGAATTAGTGTGTGCCTCCGCTCCTCGGCGCGGGGCGGTGGACCCCACAGGCACAGGCAGGGCGCGGGTCTTCGGGTCTACCGCACGGGCCGACGCCGCTGTCCAGTTTCGTCGTTGCAAGACACCCTGTGTAGGGTCGTGCCATGCCAGGGCCCTGTGGGGTCCTGCCCTGCCCCGCCGCGCCGCCGCCGTGGCCGCGCTGGGCTGAGCTGCGCCGGGCTGGGCTGGGCTGGGCTGGCCGATTGCGCAGTGTCGATAGCGAAGTGCGCGCCCAGCCCGTCCCGTCCCGTCCCGTCCCGTCCCATCCCGCTCGCCCCGTCCCCCAGAGCTGAAGAAGAGAGCCTCCCAGCCAGCCAGGCCTTAGCCTTTCTTCTTATCCCCCTCAAATAATCGTGGCGGCTTGTTACTCAATTCGCGACCGATACAGTGAGATTGCTGCCTCGGATCGTCATCATTATCAGCGGGCCCGGCCCGGACCGTGGAGGTGGTGCGGCAGCCGTGTGCAGTCGCCACCGCCGCCACAACCGCAGGGCCTTAATTACCTCAATATCACACACACATTTCTAGGGTAAGTGCATGTAATTAAATCACGCCTGGAAAACAATCACATGCAGGTAAAAATGTCATAAGAGTAGGCATTTTACTCAAAACTTGCAAAAAAAAAATTACAAATTGAGGGTGACATTGTTTTACCCGCTGTGATTTTTTTTATCGTAATTTTTTTTTCACCCGACAACCATTTTTCTTTTGAGGAAGAGAAAAGACACTGGAGGTGTGAACAACAGCACGAGTGTGTCAGGTTTAATAAATGAAGTGATGTCTATAATGCTATGAGGGTTTCAAAAACCATTTGACAAACGGCACACTTTCATTGACTGTCATACACTCAGAAAACCGTTTCCTTAATTCAAAGACGTCGTCCTTCATGGGGGGGGGGGGGCAATGAAATAGTTTCTTTAATTTTAAGGAATTTTCTTTCATACAATAGAAAATTTACCTAACATCAAAAGCGCCTCCCTCGATTCAAGGTAAAAATTACCTTGACGCAAAGTTTCTTTGAATCAAGGAACCGTTTTTCTGGGTGTATGAAGTGGACATAAAATAAAATGTTCACTCTGAAAATGATTTCTAAAAGGAATTTTATTGTTATCATGCGGGGGTGATTACCGCGCTGACCGGGATGACAACACAGCGCTGCAACTCCCCCCCCCCCCCCTCCCTTCTTCTTCAAGGCTCCTCCTCTCCGTAAGCATTATGATGACACTTAGAAAGTAGTGTTTGCCGGCTGGTCCGCTGACGCACTCACTCACCATTCTAGATCGCGGGGCGCCGGCGGCGCTGGCGCGTCCCTCGCTGCGTTGGGGCGCACACAAATACACTGGCACGTTGGTGACACACGCACACACTCTCACTCTGCGGCCCACTCCAGCACCGGCCGCGCACAAACACTGGCGCGCACACACACACACGCGAGCGCGCGCGCAAACACTCGCGATCGGTCTGTGGTCCGGTCCGCAGGACGTGGCGCCGTGTCTCGCCGCACTCTCGAGGATTACTGGCCGGTCGCCGCCAGCCTGCGCCAGAGTTTTATTCAGCGGGGAGGATCCTCTCCAGGAGATGCTGCACGGAGACGAGTCCCTACCACCGCCGCGCGCCACCGCGGCCACGTGGTGGAAGGGGGCGTCGGCGAGGGAGAGGGGGCCGCGCCGGCCGCGCCGCGGACGCCGGCGGACGCCCCGGGACGGCGCGGCGGGGGACGCTCCAGGGCGCCGCAGGGTCAGTCGAGGAAGAAGAAGGGGCAGAGGCCGCCGACAGACCACGGCCTTCACGACCTTCATGGTGGAAAAACAAGATCGGGCCGGGGGAGGGCTCCGCCAGGCCCCGCGGAGGAGTGGCGGCCGGTGGCGGCCCGCCCTGCACCAGTGTGCCCCTCCGGTGCTCCCCACGGCCCCCTCGCTTCCTGGTCCGGAGGCCCCGGGGGCCCCGGAGGTGTCCGCTAGGGCCGGCGTGGCTGCTGTGGGCGTGCACGCCGTCAGCAGACGGTGGGGGGCGTGCATTAATTTGGCGTAAACGGGCCCCCTTCTACCGTCGGGGGCCTCGGCGATGTCATCCGCAATCGGATGATTTCCACGCACGGCGCCCAGACCGGCTCCACGGCGCGTTGCAGTGCGTTGCGGCTGCTGCAGGTGCGCCGCCGACACGCATTTCAGAATGAATCGATTTTTTTCCCCTTGAGAAAGCGCATTGAGCCATCTTCGCGACGTGACCGGCGGTGCGGCGGCCCTTTCCACGCCCACACTCGCCGCATTGCGGAGGCTACAGCATTTGTCAAACACCTCCCGGCAGACCAATAACTAACTCCCGAGATAAATTATACAATGACTCGAAAGTCTTCGTCTCCGCCGCGACGTTCTGGCCCGGACCACGGCGGGACGGGACGGGGCCCCACATATGGCGTGCAGGGCTTCAGATCCGGCGGTCCCTCAGCCTTGACCTGCGGCCGCCCCGCCCAGCCCCGCCCCGCCGCCGCCGGTCCCTCGCTGGGGGTCACGGGTCACGAGTTTTCGGGTCGCGACTCGTTCCGGACTGTCCGAGGCGAGGAAGGCCAGAGCACACACCGCACACACCGCACACGCACGCGATGACCCGTCGACTAGTTTCGCCCCGGGGATCCATCCTCCTCGCCCGGATGGGGTCCCCGCCCCGGGTTCCCCGGGACCGCCAACAGAGGCCGGCGCTATTGGCGGCCGCTAATTAAGCGGCGTGTTCTATGTGTGTGCGGACAAAGGAAATCGTTTTAATAAAAAGCCGAAAATGGCCCCGTTGTGTTGCTGGAATGGCGCCCCCTGGAGAGGCCGGCCCCCGTCGTGGCCGGCCGGCGGTGGGTGAAGTATTTTGGAGCTCGGCGAGGTACCGTCCCAGTCCCATCCCCGGAGCAGATAGTTTTCCATAGCAGACCCACCAAGTGCATCTCGACGGTGAAGGGCGCGACCGACGCGGTGCCGGGCTTCTCGTCGGCCCGCTCCCCGTTTTGGAGATGACGACTGCGCTGACGACACCACCCAGCAGGCGACGGCAGGCCGACAGGTGCCCCTGCATATTTATCAGCGCGTCCATTATCCCAGCAGCAGCGCGGCCGGCAGTGACCATACACTGACTACGTCAAGTGTGTATTAAATATGAGATCATAATCCTCGGCGCTGTGATGCCACACACTTGTGGGCGGGAGCCTCCTGCCTGTTGGCCCTCGCCGCTCACCGCGGGGGGTAGGGCTCGGCTCGGCCGGCAGCTCGTCAGCCCCGTCATAGTCTCGTCACGCGGCCTGACGTCACCGTCACCGCTTCCTGTCGCCGCTCTGTATGTGCTTTGTTCTCTGCTCGCGGTCAGCACGACAGTATGACATCTCGCCGTTCTCATTGATCACATTTAGCTGATTAGATATCAGGCGACTGGCGACTGGAGGGAATTCATTGCAGTGCGTGCGATGCGACGTGATTGCGTGCCGAGGGTAAATGCAGGTGAAAAATCACAGCAGGTAAAAATGAAATCACAGCAGGTCGAAAATAAAATCACAGCAGGTTGAAAATAAAAATACAGCAGGTTGAAAATAAAAATACAGCAGGTTGAAAATAAAAATACAGCAGGTCAAAAATAAAAACAGCTGGTAAAAAAATCACAGCAGGCAACAAAAATTCTCAGCAGGTAATGTCCACATTGGAGAAGGGTATCATTTATTGAGAAGGGTATCATTTATTTTTACCTGCACGTACGATTTCTTTTCCAGCTTGATTGATTTACCTGCACTTTCCCTATAAAGCGCTGTACGGTGTGCACAGAGAGTGCACAGAGAGTGCACAGGGTGGCCGGTGGCCGCGGCTGTGATAACATTGCACATGGAGTCCGGCGGCGCTGCAGTCCCTCTCTGTCTGCTCCCCTTTCGCCCCCGGCGGTAGGGAAGGCGGCGGCTCACCGCGGCGATATGTCGTCTCCGCGGCCAACATTGTGATCATCGGGGTGGAGGTCAAGGCGTCGCGCGCGCAGCGAAATGCACGTCGTTGTTCCGAGGCTCGGCAGGACGCGCACAGCTCCGGCCGCCGTTCCGAAGACGAGCGAGAGACACTCGATTTATAGGCGCACGACGGCGATGTAAGCCGACAGGAGGCACTTGGCGATGACACAAACACGGCGGCGGCGGCGGCGGTGGCGGCGGCAGCATGAGACCGTCCCGTCCGGCCGGCAGTGCACACAGGAGGTCCATTTCGACGCATGATTTACGCGCCAGATGACAGAGAGGGGAAGAAGACGAGCGCTCCGGCGACACGAGCCGCGTTGCAAGGCCGCGCGCACGCAGGCAGGCACGGGCCGCGGTGCGCCGGGCGAAAGGTGCGCCGGGCACGGCGGGGAGGGTCAGGATGACCTGCTGCCGCTGCTGGAGCAGGGCAGGGGGACACGCTAACGCTGCCGCCCCGCGCATCGTTTACAGCCTCTAAAATTTCTCCCCGGGACAAATGGTCGCCGTAACCACGACGCGAATAGGGCGATAAATTTCCATGCCGTGCTCTCTCTCTCTCTCTCTCTCTCTCTCTCTCTCTCTCTCTCTCTCTCTCTCTCTCTCTCTCTCTCTCTCTCTCTCTCTCTCTCTCTCTCTCTCTCCCCCAGAGCCCTCTCGGCCCCGAGGCTCTCGTCGCTGGCGGACGGCCCCCGTCAACCCCCACCGGCCCCCGCCGGCCCCAGCAGGGAGGTAGGTAGTACAGCCGCCATTTCTGCTCTACTTAGCATAGGCAGGGTATACACAGGCAAATGCCATGGAGCTCTCACCGACCGCGTGGAGCGGTGCGGCGGCGAAGTGGTGGCGCGGCGAGCCGGGCGGGGGGGGGGGGGGGGCGGGTCTGGGCTGGGCACATTTGAACCACCTTGCCCGGGGGTGACTTATGGACGGGCACTGACACCATCACATCTGGAGGGATAGGGTGTGAACGAAAAATAATGTGGGAAACGTTTTGTATCTCTCCGCGCGCGGGAGCCGGTATTTGAACCCGAGGCCACGCGCTTCAAGCGGAGAGCGCGTACCCCGCGAAGCTGTGTAAGCGGCCTGGGATGTGATTTGCAAACGGGGGAACAGGTGGCGCGAAGAGGAGCATAGCGGTCCGCAGCGATAAGCCGGTGTGACAATCACTACCCGCGATAAGCATCTGGGCTGCAGTAGGCCGCTGGCACTGCCCCCCATGGCGGGCGGGGACACCGAGGGTCCACCCACGCCACGCCGCCCAGCCGCCGCCACTGCTACCGCCACCGCCGCGGCCGCGCGCTCGCTGGGAACGAAGATCGTGACGGTGGCGGTGGTGCGCGGCGCGGTGGTGCGCGGAGTGTATGCTGCGCTCTGCCCCAGGCTCTGCTCCGCCACAATGTTGCCCAACTGCTGCCCGCTTCTCTTTCGGCTACTGCGCCGTCTTCGTCGCGCAGTCTGCAAAAGTGCGTGCGGCTGTCGCGCGCATCTCGGGGCCCGGGCCGGGCCGGGCCGGGCCGGGCCGCGCATATCCAATGGGGGCATCTGGGACACGTCTGCTGTGCGCCGGGCCGCGCCGGGCCGCGCACGCCTTGCACAAAAGGGAAGGGGCTCCTGGTGGCGGCTTTGGGTCATCGGCTAGCTGCCGCGGGCCGCCTCCCTGCCGTGCCGGGCGCCCTCACGGCCCTCTAGTACCCAGTGCGTGATGCGCAGCTCTGCTGACCAGCCGCGCGCCGGCGGCCGCATCCAACCAATATCTCTGTACACCCTCACGGGGCAGAGCGAGAGGACCAGGAAGACAGCGACGTGGTGGAGGAGGATGACCTGGACGGAGAGGCGCGGAGCACGGGGGTCGCCCTAGTGCCCCCCCCCCCCCCGGCAGTATTACGTGAGGTTACATGTGGGTCCCGCGGCCCCACAGCAGTGCGGTTCTGACTCTGACAGCTGGGCGCATCTTCAGGTCGAGTGGGGGAACAGCCGAACGGCGCCGCCGAGCCGAGCAGAGCCGAGCCTCCGCGACGCCGAGAGTCGACGGCCCGAGCCCGAGCCGACCGGACGACTCTTCGGAACGCCACAGAGCGCTCGGGTCAGACGGAGACCAACCGCCGCGCCGGCCGCCGCGCCAGGCCGATGCACGAGGAGCAGCGAACTGCAGAGGCTCCAGAGGCGGCAGCGGCGATGCCTGATTTCCGAGGCAAAGCCAGAGTGTCACAACGTTCGCGACACGTAACGAGCCATTCTAGTAAAGCGTTCATAGCAAACGGCGCAGGACTGCGTCGCAAACAAAACCACAAAAACAAAAGAAATTCAGAGGAAAATTTGAAAAAAATAATCCCGATTTCGATTGGGCTTGGACCCTCTAATAGGTCCGCAACCGCAGGATGAGTTGTACCAGAGATCCTCTCATAGACCCGATAGCGAGCCTTCGGGATGTTCCCCGCCCCGAGTGAACACCGCTACCATCCGAAGCATAGTGCCACACGTATTTTAGTAGGACACGAACCTAAAATGTTCAGATCAAATACGAAATGTCGCCTGCTTGGTAGGCAACCTCGATCAGTGCATGCGTGCATGCGCACGCCGGCTGGCCTATCATGGCACTCGCAACGGACGGCGTCATGTAGTCCATATCAAACTTGGGTGCGCTGCCGGTGCTCCGCGGGGCGGGGGGTTAGTTGTCCGCGGTGGCCGTTGTTACTATATTGGCAGCAGGATAGCAGGCTCATCACACAGTTCACCGCGGACGTGCCCGCAGCCCGTGTCCAATATCGGAAGCGCGGCCAGCGGTCCCCGGCGGTCCCAGCGAAGCTCCGCACCGCATCAAGGATTTCCGAACGCCATTACGGACGGGGCACCGCGGCGATGGGCAAGAGTGACCTCCCGCTGGCAGAGGCTGCCGCGCTGCTACCGCTCTCTGCCGGCACGGCTTTGTTTACCCTCCACGCGGTGATCGCCGAGGAGGCCGAGGGTCGTCCTGTATATCGAAGCGACGCGCTACCGGGCCCGGCCCGGCCCGAGGCCTTGCAGCCTCATGACGGTGCCGACGAAAACAGAAACGTTGCATTAAAGCGGACGACAGGGAGCCCCGCACGGCCCGTGAGGACCCCCGCCTCGCTGAGGCAATCACCGCCATGTCGTAGTCCGTATTATGAACAGAACCGGATGAGGTTACTGTGCGGGGGGGATGAGCGCGTAGTTGATGGTACTCGTCTTTGAGTAGAACGCGAACCGTTTCTGTCTTTGTTCTGCGTGCTGGCGCTGCCGCCCGGCGGGGTTGCGGTCGACGGGGGTATGCGGCGCGGGAGGTAAGTTGGCGCCGAGCCGCCGCTGAGCAGGGACCGACAAAGAGGGGGCGTGGAGGCCTGGACGAAAGTTGTTCCGGTATGGACTCCGTTATGGAGAAGTTGAGAGGCCCACCCCGGACCCCTCCCCAAACGCAGGTGGTGGTGGCAGCAGCAGCAGCAGCAGCAGCAGCAGCCCCTGAAGCATACCGTTGCCCTCCGCTCAACCCGCCACCCCCACCCCCGCACCGCAAGAAAATATACGGACGGCTGTATGGAGCACTCTCTCGGGCCTCTTGCCACTGCAGGGGCCCGCTGGTGTTGCATGCTGGCACGAAACGAGAGCGCTTCACAAACAGCCCAAATCAATAGGATCCCGCGGGAGCAGCGCAGAAACAGGAAACGGGTTTCGACAGCCTTGCCTTCTCGTCACAAATCTCCTCGGCCGACTTGCTCGGGGCTTTCAGTACGGGCTACGACGCGGTGAGCGGTTGCGATCGCCTTTTACGCGCCGAGTGTTTTGGCGCCACCCTTCGCCTCGCCACGACGCCCACATTAAGGCGCCTATTTAACATGACAAGCCCTCCTCATTACATCGACTCACGACAGAGTCGCGGCGTCGCGGGGAAGGATCAGGGGAGGGAGGAGGGAGGGAGCGGAGAGGCCTTGAACCCGTCCCGGCCCAGCGGGCGGCTGGGTCCACGCCGCCCCCTCAGTATCTCTCCCGCCGAAAAGCACCCCTATTCCTGCTGTGCACACATGATACTTCATCTCGCATCCGTTCCGTTCCTCCGTGTAGCTCAGGTGCAGATTGCTTGTGTGCACACCCCTCCCTCATCCGTGCCGTTATTCCGTGTGCCGGAGCTACACAGATTGGAAGCAGATCCGTGTTTCCCTCCGGGGAGACGCAGAGACCGGCTCCCTCACCCGGACCGGCAGTCACCAACGCACATTGTCAATCGTGGGAGGAATGGGGAATTTTCCGCAAATTCGAGTAAATCTAGAATATGTTGTGCTTGTCAGTGAGCCACCGAGCGGGCAGCATCGAACAGGCTGGGTTACTGGAGCGTGAGCACACGTCCGTGTAACATCAGTCCGATCACGTCCCGGCAGCAGAGAAAGACAGAGATAGTGGGGGGGGGGGGGGGCACGGGCCGGAGCTCCTAAAGCGGGCGAACCGCGAATGCTGTAAAGGAGGCTACCCCACCTTTACGAGGGTGGCCGTGAGGATGCCACCAGTCGGAGCCGCTGCCGCTGCCGAAGCCGCCACCGGAGCAGTCGCGCGCTGCTTTGCGAAAACGGGCTGTTTGCGGAGGCGGTTGAGAAATGCAAGGGAGGGTGGCAAGATCGGGAAGACTTGTCTTCGGCCACGACACGACTTGACATTTATGTACGCAGATATCGAGGAGAAACCTGCAAAACTCTCCCCTAAAACGAATGTCGGAAGTCCATTTCCTTTGTGTTGGTTTTTTCTTCCTGATTTATACGCTTACCGACTGTGCGCGCAATACAGCCATTCACACCTGACAAATGTGCGACTCGCGGGCAAGAAATTAATTAAGCGGAGTGCACCAGTCTAAATGGCGCAGACCGCAGTCTCTCTCGTGGCGAAGGGCGGTAAAAACGAGGGCTCCGCTTCGCGCGTTCCGAACCGGAATGAGTATGACTGCGCGCTGCGCGCCCCACTGGGCCCCCGGGCCCCCGGGCTCCCGTGGGCGGCGGGCTGCGGGGCCCGCTGCCGTGATGTGCGCCGGTCGTAGGGCGGCGGGCCGCCGGAGGTGCCCTCCCGGGTGCTCCGGGGGTGTGAGTGCGAGCTGCGAGCACTGCAGCGCCGACGGCGGCGGCAGCACCAACGTCACAGCCGCAAAACGCCGGGAGAAACGGGGCCAAAACCTCCGCGATAAACTTTTACGATAGGACACTTCACCGCGCAATTTTCACGGTCAGGAATCCTCTCCCGCTCTGAGGGCCTGGCGACTGGCGCGGCCGTGCCGTGCCGTGCCGTGCCGTGCCGTGCCGTGCCGTGCCGTGCCGTGCCGTGCCGTGCCGTGCCGTGCCGTGCCGTGCCGTGCCGTGCCATGCGGAGGGACAAAGTGTGAACGTGGGAGAAAAACAAGGCAGCAACTCGCGCGCGAGCAGGATGCCGATTGTAGCGTGATACAGTTGTTGTGCACGGTGGGTGTGGCCTGACGAGCGGCGCCGCCTGCACGGAACGGCGGCGCAGCGGCAGGGGTAACCCAGGTACCGTGCGCGCCGTGCACTTGACCGTCAAACCAGAGGCTCTCGGACGTGGCGGGGCGCGGCGGGGCCGGGGCCGGACGCCGGCGACGCGTGTCCACCTCTCCGCACCTCTCCGCTGCCGTCCGGGGCCTCCTCCAGGACTGTCGTCGCCGTGCATCTCCCCGTTGATTCCCCCCCCCCCCCCCCTCCGTCCCCCTTTCCTTAGACTCTGCTGTTTGAGCGGCCCCTGGGCGGTCACCATAACTTTCTCCGAGGAATCCCCTGAACGTCCTTGGGAGCGCGCGCGAGTTCAGACGGGGCTCGGCCCACATGGGTGCGTGCGTGTGTGTGTGTGTGTGTGTGTGTGTGTGTGTGTGTGTGTGTGTGTGTGTTGTGTGTGTGTGTTTTTGTGTGTGTGTCCCGAGGACGACGGCGACGGCATACTTTACAGGGGTGATGTAACTGCAAGGGGACGTTAAGGGACTTAACGAGGGAGGCTCATCGTGATTATGCTAGTCCTAGAGGGCCCTACTTGTACGTGCGTGCGCGCGCGCGCATCTGTGCGTGTGTGTGTGTGTGTGTGTGTGTGTGTGTGATATTTATTGACCAGTGGGCAGGGCAGCAGGGCCCGTTGAACCGGCCGCGACCAACAAACTGGTACTTTGTGTGCGCCCACAGCATCGGTGAAGGCCGCCGCCGCCAGCCGTCCCGCCCCGCCCCGCCAGCCTCCGCGGCCGGTGCAGCGCCGCGTCCATGTGCAGCCAGTCCCATAAACACGGACCCCGCGGCTTCGTTCCCAAATGAATGTGAGCTCCGCCCGGGGGTAGTACGGGAGGAAGGACGGGAGGAAGGACGGGAGGAAGGACGGGAGGAAGGACCGGAGGAAGGACAGAAGGAAGGACCGAAGGAAGGACAGAAGGAAGGACCGAAGGAAGGACCCGAGGTAGGACTGTAGGATACATAACCGCCGGACGGGAACGACGACTAAAAGATGACCGTCGATGACGCTTCTTATTAACACCTCTCTCTAGAGGACTAGACTTGCGGGCCCCGGACCCGCCGGAGCCGTTTTCTGCGCCAGATTGAGGCGTCAACAGGGTGCATTAAGACATAAAGATAACACGCAGCTCCCATTAGCGGCAGATGAGGTCCCGCCAGCTCCCGCACCGCACCGGGACCCCCGAAAAACAACAACAACAAAAAATACCCCAAAAAACAGGTCCTAGCGGTTTGGGAGGACACTGAAGATGCGGGGACGTTCCGAGAGAGTATTGCATTCGTCCCAAAGAGCGTGTGAGAGGCCGTAAATTAAAATGGACTTGGGCGGGACAGCTTAACTGTCTTCCCCTTGCTGCGTCATTACACTGAGCAGCTCGTTACCGGACACAGGCTCAGTACGAGCTGCCCGCCCAGGGCCCTCAACACAACAGCAGTTCAAGCCCTGCGGTAAAACACGATTATTCCGCCGTGGACACGGCGATTGCGCGCACACGACCAGAATTAGACACTCAGGGACTGAATGAAACCGTGTCTCAGTCAGTCATGGGGAGGGATGGGAGTAGGAGAATCCATCTGTGATTCAGTGATGTGACGAGGTGCTCCTCGCAATGGTGGCATCCCGGGAACAAGGGTACGGCTGATACAGAGAGAGGATTCCTCGCAATATGTTTATTTGCGCCCCTTTTTTCTGACGAACAGAGTGCGAACGGTTGTGGGGAACCGTTTGGTGCATGCGAGGGAGGCGTGTAGTCGGCCAGTGGAGGGGGTGGGGGAGGGGATGGGGGAGGAGCTGGGGCTTTGCACAGAAAAACTTTCCAGACTCAGACGACTTTATCGGCAGCTCGACCACCTGAAGCAAACACACACGGAATCGTAACCCGCTGGCGATGGGCTTCCCACTGCATTCGCTACCCCACCGGCACGACATGTGAGTCGTTGTCATGCCGTGTTTGCAGTTGCCTTCATATTTTTTTTGTCGGCCACGGAAGGGACCCGCAAAACGGATTTTGCCAGGAAATGGCTCAGGCAGGCTGGTGCTAGCCCCCTCCCTCTCCTCCGCGGGTGAGTCCCGCACTGCCTGGGGGGGGGGGGGGGACACAAACAACACACCAACCCACTGAGGGGTGTGTGTTCCGTTCCAGTTTGTTGCATCACATCATCGGAGGTGATGGTGGGAGAATGGATTACTTCGGAGGCGTTTTTAATCCCAAACTTCGGGCGCATCTCATGGTGCGGTCGGATTACAGCGGCTCTCGCGGGGCGCAGCCAGCATAGGGCCAGATAGGGCGGCCCGATGCGGGGCCCGAGTGATGGGCGCCGATAGCAGCCATGATTACACACGATCCCGGTGCCCCCAGCCGGGGACCCCTGCGGCCCCCGCGGGGCCTCCAAGACCGTCGCGGGCCTTGTGGGACCCCGATGACGCCCCCGCGAGCTCCAACCCCTCCGGATGGCAGGCCACAGCGTCAGCGGTGCAGGCAAAAAAAAAAAAGTTGTGTAAGTATGCGCGCGGAGGGAACAAAAACAACCGAAAAACACAGCGAGATGATCCATCTGCTTATCCGCAGACTTGTCGGCAGCACGCACACGCACACGCAGCCGCGCCGCAGCCACTCGGAATATTGATGTGACGACGCCGACTCGTGGCGCAGTGGGTCATGGAGTACGACCAGCAGCCGCCCCCTCCTCCCCTCCCCGTTCCTACCGGCTGTGCACCTGTCGGCCTGCATGTGGTGCTATATAGCAGTGGTTCAGGGAACGACCGGAATGACACACAGAGAAGGGGTCGTATTTCGGAAAATGCATTAAACAACACACACACACACACACACACACACACACACACACACACACACTGCGGGCCAGGATGTACATTAAGCGGGGTGTAGAAAATGCTTAATTCACTTAGGTCCAGGAAGAATTGTAGAAATTAATACTGTTTTTCAAATTAACAGAGATAAATTTTTAATTTTAAAAAATGAACCGAGATAAATTTTTATTTAAAAAAATGAACAGAGAGAAATGTTAATTTACAAAAATTTGATGATGGGTGTCTGAGTGCAGCTCGCAGGTGCGAACTCGGTGGGCCATCACACCGGCTGGGTATCGCACGGTGATACCGCACCGCGGCCGAGGCTCTGCCGTCTGCCCCCAGAGCAATAACGTCACCTTGAGGAGAGGTGGGGAGGTGGACGAACCTTGACGGTGGTATTCCTTTCGGAGAATGATTTATTTCAGTGTCGCGCCTAGATCAGACGCCCCGAGCCTCGGAATGGATATGAATGTTGCACGCCAGCAGCAGGTGAGAAAGGCATCGAGAACGACTTTAGCAGAATTCGAATTTGGAAGAAAAATGAAATTTTCATGGTTTCATTTACTATTGTCGCCACCCATTCTAGCTCACCGTGCTATGACACACCTTGTCGTGAACCGCAGGCAGGCATTGTATGTTTTCATATGTAGTGCTGCTGCTGCTGCTGCTGCTGCTGCTGCTGCGATAGGGTTCGCGCTTTGGTGGTCCTGTGGGCGGCCGGGCCGGGCACCATCCCACTGTGCGCGGCGTGTAGCGCGGCGCGTGGCGGTCGCGTGGCGGTCGCGTGGCGCGGCCACACCGCATAACGCCCACTAATGCGTCACATTAGAGGTGCCCGGTTCGCCGGGTCATTTGTCACCGCAACCGTAAAAGCGCGCGAACACCACACCACCACAGCACGACAACATTACGGAAGGAGTGTTTCCGGCGCTGCATCCGCCCGCGGCCTCAAATATATCTCCCTGTGACCGGTGAGCCATGTTAGGGCTTCCTTCCCGCCGTCATGGAGTTCCTTGCCATCGACGGGGCGTTGTTCCGTTCCATGAACGTACTCCCGAATTGAATACCTTGAAAACCGGCGGCGGCGGGGGCGCCTGCAAGCGATAGGGTAGGCCAGCCCGCAAGACACGGGTGCGAGCACAGGCCGTGTTTGCCTACCCAGCAGGCGCTTGTGCTCGGGGGGACGGGGTGGGGCTGTCAGTTTTAGCCCTTGTGCCAATATCGCGGACGTACCTGTGGCGCTCAGCACAGGTCGACATTAAGGGGAAACGATATATATTTTCAATCAGAATTTTTTTAGCAGATGACACCTCAAAACACTTACATTAAAGCTAAAAATCAAAACTTAATTAGTTTGAGGTGTTAGCTAGCTTTTACTCCCGATAAGTCGAAAAGGCGTAGCGAGTGCGGCGATTTAATAATATAAGGCGGGCCGACACTATGGGGGACCTGTGGCCTGTGGGCCACTGGCAGGCCGTGGGCCGCGAGATCGTCGCGCACTGCTCGGGTAGCATTGTTGTCCAGAACGCCACCGGCTCGGCTCCGCCTGCACTCGGCTGGCCTCGCCTTCGCTCGCTTCGCTTGGCCAAAGGGCCTCTACCGAAACCAAAAATTAACTTTCTGGTAAACAAATTTGCCTCAGGAGATGTTCTTTCCTTGCGAATATCTTCTGCTCTCCCTCATAATACAACAAAAGATAAGTTCTGCTTTCACAGACACACACATAAAACTTTAGTTTCATCACATCCTAAACCCTTGAGAAACTGGACGACATTTGGAGTTGGTATCATCTGCTTCCTATTTAAATAGAGATTTAAATATTTTTTTCAATTTTTAGAATTTAGAATTTTTTCTTTTTTTTACTCTCATTCCGCGGGGCGGTTTACTTTTTACTGAACCCGATGTTCCTTTGCCGCCTTGCAGGAGATGGGAGGCGCGCGGTACAAGCATCCTACGAACACAGTCCGGCGAGTGGCGACTCCGTCCAATCAATGAAGTCCCCGTGTTTGATTTTGATGTGGTGCGCAGCGCAGCACAGCGCAGCGCAGCGCAGCGCAGCACAGCTCAGCAGGGCCCGGCAGGGGCCGCAGGGCGCAGGCCAGAGATGGGACCGAAGGAAGGAGCCGTTTCGTTTCCTCCGGGTTCCCCACGGGTTCCCGTTCTGCCGCCCCTTGCCTGCTCCCTCTCTGCGCCGCGTCAGCCGGAGTGGGGGTGACGTGACAACAGGTGGCGCGACCTTCACATCGAGGCGCGCCGCCCGCCCCGCTCCGTGCGAGAGCAGCAGGGGGCTCTTATGTTCCGGAGATTTGCTGTTCCGGACGAGAGGATATCTGGGGGCGTTCAGGAACCACGAGACCAAGAGGTAGAGGTGTCTGACTGGGTTGGGTGATGTACGGATTAGTAAGAGTACATGCTTATAATACTTTTTGGGGGGATATTCACATTTTTTAGCATATCGTGTCATTGGACGATATAATAGGTGTTATGGAGTATTATACCTGGTATTGGAATGTGTCGGGAGTAGTATACGTCGAGTCGGCCACTCCTTGCACGAGACACATAATCAGAGGAAACTGATTTGGACCACGAAAAATCCCACGCGAGCGTAGAGGGAAGCGGGCGCACCTTAGGTGCCTGATACATATTTCACTGCACAATCACCTCAAAATTTCAAAAAAATTAATATTTGGAAACTTTAAAAAATTTCAGAAATTTTCTTTTCCTGGGGCGCACACGTGGAACCGTCGGTGGGAATCGAACCCACCGCGCCTTGCAGAGCGTGCTCCGGAGGCCCGTGCCAACGACAGTGTGCTCCGCACGCCGCCGCCACAAAGGTAGAGGTCCCAAGAAAGGTCACGTGGTTTGTGAACGCACGGCCGCGTCACCATGACAACGTGACGACACGTGTGGGGGGGGGGGGGGGCAGGCGGCAGCAGGCGGTGCGGAGGGGTTATCCGGCCGCAGGCGATGACTTTCTTTGTCGCTCTCGTGGTGAACACTCGGCGGCGATCGTCGTGTGGAGGACCCTGCTGGCTGTTTGCATAGGAACAATGCCGGCCCGGCCAAAGGGCTGCGTGGCTGCGGCTGTCCGGACCGTCCGACTCCGGGACCACTACAATGTGACAGTGTGACGCCTCCTCGCTCCGCGGGGGCTCGGCTGGCTGGCCCGGCCCCGGCCCCTCCACGTAATACGGCACAAAACGGCGCGGGATGTGATGGGGTGCCGGCGGGGTGCCAAGAGGACGCGGAGACGTACAAGTTCGTCGCGGTGACGACGTGAAGACACGGCCGATAATAACCCAACCAGGGGACAATGGGCGCGTGTCGTAATTGCGGGCCGCATTTTTTCATCGGCGGGCCGAAACTTCAGAATCCGCCTTCGAAACATAATAGAGTACTCCGGAGAAGCTCAGAACGGAAGTGGGAAATCGTAACGAGGAAGAAAAATGCAGGGGAGGTATGAGAAGTCGAGTATTCGGAACCCCACTGCCCTTCAAAAATCGGTCGATTTCTCATATTTTCTCCAGGATTTTTCTTCTTCGTCACGACTTCTTACTTCCGGCTCGGCCCTCTCTGGAGTTGTACAAAACAATTCCAAATCTTCAATTATATTGATCGGTGAGGTGTGAGGGACAAGAACAGAGCCTATGGCGGGGACGGTGTGTTTCTCCAAAGTTTTCCCGCGCTGTCTTCACCGGGGCACCCTTAGCCTTAGCCCACGCGCTCCTCCCGCCAAAACGCATTTCGCGCTGTTCTAGGCCGTAACGCGCATCAATGTTCCCGCGTAGTAAAACCGCGGTGGTAACACATGCAACGGGACCAAAGCGAGAGCTCACTGCCGCTGCTGCTGCTGCTGCTGCTGCTGCTGCTGGCGTATTCCGCAGCGCACTCCTCGTTGCACTGTCTCTGTCGCACTCGCGGGGTGCTGCGTAGGAGAGCGAGCGAGACCCCTGGCTTGAAGTGTCTGCGGAATCAGCCTGCTGCTGCTCCTGCTACTGCTGCTACTGGCGCGCCGCGGCCGCGCGCATGCGAGAGGTTTTGAGTGCGGTGAGGGGTCCGAGCCGAGAGTCTGTCGCAAGTCAGAATCTCAGTCAGTGTACAGAGGCTCTCATGCCGGGCCCAATTAGCCGGTAGCCGGCGCAGGGACCGCCTGGAGCCGTATTTGGCCCGACTTGGCGAGCCTAGCTTTGGCGAGAGGCCTTCGAGCGAAAGTCATGTCCAGTTGGTGCTGTATTCCCGGCTTGGCGATCACCGTCGTGCGCCTCCCAAAAAGTCAAACCCTCCTGGCCGGCGGCCCCGTCGGCTCCGGCCGGCTGGGTTCAGCGAAGGTCCTCCCCCTCCAGCAGGGCGCCGCCGCTGGATAAGGGACCCAAGCGATCTAAAATGACAAGACCCAATTTCTTTTCCAGGCAACGTGCTTTGCCTCGTCGTGGTCGCAGACGCACTGCTGGTGGCATTTGACCTGCTGCTGCTGCTGCTGCTGCTGCTGCTCTGCGATGACGCACAGTGATGTGCGTGTTGAGCTCAACGAGTGCACCAGCGCCGACACGGCGGCAGCACGCTCTGATGGCATGACGCTGCAAGTGACATCACACGGCTGGCGCTACGGACTGTGTAAGAATTGAAGTGTTAAACGGAACGGAAGCACACTGTTAACTTTTTTTTTCTTCGTCATTTCGAGTTGAAAAGAACCACCGATTATTTTGTCGCTTGAAAACATGTATTGACATTTATCGTTGCACTATGACACTCCCAGAAAAATAAAATAAAATCGACTAAAGAATGTCGCCTATCAAGATTCTGTGTCGGATTGAACATTAGTTGAATCGACGTAGGATCTTGATCAAGGCGACATTCCTTATTCGATTTAATATTAGGTTTACTGAGAGTGTTGCGCTAACTTTTTGATGACCGTCGAGTTTTTAATTATTGTTTTTTGTGACGAATTAATTTTTGTTAAATGCTTTCCATGTTTGGTCGTGGGACTGTCGTTAAGTGCCGATAAACACTTTTACCACGGCGCAAATCCAAACCGATTCATTCACACGCTGACACGCCCACGCCGTCCCACGGCCCTCAGGCTCATTCATGGAGCCACCGTGCACACATCGTCGCGCCGTGTGTGGGAGGGCGGTGAGGCGGGAGCACCGCAAGGCTCCGCCCTGCCCCAGCGGCCCCAGCCGGCCCCAGCCGGCCCCACCCCGGCACGCAATGCGGCAACAGTCAGACTGGCGCAGGAATAGGAGGGCTAAGGGACCGCGACGACACTCCGTCACGTCCGAAAACGACCACCTCCACCCACCAGCGTACGTGTCTCTCTCTCTCTCTCTCTCTCTCCCCCCCCCCCCTTGCGGAGAGCACGGTGGAAAAAAGAGAGTGAGAGAGGGGGCGCGCCATTTCGGACGCGCAGCGACGCAGCGGGTGACGCGGCGAATTTGAACGTCGCGCGCGGCACGCAGCGCGGCAAAATGCGGTAGTGAAGAAACACGTCGCCGACCCCTCGTCGTCGGCCGGGGGCGCCGGGTCACTCGCCGCCACTCGCAGCGGTGTCATGCGCCATACGCCGCCTCGTCGCCATGGCCGGCTATCACTTCATTTTTCGTTCCCAGTTTCCGATAGGAGTGTTTACTGCAGGCGTTCCACAGATGCCCAGCGCAGCAAAACCATCCGCCACAGTTTATCGACGAGCTCCCCGAAACGGCCGTTACGTCGACTTGGTTTGACCTTGAGTCCATCGGACGTTATTAAACGTAAATCCGAGGCGCCCGGCCCGCCGGCCGCTGGCCGCTGCTCACCGGAGGGCCAGCCGCGGCCCTCAACCGGCCCTAGCAGGCTGTTATTGTATATTGCTACAGCTAGGAAATCTCGACCCGAACGTAAAAAAATACTGTAGTCAGAGCAGGTAAGAAAAATATCATAGAAAACAGTAACGAGGTACAAAGAACGCCGTCCAGAAAATAGCAGTTAAACAAGTTGAAAAGTTTTGATTATTTTATTTTTTTACGTGCATGTGATTATTTGTCTAGCATGACAATCACCTGCACCCGACTTGTCGATTTTTACCAGTGTGGGGCTGGGTTCCGCGAGGAATTAGTCGGCCTGGAATGCGTTAGGCAACCCCTCGTCATGATGGACCCTCCGAAGCATTCTTCTAGTCCTGTGATGTCCGAACAACACGTCCCGTTCTCGTGCTAATGCTGGCGCTTCGTCAAGGAGCGCGGCATGCAGTGACAACGCGGTGATGTGATTTTTCCCATTCATCATCATCCCAGCAGAGATAGGCGGCAGCAGCAGTGCACGCGCATGTCGTGTGTCCCATAGGCGACGCACATCTCTCTGCGCCGGCGGTGGTGGTTGGTGGTGGTGGTAGTGGTGGTGGTGGTGGTGGTGGTAGTGGTGGTAGAGGTGTGAGTTAATCATCACACACACACACACAACAGACACGGCTGGGCCTAAAATCAAGGCCCTTCTCCTCCTTGATGGTGTCGTCATCCAATGAGCAATTAATTGACCGCAGAAAGGGGCAGGCTGGCACATCACCTGGCGGCGCGGCGGCGTGGCGACGCGCCTAGCCTCGGGTGTTATTACCCCGACCGCATCTTTAGGGCTGGCGGCTGGCGCGGCGCCGGGGCCGTTTGATTCGTCGGGGCCGCGAGGGCCCGCCCCGCCCCGCCCCGCGCTGCCCGTCACCCACACGCAGCACGGCGGCCCGCACTTTCTTGTAATGGCGCGCGATTCACCTGCTGATGCATCGCCATCACCACATATCACCACGGCGCGCGCGCGCTTTGCGCAAGCGACTCATAGCGCCGCATGACACATCCGGCGTGTGTCCTGCAGCGCTTCCTACACACCTCCAACCCCCCCCCCCCCCCCCACGGGGCCCGCAGGGGCGGCAGGCGGTAGGGGGCGCACAAGCTCTGTCGCCGGCGACATTCTTATGGCGTCACCAGCGCCGCCGCCGCTGCCGCCACCGCCGCCGCCGCCGCCGCCACCGCCACCGCCACCGCCGTCGCCGCGAGCGTGCCTTGTTGTGGTGGGCGGGGGATCTGCCGCACCGCACCTGGCCCTGTGAATCCTTCCGGGGCGGCGGCACCACTGAATGGGTTTCGCGACTGGACCACCCCTCCACCCCGCCGATCACGGCGCCTCTCACCACGCCAAGGGGAGCATCCCCCCTCCCCCTTCCCTCCCCGATGTTTGCTTTCGGGATCGCGTGGTGCTGCGCGCGGCGGCCGCGAGATCAAGGAGGGGCTTTGGCGCAGACCTCCCGCAGGGCGGAGACTCGACAAAGGGCTTCCTGGCTCAAGGGCCCCCAACGCAGAGCTCTCCAAGCTGTTCGCGCGGCGAACCAAGGCGGCCGCGAGGTGTAATGCGTCCTTGTCGTACACTCCTCCCTGCCGGCACATCGCCTCTCTCCGCGCGGACCAGTGGCGTCAAGCGGGGGGGTTTTGCCGTAGCGGCTGCTACAGCTCTGAGGGGGTGGGTCCTCGAGAGGGTGGTGAAGGAGAAAAGTGGAAGGAAAAAGAAAGGGAAAGAGGCGGAAAATGAGAAGAAAGGAAGGAAAAGGAAAGAAAGCGCAAAAACGTGCACATTTAATACCGTTTTATGGCGTTAATAGCGGTCTGAGGGGTGGGTGGGTCCCCACGGAGGCCAGCATGCTACACCACTGGAATTCAAGCTTGACGCCATTGGCGCGGACACCGCGATGTCTTTTCGCTACTTTTTTTGGGGGGGTTGGTGATTGTTTTTTGCTCGACAACGACACGATGGCCGTGGTCGCGCGGTCGCCGAGGAGGTGACTAGTATGACAAAGTTTCATAACGTTATTTTCTCTTTGATTCGGTATGGTTGTCGGCGGGGTGGTTATGGCAGCGATCGCGTTGGATAACGTCACCTGGACGGCGGCGGCGACACAACCTCCTGGCTTCCGACCTCAGGTCCGGCGGCGGTCAAGCGGATGATGCTCCCGTCGGCCGCCGCCGCGTCCCACCGCAAAAGACGAGCAAGCCGGGAGAAAGGCGAGAGGGTGCGCTCTGTAGCCTCCGCTCTCCGAAAACTAACAAATATGGTGTTGCGGCGATTCGGAATGAACCACGGCGCTGCCGGATAGTTTCTCAGAAAGCTGGATAGGCTGATTATCGTGGGACGGGCTCACCGCACACAGCACGAAGGGCGATATTCGGATCGTGAAGGGCACCGACAGCAACCGTCTCGTGCCAGTGCGCCATGGAACACCGCACCTTTACAGGTCGCCTTGGATACGACATCGTCTGGCCCCCTCTCTTCTACATAAACTTTGAAACAGGCGAGAAGCAAAAGATATGTTATTAAAGTGAAGGCAGCGTAGTGACCCGGGAGTCGTGTCGTGGTCCCATAGGCAGGCCTAGGTCAAGTCGACGGTCATGGCCAGGTGTGCCGCCCGCAGCTCCGTGATACACAAGAGGACCCTAATTAGAATCGGCCGGACAGGCGACCCCACGGAGGGACCGGAGAGCGGGAAAGAGAGAGACTCCTGTGGAGTCGAGTCTCATTACCAGCCAATTAAGCCAGGCCACACGATTTTTTCAAAGAACCCCTGCATACGCACCCCTGCATAGTACCCATGTGTGAAGTGTCTTCGAAGCTGCCCTCGTCTCCCAGACCTTCGCACACCCCTTCAGTGTCGCAGAGTCCTCTGCACGCACGCGCACGCGGCATCGCCTAACTGCGCGGATTGTGAAAAACAAAAGGCTCTGGGGACGGCTTTCGGCTGTAGCGAACAAAACGGGCTGAGAGAGCGAGAGAGAGAGAGAGAGAGAGAGAGAGAGAGAGAGAGAGAGAGAGAGAGAGAGAGAGAGAGAGAGAGAGAGAGAGAGAGAGAGAGAGAGATGACACCTTGCTATGATGGTGATGATGCTGGCCCAGGACCCCCAGGACCGTCGGCGTAGCGTTGCGCAAGCCTTGCATCACTCACACACACACACACACACACACACACACACACACACACACACACACACACACACACACACACACACACACACACACACACACACACACACACACACTCTCATCATGGTACCAAGCTCATCGCAGCAGGCAACAACAGGTGCCTGACGAAATTAAACAATCGCATCACAAGACGCGCTGCAGCCGGGCCGGCCCCCTCGCGCTGCGGCGCTGCGTGGAGCTGTGATGGCAAGTGTCAACTCGCCCTCGTATGACGTCCGGATTCTCTTCTCACAAGGGGCAGCAGGCGGCGGGCGGCGGGCGGTTTCCTCACGTCCCGCATGTCAGCCACGGAATTGGTGCGCTGCTGCGCTGCTCGGCGGCCATGGTCTCATCCAGGTCAGCTGTGTGAGACTTGCGTACGTTTGTGAGCAGGTCACCACTACTTCTTCTTACCGTCTCCTCCTTTGCCACGGCCGGCGGCCAGTGCGTTGCGCGCCGGTCGTAACTTCCCCGCCGCCGTTACCTGCCGCCTGCCGCCGCCTTATCCGCCGGGCTGTTACGCGGCACCTGCGCTGTCAATAACGGGCCGCACGTGATTTGCATTTCTTTCGCCCTCGTAAACGTCACGGGGAAACAATGCGCGCCGCGCGGCCAAACAATATGGATCTCGATTGCAGCGCGTCTCTGTCTGCCCGTCCGGGTGTCACTGCGACGCGGAAGCAGCGCCGTTGTTGCAGACTGATGCGCTCCGGTGCACAGAGAGGATGCATCCAAAGCAGTGCAGTGCAGTGCACACACTCCAATGGGTCATCGTCCCTGACACGGCCGTGCCATGCCGGGCACGGCTGTGTGGCGCCGGCCGTAACGGCCTGGCGAGGTGTGGCGGAAGGCCGGCCGTGTTTGCCGCCGTTTGCATTCGTCGGTACGAAGACGGGCAGAAAAGTTGTTGTTGCTGCTGTCACAAGGCATCGGCTCATAGAGCACATGGGAGGGCTGTTGGGAAATAATAGAGTACTCCGGAGAAACCTGAAACGGAAGTAAGAAGTCCGAATGAAGAAGAACGCAGCGGAAGTATGAGAAATCCCCTCGTTCGCAACCTAGAATTTTCGGTGAGAAACACGCGATTTCTCATACTTCCCCACCTCTTTCCTTCTTCAACACGACTTCTTACTTCCGTTTTGGACATCTCCGGAGTACTCTATACTACGCAGGCTCACTGCATTACCTGTCAGAATCTCACACGTGAACGCAGAAAATTAGTTTACGCTCATGACCTTTTTTTATTTTTTTGTTGTTGACGACAGCGTGGTGCAGTGTTTTGGCCTACGTGACGAAGCAGGTCCGGAGCAGCGGATCGTATCTGCCTCGTATCTCCGATGAGCCGCGCGGCAGCGGACGGCCTCTCTGCCCGGGGCCGACAAAGACGCGCCACCTCAAGGGTCCGCCGAGGGCCGCCGAGGGCCGCCGAGGGCCGCCGAGGGCCGCCGTCCTCCGCTGCATACCACCACCACCTGCACGCCGGCCCGGACCGGGCAGGACCCGGCAGGACCCGGCAGGACCGGAGCGCAGCAGCGTGGCGAGCGGAAAACTACCACGTCGGATCAAGTAATGGGCGCTCGGATGGTTCGATTGCATCGGGAGGGCCCCATTGTGGTTGTAGAGGCGGGTAGAACATGTGAGCGGCGGAGCAGGAGCTACCCGACCCGTGGATTCTCATGTTGCAGTTTCAGATGAAGAGTGACGAGTCTAAAATTCCCTGACAAGAGGGGCTGCGCCAACAGGCACACACTGGGCCGGCCCGGGGACCCGTGGACACGCGCCGCGTAAGCCACAAGGGCCCTGCTCAGTACTGAACTGATCAGAAATCCGGAAATATTTTGTTCGTCGTATCGTGGTACACATAAGCCCCGGTATTAAGATACGCTTCATCTTACGACAGCGTACGGGACGGGGCCCTGAAACAGAAGATCTTTGAATCTTTAGTTTTAATGAATGTTGAGAGATTATTAGCCATAAATGTTAACAAAAGTACTGTGATTCATAAATACGCTACCTCATTACAGCTCCAAAGACAGCGTCACATGTGATTGTAATGACATTTGAGCTATGAAAACCTTAATTTCACGTCATGCGCATTGCTGCTCCCCCCCCCTTCGGGCCTCCCCGGCTCGGGGCCCGGGTGGGCCCTTAGGTACCCAGTCCGGGCCTGCGCCAAGAAGTAATTCACGGAACTTTTGGGGCTCGAAGAACCTTCGGTAGCCATAAAGCAGGTGCCTAGTTATTAATTTTATTTTTGTAGGTATTCACGAAAAGTTTTAGTGTCAAAAGTCAAAATTTTTGCGACTTACGGAGATATTTTCCAAACGAAAAAACAAACAAAAGAAAAAAAAAGCTCCACAAGGGAGTAAATATTTTTTTAAAGCGCAAAACGGGGCGTTTTTCATCAACCAAGGGCTTGTCTGCCCGTCGAACCCAAAACTTCGAACGAAATCGGAGGCTCGTGCGCTCCCCTTGTGAGTGCGGGCGCTGCGAGTGTCAAGGGCAAGATCAATGGACCCCTCTGAACGGCGGGGGGTCATCGCGCCAAACTGGGCGGGCCGAAAAACACTTCCCGGAATGTTCCCGCCAGCTGCAGCGGCTGAGGCGGGCGCGACACGATAGCAGAGCAGGACACTCGATGCGTCAAAAGTCCCGTTCGGCGGCCGGGCCGGGCTGGGCCGGGCTGGGCCGGGCCGGGCGGGCACCGTGGGAGTGAAAGATCGGCTCTGCGCCGAGGGCCTTGCAGGGCCCTGTGCTGCGTCTGTCACTGACATGCCGTCGCCCATCGCCCCCAACGGACACGACCGCAAAGCCGCTGCAGATTGAATTCCTTCCCAGTGGAGGTACCGTCCATAAAGTAGGCGTCCGAACTGTTTCCGCGCACGGCGGCTACGTCAAGCGCCTGCGAACGCCAGGGTAGGCCAGCCCGCAAGGCACGCATGCGTGCGGTGGTCGAGATTGCCTACCCACCAGGCGCTATGACTGGCCGCAGCCGCCGCCCCAGGACTCAGCGCGACAACAATTCGTAAACTTTAAGGACGATCCCGCAGTGATGCAGATAGACCGACAGCCCATCTAGGCGGATTCGTTTGGGCGTTTCCGTTTGGGTGACCGGGTCGCTGACCGTAATGTGATCCGACGATGCAGCGGTCCGGAGCCGGCCAGCTGCAGCCGGAGCTGTCAGGGCCAGACAAGCGCTTCAGAACAACTCACGAGTCGCGCGGCGGGGCCGGGCCAGGCCGGGAGGGCCTCGTGGGCCTCGATGCGGCGCAGTGCAGCCGCACACAAAGTAGTACTCGATCAGGCTTTAGCGACGAGGGCCGATGAGGCTCTTGCAGGGATGATTCCTAGTTTTATATGCTTCATATCCAGCTCGCGCGGGCCGGTCCTCGGGTTGCAGGTAATGAAGAATTGGCTTACGCAATGTCTAAAAAAAAAATAAAAAAAAAAAATAGAAGAGGCCGACCCCACCGGCGAGGGGCCTTGTGAAAAATGTGACACATCCCCCATTGCCGCGGGTTATGGCGCTGCGGCCAAAGCAATGAAAATCCGATGTCCCGCGGCAGCAGCGGTGGGGCTGCTGGACTCTGTCGCACACCGGAGGGCCGGAGGGCCGGAGGGCCGGAGGGACGGAGGGACGGAGGGACGGAGGGACGGAGGGACGGAGGGACGGAGGGACGGAGGGACGGAGGGACGGAGGGACGGAGGGACGGAGGGACAGAGGGCCGGAGGGAGGGAGGGAGGGAGGACGGTGCCGGCTCACATCCTTATCAGACACAGTGCCGGTAGTGCCGCACGCTCTCATTCAATTTGTTCCCTTTTTCGTCGGACGTTGATAATTAATAACCGGGGCGCACGCGGCTGTTTCTATTTACGAGAGCGGCTTGGTCGTTCTGACAGGTTCGTGAGCAGGGGACGTGCCCGAGCCCGGCAGGAGGGACGCGGCCCAGACCAGCCAGGTAGGATCGGGCGGAAGGCGATGTGTGGTGGTGGCACGGGGCCCCCGCGGGGGCACACGGTCCGGCAGGCCACACGCGGCTGGGCAGCGGCCGCGGCCCCCGCGGCCCCCACGGCGCCCTGGCACCCTGGCACCAGCCCCGCTCTGCCGTCACCTTGCTTTGTTTCGCCGCTCGGAAGAGAAAAATTGGTGCGGCGCTCCGGAGTGAGACGACGCGACGTTGACCTGCGACCGCAACGGTGGCGTGGTGCAAATAATGAGTTCATCACGCCGATTATCTCCGGGGCCTCCGGAGCCTCCCCAAGGCCGCTTATTGGCAGTCAGGGGAAGGGGGCCGCGCCGCGCCGCTAATTACGGGACGCTGCAAATAATGAACTGATAGGGTCGACAGCGGGTGAGGGAGATACAAGCCATGGGAGCCGGGCCGGGCGGGATTGGGGGGATAAGCAAAGTGAGCCGCCGGGACGGAGACCCGCTAGTCAGCAGCGGACCATCGTCGTGTCAATGGCCGTAAACAGGGCTCTTTCCACTCCGCGCGTGGTCACCTATAGTAAAAACGCAGGTAGAAAAAAATCCAAGAAAAATATCACACCCTTCTAAAAAGTCGGCATGTTAACCAAAACTTGCTTAATTGCTGTTTTTGGAGAGTGACATTTTTTAATATTTTTTTTAACCTGCTGTGGTTTTATTTTTACTTGGCCATAACATATCTGATCAACGCGCAAAGCTGCAAATAAAGGTGGTTTCAGACCTGCGGGGACCACTCTGGTCAATGTGTTGCTGCGGTGAGAGTGGGTGTTTATGGGATGGCAGATCGAGTCGTGGGCGTGTATCGGTGGGTGTCGTCGGATGTGTTTGGCCCGTCAACCGGCAGCCAACTGGGTGGTCAACAACAAAGTCGTAACTGTATCGGTGAGCTTGTTGTTGGTTAGCGTTCGGTGTAGAATGGTGAGTAGTCTTGGCGCGCAGGGAAGGGGGCGGAGGGTCTGCTCTTGGCTCTTCCTCTCATCTCAAGGAAGTCATTAGAAGTATACGGCTGATTAGCCGGGGGCTGCATCAAGTTGGGGACTGCGATATAGGACTCGGCTTTCACGCCCTCCAAACGCCCTGCCGTATAGTCAGCTCGACTTGTCCGATGGGAGTCTCGTCCTCGTCATCAATCAAGGGTGGAAGTAATTGACTTACGTACAATTACAATTTGTAACCCTTCAGAATGAATGGGGTCGGTCCGTGCCTCGTCAAAGGCTCCCTCGACACGTTTCCACTTACTGCCGCTCCTTTCCTACGAATTTTTCCAAATTCACGCAATTTGGTCCCCCCTCGTTCTTCCGATGGAAAGCGAGAATGTATAGAAAACGGGCAAAATACGAGCAGTTATTGTTATTGAACAAGAATTTACCTGGTGGGACTTGCACGGCTTCTCCCCGGTAGTGGTTTCCTTGACTTCAATTTGCCTCGCTTCAAGGGAACTCGGTCAAATTAGTTTCCTCCCGTGCTTACTGGAAGCGAGAAATGCACGCAGTATGCCAACTACGCGTCCTGACTTCCGATATCTCGGCACGATGATTTCGCCGAGTCAAGGTCAGTGTCGCTGATTTGCTGCATTGTGCAGAGGGTAAAATACTAATTACTAATAAGGGAAGCCAGATAGCGGTTACTGCCGGGGCGGCGGGCGGGCGGGTCATCCCCGCAGCTGCAACCTAGCAACATCATAATCAGCACTGCAGCCAACACGACAAACGAGGTGCGACCGCCTAATGAATATGTTGATTCTTTTCGCACGCTTCACTCGTCATGCCATTAACATCGCTGCTTTGCAGAATAGTATGGCGCACGTCCACTACACACACACACACACACACACACACACACACACACACACACACACACACACTATCGTGTTCTGTGCCGCGTGTTGACTGGCCGCACGGACGTGCTGACGGAACGGGTGGGGCTGCGGTGAGGGTATAAATAATCGGTTGATGGTATTGGATCGGGGTGCTTCGAGCAATAAAAGGCCCTGCTTAGGTGACAGTAGTTGCGCCAGCACATTATGAAGACACAATATCCTGGGACGTGATGATGGTCGCATCCTCGGCGCGTAAAAATTATTTACTGCCTCCCGCGCACGCGAGCTCCGCGGGGAACACGCGGGTTAGTGGTGGCGGTGAATGGGGGCCACGGCGGGACCACGCGAGGAGGGCGTGGAAAATATTATGGTGTCACCATCGCCGCCAGAGGCGCCTGCTGCTTGGAGTGTCCAATCAATCTATTCTCGACATCCGAGATTTATCAGACAGATGCAACGGGTCATAAGCTTTGTAAAATGAGACCCATTTTTTTTTTGTGCGCACTGCTGCTTCTACGCCCTTGTTTTTATTCTCAATTGTTATTAATGACACTGTATTTAATTTGACACGCAACTGCGGCGTAACTTCCTTAGCAGGAGTTACGAGGTGACCAATCCCCAAGCCGCGGGTACTGCCGCGCCACCTGCGAAGGATATAGACTGCATCGCGTATTCCAGCACGGGTAGCAAAAGTAGGCCCCCGTGCGGCTGACGGCTATCACTCGTTCTTTTAGCGACTGATAGCGCATGAATAGTCAATAGCTGCGGGACATCCTCATTGTCTCGCCGTGCGACGCGAAGACGGGCATCCCGTCACCGGGAAAGGCTTCCTGAGTCATGGTGGCCTGGCGGCCTGGCGGCCTGGCTCTCTGGTCAAGGCCGCGGAGGCCAAGGACAGCCCGAGGGGCAGTCGCGCGGCTGTCCGGGGGTGACACCTGCGGCCTGCTGCGGGTAGATGGCGCCATGGCGCACGCAGCCCGCACCTCTGCCATGCCGTGGTCTCTGGCCACCTCTGGCCTCCTCTGGTAGTCATACCTTGTTAGGCGGCCGATGGTATCGGCTCATGTAAACGCAGCCGCCGATTACTCTCCGGAGAAGCGAGCAGCGCCATAAGTTCGCAGCTCCGCGATCGGTGCGGGGAGGCCGACGGAGGAAAAGGTCTCCAGCGATGAATCCGTCGGCAGAATGGCAGCACAAATCATAACACTCGATTCCGCACGGCATTGCGGGTGACAACCTCAGCGGCCGACGCTGCGGAAGGTCGACGTCTGTATCAACTTTCCGAAATCACTCATCGAGTCGACGTAAACCTCTTCATGACTTTTTCGTATTCTCAGTCCGCATCATTTCATGGGCCAATTTCGGCTCAAGAGGATGCGGTAGATACCCCGCACGCATCACGCCCGTTTTCAGGTCAGGGAACGGCCGGTCGGGTCCGGCGGGGTCCAGCAGGGGTCGAGCCGGTGCACCGCTCACATGCACCGTGAGCACACGCGTGCCGGGACGACACCTCTGGTTGCACCAAACGGCCGCTCTCTGATGTAGAGGTCGCCACAGTCACCTAATGACCGCAAAACGCGCAGCGCCAGTGAACGGGAGCAGACGCACGGAAATCAAGTCTAGGGCAGTCTGGAGTTGCATAGCCTAAATCATATCCAAGGATAGTTTCTTCGATATTTTCTGTAAAGGTGTTTGCAGCAAAAAAAAAATTACTCTCGCAAAATTTGGGCGAGGGCTGTATTTTCCTTCTTGAAAAATGAAAATCCTCTGCACTTGAACGGAGGCACACCTAACAGCTTATATACTTTCGCCATATAGGAAACGTCTACTTATGTCAGCCATCGTCGGGTTACGCTCTCCCACACGGCCACGCGTCCCGACCCGATGAACGGCCTGCTGTCAATCTCTGCGCGGCAGCAGACGCCCCGGGACGCCGGGCGGAGAGGCAGACTCAATCTCTGCCGCTGCCAATCTCCTCGCCCTCGAACCGTCGTCAAGAGCCGAAGTCGTTATGCCGGCAGAGGAGGACTTGCCGCCTCCCCAGAGAAGCAAACGGCAAATTGGGCATTTGAGATTTCATGTCCTCTGCTGCGACTAGAGAGCCTCCGGAGTCATCAAATCGCACGAGCGACAAAGTGGTGTGTGTGTAGGCATGGTGCTGTGTGGCTGTGTGCCGTGACCAGCAGGCCAGAGCTCAGAGCCCGCTTGATCCCTATTAAAAGTTTGCGTGGAGCAGAAGAGTCTAGGTGACCGTGAGCCTTGACCCCGGACCGCTTGTGTGCACCGGCCGCTGCCCGCACGGCCGCAGCTGCTGCGGCTGCTGCGGCTGCTGCGGCTGCTGCGGCTGCCGCGGTGACCCCGCCTGTCCACAAGTGGGCTTCGACGCGGTTTGTCCACTCCTTCCCCAGACACTCTCGCGCTGCTCTGCGGCTGCTTTCGGGCGACTCGCCGAGAGAAGTCAATTCGAAAAGATTAACAAAAAAAGAGTCAACAACCCTTTTTTTTCCGTCTTGCCAGAGAAGCTTGCGTTTTTGTTTTGTTTTTTGCTGCAATCATCGCGTATCAGCAGCATGGGCGCTGAAGCGTGACCGCGACGCCTTTAGACGCTATCGGTCCGTGGAAGTCACCTGCTCGTGCTGGACGGTCTGGACCCTCGGTGCCAGGTGCCAAGGGGCAGCCAGGGGCCGCGAGGGCGAGGGACCGAGGCTGCTGCGTTCGAAGCACCGTACTATCCTGCGGGGCCCGGCCCGGCGTCGGCACGGGCCGGCAGGGACTGCGTACGAGGTGCCGCGGCACTGCAGCCCCACTGCAGCCGCGCACTGCACCTGCCCTGCCCAGCCTATCGGTGTGGGGACGCATGTCCCGGCCATAAGGGGCCAACACAGTGGCTCATCCAGCCGCGCTGACGCCGATGAAAGAAAGCTGATTGGCGAACAAACAGCGTGGGCGAGCGCGGCGCCGAGCCACGCCGAGCCGCGCGGCGCTGAGGCTGAGGCGTCGTTGTATTCTCCGACAACACGCCGCCACCCGCTGCTCCGCCGGCGCCGCGCTCCTCGCCGGCACAATCGACAATCAAACGCGGTGACAGCACGGCAAACAAAAGGCGGGAGGAGGGGCGGGGCGGGGCGGGGCGGGGCGGGCGGGAGACGCGATTCGCACCACGCGCGTAAAGGGCCTTGTTTTTGCAGGCGATGCAAACGAAAGGGTACGGGCGGGGCGGGGCGGGGAGGGAGGGCGGGTGATGGTGACATAAAATGCAATATCACAGCGGTCACGTTGTGGCGAAAGGGTACACAAGAAATCAAGTGACCCACCAAACAGCGTCAACAAACAATAGATAGATTATCTACAACAACAAAAATTAGTTTAAAAGAACTTGAATTTCGTGTATTTTGTATAACGATTTAAGAAAATATTCCCGAGAAAAACTTACACTAAATAATATATGCTGTTCTGGGTTCAGGGTGTATTAGCAGAGCCCACGTCCTGATTAAATATTTTTTATTACGGACGCCGAATAAAACAGGAGACAAGTTAGAGAAAGAGACGTTCTTCCAAGTGATAATGGAGGACGTTATGGTAGAAAATATGTCCCACCATAAGCTCGGTTTAACTCCGCTGCCGAGTCGGTGGGAGCGGGTCGCGTGCGGAAGTCTTCGCTTGAGAGGATTTCACACCGGCGCGAGCCCGGCAGCGGGGATGCGTCACTTGCGAACGCAGCCGCGCTCTTAATCGCAATCCTAGCCCTAACTCATACCAACACACGGCCCGCCGGAATCCCTCCACCCCTTCTGCATCTCACTCTCTCTCTCTCTCTCTCTCTCTCTCTCTCTCTCTCTCTCTCTCTCTCTCTCTCTCTCTCTCTCTCTCTCTCTCTCTCTCTCTCTCTTTCTCTCTCGAGCCATCTCCTATCTCCCCTGCCATCTCCTATCTCCCCTGTCTCTCTCTTTCTCCCTCCCTCTCTCTTCTCTCCCCCAATCCTCTCTCTCTCTCTCTCTCTCTCTCTCTCTCTCTCTCTCTCTCTCTCTCTCTCTCTCTCTCTCTCTCTCTCTCTCTCTCTCTCTCTCTCTAGCGTCGATCCATCAGACAAGAGGAAGACTCCGCTTCATAATCGCTCCATTAAACGCAAAGAATGGGCGACAAAGGCCCTGCGAAGGTTCATGGCCCCGGAGAGCGCCAAGGCCGAGGCTCTCCAGAAGGGCCGACTCACGGCCGCGAAGGGTGAGAGGGCGCAAAGGGCCGCCTCGGTATGGTCAGTCACCTCTATTCCTCCCGCGGTCACGAGCCACGGCGCGCGGGGCCAATACCTGTCACCGGAGCCACCGGCCAGGACTCTGTGGGCCGACTCGACTCTGTGCTTAATTGGAGGTGATTGCCTGCCGCCGCAGTCTGCCGGAGTGCGGGCAGGTGCGGGCAGGTGCGGGCAGGTGCTCGTGAGGCGCAGAGGGGTGCGGCCGAGGGCACGGCGGTGGCCCTCCGAGACAGCGGCCAGCAGCGGCTGCTACCGGATACGCTGAGCCGGGAAGCAAAGGATATAGGATTCGGGGGATGACGGCGGGGAGAGAGGTGGGGAACACTGACGGGACGGGACGGGACGGGACAGCCGGGTGTCCAGCTGTGAGGCGGCAGGGGGCGTGGCGGCCACCCAAAGGGCCGCAACGGGGACGATCTCCTAGGACCCCGCCGCGTGCCGTGCCGCGCCGTGCCGAGCCGTGCCGTGCCGTGCCGCGCCGTGTCATCGCTGTCCGCGACAGGCGGGGGATGAATTAACTCAGATGCTACACAGCAGCGTCTTATTGGCGGCGTTAGAGAGCGGGACTCGGCCGGGATGGGTGTGGGGGTGGGGGTGGTGGCCGGTGCCGGCGGTGCAGAGGCCAGGCCAAAGCCAAAGGAGCGCTGCGGGCTGCGGTGGCAAGTTTGGCACAGCGAGGGAGTTTCGGCGGGGCCGCCTGGCCGCCAGCACAGCAGCTCTCATCTCAGTGCCCTTCAGGTAGCCGGCAGGGGGCGCCCTGGGACAAACAGATATGAGATGCAGCGAGCAGACGGCGGCACGACACGGCACGGCACGGCACGGCACGGCACGGCACGGCACGGCACGGCACGGCACGGCACGGCACGGCACGGCACGGCACGGCACGGCACGGCACGGCACGGCACGGCACGGCACGGCACGGCACGGCACGGCACGGCACGGCACGACACGGCACGGCCCCTGGCTCCCGCGTGTCTCAGCCCCTGTTCCTGTTCTATGCAAATGTGTTTGGCCGAGTGAGGTGTAAACGAGGCAGGGCAGGAACCGCCGGCACAACGGCCCGAGCCGAGTGACAGTGTAGGCTAATCTCATGCCTGCCGAGTGGGCGGCGGCGGCGTCGTCCTCTGTGCGCTCCTTCTAGAGGGCCTTGGAGTCGGGGGCCAAGGCGGCCGGCTCTCGCCCTCCTTCTGTCTTCGAAAACAAATGAAAGCTTGCTGCTGCCGTTGCCGCTGCTGCTGCTGCTGCTGCTGCTGCTGCTGCTGCTGCTGCTGCTGCTGCTGCTGCTGCTGCTGCTGCTGCTGCTGCTGCTGCTGCTGCTCGTCCCCTTTGGAAGCAGGCGGCGAATTCTCGCGCTCAGCTCTGCCCCCTTCCCCCTCTGCCCTTGGTGATGGAGTCCTGGGGGAGAGTCGGGAGGAAGGAGGCGCGTCGCGCCACGGGGGGTCCGGGGGATGCGTGACCTTCCCGCCGAGGACATAAGACACGAGGGGAGGGGAAAGAAGCGAGAAGAAGCGGCCGCTAAGGGCACGGCCGGGCCGGCACGATGGCGAGTCCCCAGGCGGCAGTTTTAAGTCCACGCCCGGCCCGGCCCGCGAGCCGCCGATAGTCTCCAGCCGATTTGTGAAAAATTGTCATGGCGAGTACCTTCGTCGCTCAGTAGCTCCATGGACTGGTTGGCGACCGACAGGTCCGTGGTTCAATTCTTGTTGGTGGATTAAATTTTTCTTCACGTCCAGTAAGTCCCTCGTGTTCAACATGTTTCTTCGACTTTAGTATTCCTGCGAAGCTTGCGGCTTGCTCCAGACAAAATGGGCGAAAAAAAACGACGATTCCAAAACCGTCATGAAAGCAGATGATACTCTGGTTTTATTCCTACTTTCCTTCATGGTGCGACGTTGTGTTTAATTTTTGGAATTTGTTTTTAATTTATTATCATTGTTTGTGCCTCCCCGCGCCACAGCTGTACAATAAGCTCATTCATCGCCGTCCCGCCGCAGGGTCATAAGTGCATAGACAAGGGCCTACTAACAGCAGCCGGCCAAGGCCCACGAACTCTAGCCTCAGCTTAATGCGCCGCCACTTTTTATTATGCACAAACAGAAGGAACAGAAAATGGCCCCCCTGCGTCATGGTGCGACGTTGTGTCTGCCCATACGCCTCCTGCCCTCCGCCCCCTTCTCCCTTTCCCGTCCGGCTAACTCCGTCTCGTTCTCTCTCTCTCTATCTCTCTCTCTCTCTCTCTCTCTCTCTCTCTCTCTCTATCTATCTCTCTCTCTCTCTCTCTCTCTCTCTCTCTCTCTCTCTCTCTCTCTCTCTCTCTCTCTCTCTCTCTCCCGAGTCCCTTCCCCCTCTCAGCCGTCCCGCGCTGCGGTGGGTGCGGTGGGGAGCGCGGCGGGGCTGGCAAAGCTGGCAGACAGCCGAGCCAGGAGCGATGCGATGCGCGACGCGGACGCGGACGCGGACGCGGACGCGACGCGACGGACGCGGCTCCCCCTACAATGAAAGTACAAGCTAGCTGACACCTCTTTCTTCAATATGATTTAGTTTAGCTAGGCTATGCTAGTGCTATTTAGAGGTATCATCTGCTAAAAAAAATTATGGAAGGCGTGAGCTATAGGTTAGGTTAGGTTAGGTTAGGTTAGGAAAGTGTCACGTGGCCGACAAAATTCTGTCGGCGGTGGCTGCGTGCGAAAAACTACCGGCGGCTGCGCGGCGTCGGCGCGGCACCCAGGTTACAGCGGGGTGATGCGGTGCGGCACGGGACGGGAAGGGCCCCATCCATCACCAAGAGAGGAGAAAGAAGAGGAAGGCACTTGCATCGGTATGTCCGCGGGGCCCCGCGGGGGCCGTGAGGGGGGTGGGACGCCCACCTGTCCTGCGCCACCCCCATCAGCGAAATCAAAACTTTTCTTTTTCAGAATGTTTGGAAAGAAAAACAAAAAAAAACTTACCAGCACACTGTGTCCGTCCTCCCCGTGGGCGTAGCGGTCAGGGAAAGCGCTACAGCGAAACAGGGGGGTTATTCGTGCGTCTTGCTGCAGAAGCAGCCCCCAGCGGCGCGCCGGTGGGCCTCGGGGAAATGGTGGTGATGGGAGCGGCGGCAGCGGTGGCGGCGGCAGCTGCGGTGGCGGTGGCAGTGGCGGTCGAGCTCCGGCCGACGCCCCCAGCGTGACACGCCCCGCGGCAGGCGGCCTTGTCGTGGTGTAACGGTCGAACCTAACCTACAGCGGAAGGAGAAAGTTATATGAGTTCGCTCGTTATTGGTTTGTAAAGAAAACGAAGAGCAAACACGCGTAGGCCGGAAACGGGGAGGAAAGCATACGGCGCGTATTGAAAGGAAATGACAGTACAAGGGGACCTTGGAGCGCGAACCCGTGCGAAGAGTCGACGCGGCGGCGTTGTCGGCGTGGTGGGTCGGGGCCTGGTCCCCTGGTCCTCCACAGGGGAGGCTGATCTCCGGCGACAGAGCAGCGCGCCGTCCCACAAACAACACTTAAAGGACACACAAGTCCCCTTGCGAAGCCCTTAATGAACGAAGCGGAGCCAATAGCTTGTAAGAGAGAGAGAGAGAGAGAGAGAGAGAGAGAGAGAGAGAGAGAGAGAGAGAGAGAGAGAGAGAGAGAGAGAGAGAGAGAGACGGCGACGGTAGCTCGCGAGGCGTTCATACCCGCGCAGGTCATCGTGCCACGCCTCGTCGGATAAGTGATCGGAATGTTCGGCCAAGCGTGGTGTGGGCCCCTTGGTGTCGCGGTCGTCGCCGGCGGGGCCACACTAGAGAGACTCTCTAGGCCACACTCAGCGAGGCGGGGAGGCGACCGGGCCGATGAACTCTATAGCAGCACTGCGCTCTGCGCTCCCGTGCGAACGCGAGCCAACACCTGCCTGGCTGCGCCTGGCTATGGCACCTCGGAACCTCACTCACGGGCGGGTCCAGCCCTCGGCCAGCCGGTCTGCCCCGTCACGGACCCCTCCCTCCCCCTCCGCCTACCCCTACCGCCCCCGCCGCCACGAACCCGCGGTCCGCAGGCCGATGGCACAGTGTACGTGTCTTTCACTTAGAAAAAAGATTAGTGGTCGCAAACTCATTTTTAAGTTGATTCCCAGACAAGTAGTTAATTTTTGTTATAAGAACTAAAATTTTGGTTGGGGCAGGGGGACATGTTTTTAGTTGCACTAACGAATAACATTAGTGGCTCTAACGAAGACGTTCGCGGCCGGAGCAAAGAGCAGACTTTTTTTTAAGGCAGCATACTTGCTGAATTTTAACAAGCATTTCAAAGTTTTAAAGTCTTAAGGTTTAGTGTATATATGTACTGTGAGGGGGCTTTCCAGTCCCGTCCCCTGTTCCTCCGGTTTCGTGTCCTGTCCCGTCCGCTCAGTGCGAGAGAGAAGGACCGGCCGCGCGAGAGAGAACGAGTGAGAAGGAGGCAGTGAGTGGGAGAGAGAAGATGCGAGCGCGAGAAAGAGACGGAGCCGCGGGGAGGAGGCGGGGGCGGGAATGAGAGACCCTGCGCGGGGCCATCTGTTTATCATCAGTCAGCGGGTGCAGTGAGTAAGGGGGGATGAGGTGGGGGCGGGGAAGAGGGCTCGGAGCGGGTGCAGTGCGGCGGATGCATGGGTTTGGTCCCGCCTATCGCCGTGCGCTTAGGCAATCCATTTGACGCTCTTTGTGTGGGCGGGAGGGTGCCATGCCGCCTGTGGGTTTGGCTTTCGACCGCGGGCAGAGCCATCTTCTAGGCCCATGCAGGGTTAGGTTGCTAAGGTGAAGATTAAAAGGTAATACGTTAGGTTGCTAAGGCCAAGATGAAGAGGTTAGGTTGGCGAGGTTAGGTTGCTAAGGTTAAGATGACAAGGCTACGTTAGGTTGCTAAGGTTGCTAAGGTGAAGATGAAAAGGTTACATGTTAGGTTGCTAAGGCCAAGATGAAGAGGTTAGGTTGCCGAGGTTAAGATGACAAGGCTACGTTAGGTTGCTAAGGTTAAGATGACAAGGCTATGTTAGGTTGCTAAGGTGTTTTTTTTGTCAAATTTAGTTAAATATCTTGTGTTTGTTGCTGCCTTTTCAAGCCACTGGCTAAGTGGATTTTTTTTTGTTCAGTGCCCGCAACGAATCTTTTTGTTGGAGCAGCTATCGTTTCGTTGGTGTAACTAACAAAGAGTTCCCCCAACAAATTTTTCGTTCTCAGAACCAAAATTTACTGCTTTTCTGAAAATCAACTAAAATCTTAGTTGCGACCCCTAATCATTTTTCTCCGTGTTCTTTCGGACTCAGCGCAAACTCGCGCGCAGGGCGGGGCACACCTGCCGCACCATGTGCGCCTCCTTACCGCGGCCAAAAATGTGTGTAGCACGTCACGTGTTGAGAACGCCGTTGCGCACGCATTTCTCAAGCATGGAGGCGCCGGGTAGATTAATCAAACGTCAGGGCCGGCAGAAGGGCGGCGGGCGGCGGGCGGCAGGGCGCGTCTGGAGCCAGGGCCGGGGCCGGCGGGGACCACGTCGGACGCCCCCGTGCTGGCGTCACCGGAGAGCGCCAGCGCTGATTCCGAAAGGGGCCGAACCGAACGCCGCCTTTCTGCAGCTCCACCCGACCCGAGAGCATCCCCAGGCCCGGCTATCCTTCCCCTTCTGAGGACCCTTGGCCCTGTGTGTTGTGTGTCTTTGGCGGCGTGGACGGTGGAGGCGGGTGGACGTGGTACTGGAGGCCGAAATAGGATGTGGGCGCCACCGCTCCCAGACACGGTGTCATGTGATGAGTGTGTGTGTGTGTGTGTGTGTGTGAGAGAGAGAGAGAGAGAGAGAGAGAGAGAGAGAGAGAGAGAGAGAGAGAGAGAGAGAGAGCGAGAGGCCGTTAGGCCATCGGAAGGAACAATGCGACAGCGTGGAGGTTATACGAGCACGAGTACTAGTCCCGGGGAGTGAGAGGAGTCCATTGTCCGTCAACAGGGAGCAGCCGCTGCACTGATACCTGATAGCTCCCGGGGCGCAGCGCGTAGCAAGCGCAGCCCTGTTGGCTCAATTCGCCACTTGGCAAACGGTTCCGTCGCGCGGCGCGGCTCGCCCGTGAAGGTGCGCGCGTCCGCGAGGGGCGACGACTCGCAAAGAGACATTGCTGCGCGGCCTGGATGAAATTTTGGCTGATGGTGAAATGGGTGACGACGCTCTTACAAGTGTGAAAAGGCTGAATAACGAGGATATCGGTTGCAGTTTGATTTTTTTTTATTCTTTTTACGCCGGATTTTCAAAATCCACGTTCATAATTGTTTTAGTGGTATATATTTTATTTTATAAAAACAAAAATAAAAAACTAGTTTTTCTTCTTTGCATCAGGGGAATTTCACACAGCTAGAGGGAGCGTTCAATAATTAACGTAATGGAAATTTTCGGAAGTTTGATAACCCCTCCCTCTCCCATGTAAGGGTCCTAACCTAACCTTTTTATGGATCGAAAGCACGCACGTAAGATTTCTCGCCCCCCCCTCAAAGCCCTTATGTAATTAATGAACGCCCCCAGAGCACAAGGAATGAAGAGGAAGAAGGCTTCCTCAGGAAGCCACTCGGCTTGGCCGGATAGGAAGAAGCGACACTCCACTCGGGAAGTAATTCCGAGTCAAACCGTGTGTTACAGAAGAGCTCAGCCGCTGGAGCCAGAGCTGGGTCCTCCGCGCTCCGCGTTCCGGCCACCACGGCGGCGCAGCCCGGGCCTCCGGGCCGCCCACAAAAGCGGACGCGCAAGGACTCCTTCGCGAGCAAAAACGCCGGACAGCAAGGCGGAGCCAAGCCTAATGGGGCGTCGCGCCACAAGAAGCGCTTCGGGTGCGCAGCGTGCGGCCGGCCACTGCATCCGCACTTGTCTTTCACAGCACTCGTTGCCGTAATGCCAGAATTTGGTGCTCTAATAGAGTGATTCGAGGAGGCGCAAACCGGAAGTCGAGAGAAGACTGCTTCGACCTGGGCGCCGACGGGAGTTTCGACAGCGGTGGCGTGAGGGTCAAAAACAGCCGGCGCGGCGGAGGCGTCGCCGCCGTGCACGCCGCGTAATATTTTGCCAGCGGCGGGCCAGGCCCGTCCGTTTGCGGGTTCCACACTCTAGCCCACGGAAGGGCACAGCTCATTCCAAAAGTCAGAATCTCGTATTCCCATAACAACGGTCTTCACTATGCGAGTGCGTGCGTTACGCCGCCTTTGCGCTCCGTGCTCTTCTCTGCCGTGTGACAGATGGGGTCGTCAGCACCGAAACCTTAATTTTTCGCACCGCCGTTTCGCGATTAGCGCGCAAAGTTCTGGGAGCCGACAGCCATGCCTCCGCGAATGCGGGATTCGGCTGAGCATCGCGGCATCATCTCTCATCTGCGGTCTGGCAGGGCAGGGCAGGCAGGGCAGGCAGGGCAGGGTCCGCCGGGTTGACTCGGGGTAACAAGATGGCCATCGCCGCGTCTGGCAGAGCGGAGCGGGGGTGCGGCGCTACCGGCTACCAGCTTTGGTTAACGGCCGCCGCTATCACCGTATTACGCCGCCCACCCGCGGGCTCGGCGACGACGGCGCGAAATGAATGAAAATAACAAACAGAGGGGCGGGCGCTGCCGGTGCGCTGCCTCGGCCTTATTCGCGTTCGGAAGCCCGACTTATGTTTCCGGGCGGCGGCGGCGGGGAAGATATGTATTCGCACGCAGGCCGCCGCGCCGCCGCCGCCGCCGCAGCAGCAGCAGCGCGGAGAGGAGACCAGCTGTCAGCGACCGGGAGAGTTATTGGATTAAGTTTGAAGAGGCAGCAGCGCGGGGCTGGTGGCGGAAAGATGGAGTGAGTATAAAGGAAGGGAAAGAGGGGACAAGGACGGGGGACGGCGGGGCGCAGAGCTCCGCGACGGCGTCTCAGGGGTCCGAGTCGAACTTGTGCACGGGGTCATTCAGAGCTGACGTAAGGGCTGAGATTTCCGATCGATGACCGTGACACGCCGCAGATAGTGGACATCCGGCCGGACATGCGCCACGTGGTTCCTGGACGGCCCCTGGTCGTATCGCGCGTAGACGCGGGGGACCGCGCCGGCCGCGCCTGACCGCGATCGGGCGCTGGCGGACCACCCCTTATTGGCTCGGCGTGGGAAAGATAGTTGCTAAGCGCCGTTGCGTGGCGGAGACAGCCGGGCCGGGCCGGAGGGGTGGGATATCAGAGGTGCCGGGCGGCAGGTGCCGGCAGGTGCCAGGGGGAGGGGGCGGCTCGTATAAGAGTGAGGAAGGCCGCGGATCAAGGGCACAGTCCATAACAGCCCACCGCCATGGAGAGACACGCAGTCACGGTGAGTGACATCGAACAAAGAGGCTCCAGCGAAAATTGGCGGGGAAGGGGAAAAAAATTGGCACGTCGTCGCCACGAGTTTGCGGACTTATTCCAAGTGGTTCCTTGGCGTGGGTCACCTCGTGGTGGCTGTAGCCATGGGCCTCCTCGAAGATGAGGTCGTTTTTACAGCGATGTGGAGTGAGCGTTTGAAGGGTCAAACAAAGCGGAGTGGGCTACGTGTTCAGCAGGGCGGTGCCGGCGCCGGCGGCGGCAGCGCGAAGGGCATCTCCCTCATTCTGCTAATCTGATCCCGCCGAGGGTCCCACTGCAGGCCGGGACGGGGCGCGGGCCCAGGAGGGCCCAGGAGGGCCAGGAGGGCCCGGGGGTGACATTAGCGCCGAACCCATTCAAGGGCTCCTCGGCGGCCCCCGATGTCTGATAACCGGGTGGCGCCGGCGCCTCTAAACGGCCGTAGCCAATAATTGCCACGGCCGGGGAGGAACATATTGCAGTAATTGTGTAACAAGGGGGGGGGGCTGCGGGTCAGGGAGGGCACTCGGGTTTCTGTCCCTGCGTCGACTTCGCAGAATATTGGGGTATTTTTCGTTTTGTTGCGGAGTTCGATAAGACGAACACGAACACGTCAGATTGGAGGGCTACCCGCCCCGTCCCGTCGGGCTGGGGATGGGATAGCTCTGGAATCTTGATGATAGCGTTCTGGGAGCAGCGCTTGTTGGGCCGGAGGCCGGAGAGGAGTGCTAGGGTCCCACGTTCCAAACAGCGATAGCAGGGAGTATATCTCCGGCCGCGGCGTCAGCCACCAGCTAACATCAAAACTTCGAAGGCTTAGCTCTCGCTGACGATCTGTCACGACCATTAGGTAGGGTCACTCTGCGCAGATCTGATGTACGCGACCGGAGCAGTTTCCTTTCCAATCTCTGCAGTGGGAGTTCTGCGCTGTGTAACCCTACTAAATGGTCGTGACATATTTTAAGCGGGAGCTAAGCCTCGCAAGTTTCGGCGTTGGCCGGCGTTGGCCCGTGACCGACGACGCGACCAGAGATACTCTCTGCTGGGGTTCTTTGTAACTCGTTATTTCCGTTTCGGCTCTGCTCCGGATTACGCTATTGGACCGGTCTGCTTGTGTTTACAGTTCGCCGTCCTCGCCGCGATGTTCGTCGCCGTGCTCGGCGTGCCGCAGGGGCAGGGGCGCTACCTCCGGAATGCGGCCAGCAGCGCGCCTCAGTCCGCGTACAGCAGCACCGTCCTCTCCGCCGACGGACGCGGCAACACCGTCGTCGGTACCTCCGGCTCCCCCAGGATCACGACCACCTTCTTCTACCCCACGACGGCCGCCAACACCAGGACCCCCGTCCCGGCCCCCGCCTCAGCCCCCGCCCCCGCTGCCGACTTCTTTGCTCCTGCCCCAACTCCCTTCCCTGTAGCCTACGCTCCCGCCCCCGGCCCCGCACCCGCACCTGCCGCCGCCGCCCCCGCCGCCGCCGCCGCCGCACCCCATCGCTACCCCATCATCCCGGTAATCCGCCGCTCCGAGATCCACGACGAGTCCGGCCAGTACGCGCTCGGCTTCGAGACCGGCAACGGCATCATCGTGGAGGAGCAGGGCGGCCTCCGGAAGAACGTGGACGGCGAGTGGAAGGACGACTTCGTCCTCATCAAGCGCGGCTCGTACAGCTACCCGGGCACCGACGGCAAGACGTACAGGCTGTCCTACACCGCGGACGAGAACGGCTTCCACCCCGTCGCCGACTACCTCCCCAAGACCGTGGTGCCCTAGAGGCGCCGCAGCTGCCGGCTCCCACGTCCCATCCCCCGAATGTGATACCGCCACCAGTTAATTAGCGAAAATAAAAAATAGTGTACCAGAACAGACTACACGCGACTCCAGCCCGCCTCTGAGCCCCCTCCCCATAACATACCCCCTTCCCCCGAAATGGACGCAACCAACTGTCACCCTGGCACGGAGACGCACAACCCCACCCTCTGCAGCAGCGACCGCCCTGCGCGCTCGAGCGTCCCGACGCAGAAGGGATTTGTGACGTCACACTTTATCGGCCACAAAGCGAAGCGAAACGAAACGACGATCCGAAGCCTGGCCGAGGATTGTCGCGGATCTGCGGTGGCTGCTTCGTTTGTGACCGATAATGCTGCCAAGCGCTGCCAAGGTCGTCGAAGGGGAGGAGGGGGACCTTCCACGGGAAGGTTCCCAGCGTGGTGGGAAGGTCGGACGGACTGAACGTGAGTTATGGCGGCCAGTGGGCTTCAGGCGACAACTAATTTCTCCGGCCCGCCCAGTTTTGCGCGTGTGGCGTGCGAGCGGTGGTGTGTGGTAGTGTGTGGAGACCGGCCGGAGGGGCGGGGCGGGCTGAGCCGGCCGGAGGCGTGTCAGTTGGGTTGCCTACCCCGCCGGGAGTCATGGCCGCGTAGAATGGGTGGCCGAGACACAAGGCGCAGCGGCCGCTCCACCGCACCGCAAGGAGGGAGGGAGGGGAGAGGGAGAGGCTGCTGCCTGTTGCCCCGGGAGGACCAACATCAAGGGCTTGCTTTATAAATAGGGATGGTGGTGACGTTTATTATGTTCGCATGTCAGTAATCACAGTCGGGTGTTGGGGGTGCATCACAGTCGGGTCTAGGGTCTTTGGGGCGGTCCGCATCGCAACGCTTCAGGCAACGACGGGCAGCTCCGGGGCCTTGGGGAGGTGGTCGCCCTCGAACTTGGTGCCGTCAACACCGGCCGAGTACTTGAGGGTGATGAGCTGTCCGTCAGGGGCGTAGTAGGAGACGGTGCCGGACCGCTCGGGGCTGTAGGAGCCGTCAGCGTTGGCCTTCAGCTGGACGTGGTCGGTGAAGGCGGCGCCGTCGCCGGTGGCGTACGCGAAGGAGGACTGACCGAAGTCGTCCTGGACGGCGCGGAGGCCGATGATGGGCACCGGAGTGGCGGAGGCGACGGCGGCGGGCTGCTGGTCGAACTGGGAGAACTGCTGGGGCTGCTGCGCGAACTGGTTGAACCTCTGCTGCTGGGGCTGCAGGGGGGCGAACTGGTTGAGCTGAGCAGCGGCCGCGGCCACGAGCACGGACAGGACGATCACCTGCGGGGGGCGGAGGCTTGTGGTCAGGGCTCGGCCCAGAGGGCGGCGGTGGTTAGGCAGGACTGAACGCTGTGGCCTCGCAAGGCGGTGACTCACCGAAGCGTGCATGGTGTTCGTGTGTGTGTGTTGTCGCTGGTCGAGCGGACTGGACTGGTGCCGTGGCAGTCCACCCCTGCCGTTTTATACGCCAGCAGCACGGCCGGCACGGCCAGCACCCCGTCCGGCCGCCGCACCACTTCCCGGTGGCTGGTTGTCCGCCCCCCCCCCCCTCTCCCCCATCCGGGCCAGTATACCAAGCCCTTGTGATCTCCATGACCTCTACGACAAGAAGATGTGTGTCAGGGCGTGGACTTGGTTCAACGCAATGGCCGCAGTTTCAGAACAAGCGCGAAAAAACGCGAGGGCAGTCTGATTTCATTCCGTTAACTTTTCGTTTGATGTAAGTTCATAACAAGACAGGCATGAAGAACGCTTTAGCGTCCTAGGACAGACTCGTTCTTTGAGTTTTGAGGGAAAATAAGGTTTTTCGAGATATTCATAATTTAATGTTTTTGATTCTCATATTTACGAACAATTTCTGCACAATCAGTATTTGTGATTTTTTTTCATTCTGTGTTTTTCTCGCATCTTAACTGGACTTAGCCACTGATCTATTACTCCGAGACCTGCAGAGTACGCGAAAAGTGATTGTTGACTGCGGGCGACGGATAGTCCTAAGACAAACTTCCACCGATCTGCGGTCTCTGAAAAAGAGAATTCTTGTTCCTTGTTTTTCAGAAATCTAATATGCCATTTTCGAAACTACATCAACGCCCAACGTAACTGGACTTAGCCACTGATCTATTACTCTAAGCCCTGCAGAGAACGCGAAAAGTGATTGTAGACTGCGGGCGACGGATGGTCCCAAGACAAACTCCCACCGATCTGCGGTCTCTAAATACGAGTTTTTTTGTTTTTGTTTTTTGTTTTTCAGAAATCTAATATGTCATTTTCGAAACTAGATCGACGCCCAACCAAAACGCCCTCAAAACAGAATCCCTCCGTTACGCGGTTTTCGAGATGAATCGGGATCTTAACTGACAGGGCGAGCGCAATACTCGTTCTTTTTTTGCTTCTACGTCATAGTCGTAGTAGAGGAAGCAAAGAACGAGTAAAAACGTTCACCCTTTTCAGATGTATGATGGAAAGCCTCGCTGTACTGGCGTCTGCTTCTCAGCGAGTGAGTCGCTCCCGCTGCAAACAAGAAAGTGAGGAGAGCGCCCGGAGCGCCTGCCAGGTAGGCATCCCAACGGGCACAGCAGCAAGTGATGTAGAAGTGCGAAGGCGAAGACATGCATCAGAAAGCGTTCACAAGCCGCGTGACCTCTTCTCGAGCCCTTGTATGGCGTGTGGGGGAGGTGTTGGAGCAGTCTGTCGCTTGAGCAGGCTGGAGTCTCCCTTAGACTGCAGGACTGGTGGGTTTGATTCCCACAGACGGTTCAAACGTACGCACTTCCCCGCGCTGATTTTCCGCGATTCAGAGCTATTTTGGTTAATGTGTGACGTGGTTTCCGAACGTCCCCTAGGCGTGCCATCACAAATAAAAAACTTTTCTCCTCGTTCTTGTTTTGAAATATTTTAATTGACCTTTAAAAATTCTTGTAGCATGACAGGTGGCCTGCCGCGCATTCCGCCGAACGACACTACCACCACAACAAAAACAAAACGCACACCCGGCCGTGGGCCTTAGCCCCAGCCACAGGCCCTAAGGCCATGACACTGACCTCACCGCAACCCGTGGCAAAATTTAATCCGGTCCCCCACGGTGCTTTTGGAGTTCCGGCTGAAAACACATGGGAAAAATTCTGAGCCCCGACAAATCTTGAGAAAGTATCAAGTCTAGCAACCGTTAAGCTAGTATCGAGTATGTTAGACAAAAACGTAGGTTGGATACGTACAGTAGGTCGTGCCCCCCTCCCCCCTCGGTTTCCCGTGGGTTTGTAAAAAAAAAATCCATTCACATCAGCAACTTTTTTTTTCTGAAGTACAAGCTACGCCTCTGCAAATTCTGAAGAAAATCTAACATCAAGAACTCAGTTTCTATATGAAAACTTCCATGAAGGGGCTACGCTTAAAAGGCGAAAAAAAGGCAAAATTCTTAGTCTTTCTAGAAGGCTACTTCGTGTCTTAAATGCAAAGATTTTCCTCCGTAATAAAACCAACCCAGAAATTCTCAAATTTAAATAATTGTCTTGCCGTCAATTATTGCCGAGTGCCGGGTTCGTTGATCCCCCATCCACTCATCTTGCCTCGGCGCGCACAGACAGTCGCGCCAGCCGGCCAGCCCCGGCCCGCGGCCATCCCCCGAACCGGTAGGGCGACAGTATATAAACCACGAAAGGCCACCAATTCAGCCATTCGCTCAACACCACCTCAAGTCACCGGACTACCAAACCTCAACATGAACGCCTCCGTAAGTGGTCCATGCGTGCGCATGAAAACGAAGCTGCAGACGGACCGACGTTTGACAGTGTCTTAGTGAAAAAGAAAAGGTGCTCTTTTGCCCCAAAGTAGCATCAAAACATTAACGGCTCTCGTTGAAATGGATTTAAGCTTTCGGCCACTCTGTGAGGCTGACGCGACTGTGACTCAGATGGGGCAAAACAGTCGTCTTTGTTAGTCTCGTTTTTTTCGCGACTATTTCCAAGTGGACATGTTGTTTGAAAGTTGTCCTCCGGCCTCGCAGTGAATAGTGCCGTGGTTGTTGTCGTGCAGATTGTGGTGCTGCTGGCGCTGGCCGCCCTCGCTGCCGCACGCCCCCAGGACTTCCAGCCGCAGAGCCAGGTCCAGCCCCAGTACCGCATCGTGCCCACACTCCACCGCAACGAGGTCCGCGACGACCACAACCAGGTCTCCCTGGCGTACACCACCGGCGACGGCACCGCTGTCACCCAGCAGACCTACCTCAAGCTCGTCACTGACGGCGAGTTCAAGGGCCAGTACGTCCCCGTCACCAAGGGCTCCTTCAGCTTCTACGACGACAAGCAGCAGATGCACACCCGCCACTACGTCAGCGACGAGGCCGGCTTCCAGATCGTCGGTGACGACCTCCCCGTCGTCTCCGCCCCCGAGGCCCCCGTCGCCTAACAAACTGTAGCGCTCTCGCTGTCTGTAAATATTAGCTAGTTGTAATAATAAATTGAAACGCCACCATCATGTCTCGCATTCGCTTTGTCCACCCCCGCCAGCACAGAAATAAAAGAGGAAGAAGGGGAGAGAAAAAGAAAGGAGAGAGTCATCGATATTGACATCTCCGTAACAAGCCTGCCAAGCGGCTACAGTACCGGGAGTGCCCCAGGCGCGGATCCAGGAGCCACTTGTGGGGGGGGGGGCAATGTACCACTTTTTGCCTACTTACAGGCGAAAAGTTCGGCGGGTTTCCTAAATTTCAGGCGCCCTTCGGGCGACTTGGTAGCATCTTGGGGGGGGGGGGGGGGGGGCAAGACCCCTTTTGCCCCGCCCTTGTATCCGCGCCTGGAGTGCCCAGCCATCACCATCATGGCTCGGTATGGCTAAGTATGCTGGTGTTTTTTCTTCTTTAACTATGAGACATGTTAATATTGTTAATACTTTTAATTTTGAATAAATGATGTTTTCTAAAAACAAAAAAACAAAAAAAGTAGCCGCATGGGTTAGCGGACCGGTCGACGACCAACATATCCATGGTTCAAATCTTTCCGGTCGCTCAACGTTTTCTTGAGTCACAGCTCGGAGGACAGTGGTGGCTAGAATATACTTCCGAACGTAGCGCCGGTGTGGCTGTCCGTGTCCAAGCGACCGTGCGGGTTAAGGCGCCGCCGGCACAACACAAACCCCCGGCACCGAGGGTCTAGGGTTCGATTCCCTAGATTCGTTTTCTGGGGTCATGAGCATCATGAGACTACAGCCCTTTTTTTTTGGCAAAAAATTGTGATTCGAATTTTGACTTAACTGGTATGGACTGATAGGGGGGGGGGGGGGGGGTCTAAAGAGGTTCTGGAACAGCCTCAGTTGCAACGGAGGATCGCGTAGGATCTATTAGTTGGAAAGAGGTGTAGTTTGGGTTGCATACCTGCTCGGCGTATAGTTTTCTGGACTGGTCATGAGCATCATGAGACTCCAGTTTCATGACAAGACGGTGTTCAGGGGTTGGTCCAAACATACTACCACCGAAAAAACTCATTTGATTTCTCCCATCCGCTCCTCACCTTTCGTTCGGACTTAGACGCTAGCACTCCGCTACGAACGGGAGGAATGTATTGTTGATTTGAGGCAGCGCCTCATCCCAAGACAAACGACCGCCCATCTATGTTCTCTAAAACGGCTGGAAACGGGATTTTCTTTTCAGTTTTCAAAATGTCGTATGTCATTTTCAAAACTACATCAACAACCGATCAAAATGTTGCGTGAACGCAACACTGGCGTTGAGCGGTTTTCGAATTAAAAGAGGGTCTAAACGGACAGGGCGAGCGCAATACTCGTTCTTTTGTGCTTCTACGTCGTAGCATTAGTAATAGTAGTAGCAAAGAACGAGTGAGTGGAGGTGTTTCGCATCCCCGTGGGGTTTATGGTAAAAACGGAAATGCAATAAATTTTATATTGTTTTCATTTTCTCTTTTTCTCAATATTTACACGATGGTTGCAGATAAGTGAAAAAAAAATTATGACATGACTAGGTATGTCGGCGGATGCGGTGGTATCGTGCTGGCTTAGAAGGTGGGGACGGGGGGCACGGGCAGATGGCGGCCCTGGGGACGGTATCCGTTCTCGTCGGCGACGTAGGTGAGGGTGTGGTGGCTGCCGAGGCCGTCGGGGACGACGATGGTGCCCTCCTGGACGGGGATGGGGCCCTCGGGGCCACCGGCCTTCAGGTACAGGCGCTGGGAGAGGGCGGCACCGTGGCCGGTGCTGAAGGCGTGGGAGAACTGTCCGGCGTCATCGCGGGTGCTGGTGTAGCCGATGGCGGGGCCGTTCCTGGGGTCGGCCTGGATGAACTGCTGGGCGGAGGCCACGGCCACGAGGGCGAACAGGGCGATCACCTGCAGGCAGCAGAGGGGGGGGGGTTAGACTTCATACGAGGGGACAAGTCGGCACTGTCAGAGTATGAAAAATCTAGGTGCGGCTATTCGCCAAGCTGACGCGTCAGACGTTCTCCAGTGCGAAATCGACTTAATGCACTACATTCGCAAAGTGAGAGTTAAGTGGCTATCGCTGTGCAGCCAACGGGGCGGTCGCTACTTACGGTGGCCTGCATGTTGCTGTTGGCTGGGGTTGTTGTTGTCGGGTAGAGCAAGAGAAGAGTGACTTGTTGGTCGGCCGCGGCCGCTTATATACCGACCAGCACAGCCGGCCTCGGGCGCGGAGGCCGGCGGGCACCGCTGGGCACCGGAGGGCCGGGCTGTACCGGGTGCATCCCCTCGGAGACTGCGATTGGGAGAGGACGGGGGGGGGCTGTGGTAGCCGAGAGCAAGTGTTAGTGCCCCTACCACAGGTGCGCCCGCAAAAAAAGAAGAAACTGGAATAACGAGACGCACTTTGTGAAGTGGGGCCGAAATGTCTGCCATGCAGGGCTGCAAGGATGGTACGTTGACGTGCACGGCTTGCAGTGCGGCGGAGCGGGGCAGCAGTATATAAGCGGCAGCGGCCGGCTGACAAATCACTCCGCTCCAGCTCCTCCCAGCGACAACAAGCCAACAGCAGCCCGCAGCAACATGCACGCCTCCGTAAGTACTTGGGCGCCGCCACCGGTGCAGTGCAGCGGCAGTGCACCCGCTCACCGACCCCTCTAACTCGCCCCCCTCTGCTGCCTGCAGGTGATCGCCCTGTTCGCCCTCGTGGCCGTGGCCTCCGCCCAGCAGTTCATCCAGGCCGACCCCAGGAACGGCCCCGCCACCGGCTACACCAGCACCCGCGATGACGCCGGACAGTTCTCCCACGCCTTCAGCACCGGCCACGGTGCCGCCCTCTCCCAGCGCCTGTACCTGAAGGCCGGCGGCCCCGAGGGCCCCATCCCCGTCCAGGAGGGCACCATCGTCGTCCCCGACGGCCTCGGCAGCCACCACACCCTCACCTACGTCGCTGACGAGAACGGATACCGTCCCCAGGGCCGCCACCTGCCCGTGCCCCCCGTCCCCACCTTCTAAGCCAGCACGACACCACCGCATCCGCCGACATACCTAGTCATGTCATATGTTTTTTTCCCATGTACCTGCAACACTCATGTAAAATAGGAATCTATAAAAAAGTTAAAACTTGTTTAATTATAAGCAGATATTTTAACTATACCCCGTGTGGAACCTTCCACACATACTCTATGACATTTTTTAACTTCTTATGGTTTATCTTAAATTATCGCCAACATTTGGGACTGAGGTTTGAGGCCGGAGAACACAACTGATGTAAATACAGGGTGTCCCATAAATCGCACCTGATCGATTTTGGCTGCCCTTAAAGCCAGTTTTAGCCGTACAGACACCAGCGGGGTACCAGTCGATGCGCAAATGTCCCCCCATTCAGAATTTCTTTACCGCATCTCGCTACAACGCCTAGTGTGGATTCTAGGCTAGGAAAACGAAGGACTTTTTTTGCCTTATGGAGAGCCCAGCAGTGAGCCCAGGGATCGCCAGGGATGAGGTAAATCTCAAGTTCGGACGGAGATACGAGATTTTTACCGGAAACTGACCCGAACTAAAATGAGTCGAGAGGTCCAGTGCGGTAGTTAAAATGTTCCCAATGTGCTGCTGCAGGTGTCGGTGGGCAAAACAGGGCCTTCTTGGGCTGGAAGTGGATCTTTCTCGACAACTCGCCAACGCAGCATCCTGGGATCATGCGGTTTGCGCCAACGGACTGTGAATTGGACTCGCGATATCACCGCAGTTTGCATAACAGCCGTCCTGGAGACCCGGTATCCCGTCCTCGAGGCGCGATGCATCGTTCTCGAGCGCTAACTTCGGAACGGTTCGTCCTGGAAAGGTGCTGTTTTCGGGAAAATTCTGAAAATTCAGAGTGGATGTACCCTAGTTTTCTTAAATGCTTTCAATCCTTCAAAGCCTTCAATCCAATGAGGCCCATTCCCGAAGAAGGAAGGAGGCTGCCGGCTCGGCTCCGCCTGCACTCGGCTGGGCTTGCCTGCGTTCCCTTGGCCAAGGGCAGCCAAGGGCCTCTGCTTGGATCGGCCTTGAAAACCGAAACCGTAAATAAACTTTCCGGTGAGTTTGCCTGCGGAAGATGTTCTCCCCTTTCAAATATCTTCGGCTCACCCTTATGATGCAAACAAACTAACTAAAAACGCAACATAAGATAATTCCTGCTTTCACAGACACACACATAAGACTTTATTTTCATAATTTCCTAAACCCTTAAGAAACTGAAAGACATTTAGAGTTGGTATCATCTGCTTCCTATTTAAATAGGGATTCAATTTTTTTAAATGCATATAATAAATAAAATGATGGCATTGCCACAAAACCGATGTTCCGATAGATTCTTCTTAACTGACTCTACCCCCTACTCAACTATAATAAATAACAAGCGGCATGATAAGTGAAATCTGTGAGAAACCACGGCGTAGTCCATCTATTTCGCCGAGCGCCTGCGAGTGCTAGGGTAGGCCAGCCCGCACGACAGGCGGGCATGAAGAAGTCGTGGTTGCCTATCCATCAGGCGCCACGAGTGCCACGGGAGGGTCAGAACAGCTTTCAGTTCAAGACAATATCGTGCATGAATGATCCCCAATCCGCAGTCCCCAATCCACTCACATCCTTAATGAGATATGAATTGTTCGGTCGCGCAAGTTCTGTCCTCGTCAGAAAAGTTAGCGCACGATTTGCCATTAAAGCCTGTCTCCAGGGCGCTGCTGCGAGGGGACACGACTTTGGTGTTCCGGCGAACAGGTTGTTGGGTAATCCAGGTAGTTTTCATCCAAAAATTTGGAGAACACTTATTTTCTTCATTCACTCGAGGGTGTTGAGTGTCATAGAAATCGATTGTATTAAAATTTGAATGCAAATAATAGATTGTACATTAATTATTACGAGTAATCCGGAAACCCGGTCGTTTCCCTGGTTGGCTGCTGGGAGTCAGAGTTCGTGTTCATTCTTATACATAATTAGAAGGCGTGTGGCAGGTGGAGGGGGGAGACATTCACAAATACCTAAGTTCAATTTTATGTCATTTTTATTTAATTTTTTTTAAAACTACATGATGGTTGCAGATAGGTGAAAAAAATAATATGACATGACTAGGTATGTCGGCGGATGCGGTGGTGTCGTGCTGGCTTAGAAGGTGGGGACGGGGGGCACGGGCAGGTGGCGGCCCTGGGGACGGTATCCGTTCTCGTCGGCGACGTAGGTGAGGGTGTGGTGGCTGCCGAGGCCGTCGGGGACGACGATGGTGCCCTCCTGGACGGGGATGGGGCCCTCGGGGCCGCCGGCCTTCAGGTACAGGCGCTGGGAGAGGGCGGCACCGTGGCCGGTGCTGAAGGCGTGGGAGAACTGTCCGGCGTCATCGCGGGTGCTGGTGTAGCCGGTGGCGGGGCCGTTCCTGGGGTCGGCCTGGATGAACTGCTGGGCGGAGGCCACGGCCACGAGGGCGAACAGGGCGATCACCTGCAGGCAGCAGAGGGGGGCGAGTTAGAGGGGTCGGTGAGCGGGTGCACTGCCGCTGCACTGCACCGGTGGCGGCGCCCAAGTACTTACGGAGGCGTGCATGTTGCTGCGGGCTGCTGTTGGCTTGTTGTCGCTGGGAGGAGCTGGAGCGGAGTGATTTGTCAGCCGGCCGCTGCCGCTTATATACTGCCGCGCCGCCCCGCCGCATTGCGCGCCGTGCACGCCGCCCTGCACTTGGGCCGTCCCATCCCCTGGGCGGCGGCCTGTGGCACCTGTAAGCTGCCGGCCCCCGGGGACGGCGCGCCGCGCGGCTGGGAGGGGGATGCGATGCGGTGATGCGGTCAGCGACGTGTGTGTCAGGGCGATATGCAAACGCACGTGCCCTGAGTAGGGCAGGACGGTACTGTTCACTATGAGACACCTGTCCCCACCTGGTAGTCCTGGTGCGTGACTCTAACCTCACTAAACCCAGGAGTAAACAGTACCCGGGGACGTCACACGCTGTAACTTCGGCATCGAGGGCAGTATATAACCGCGCTGACGCAGTCCTGGACTCTTACGGCACAGCATCCCCCGGACTCTGCAACATGCACGCCTCCGTAAGCACCACCTCTCGGTGGTCGCCGAGCTGAGGCCGAGGCCTTGACACTGTCTGACGCGTCGCGCTCTACAGGTGGTCGTCCTCGCCGCCCTCCTGGCCGCCGCCTCGGCGCAGCAGTTTTTCCAGCCTGACGCCAGGAACGGCCCCGCCCTCGACTACGTCAGCACCCGGGACGACAACGGCCAGTTCGCGCACGCCTGGCGCCCCCTGCACGGCGCGGCCGTGTCCGAGCGCCTGTACCTGAAGCCCGGCCCCGAGGGGCACGTGCCCGTCCAGGAGGGCACCTTCATCGTGCCCGACTCCACCACCGGGGGCTTCCTCACCGTCAAGTACATCGCCGACGAGAACGGATTCCGCCCCCAGAGGGCCCGCCCTCCCGTGCCCCCGTCCCCACGTTCTAACTCCGTCTCACTCGCGCTCTCATCACATCTCATCCCTCTCCCGCTCACCTCATCATAGCTCAATGTTGTTTCACTCTCGCCTGCCACCATTCCATGTCAATTTAAATTAAAAAGTAAATAAAAATGCGATAAATTCGATCTGTGCTCCGCATGTTTCTCCTCGCCCGTAGAGCGAAAGTTCTGTTTTCTGTTGTGCCCTCGCTGCGCACGGAGTCACTCCCCCCGAATCACGTGCTCAGATCTAGTAAGATCGTGCAGAAAGACTCCACGCCTCTCACTGCGCCCATACTCCGAACCCCCAGGGACACCACTCGAACCGAAGGGAGTCCTGGCAACCTTCGTGCGTCACTACCCCGTGCGCCGAGGGGCAGGGGTGGCACCGTGCCCATGCGACCACGACGATTCGGGAAAAATTGTTAATCACAGCAAAGAAAAAAAAATAAGTTGAGAGATACCCATACCCATGTGACCTAGTTTCACAAATTTCCTTCAGTTTTGCGGATGCAATATTTCGCAGCGTCGTTGCTATTTTCATTATACCTCACTGACGAATCAGTGGGCACCGCAGTGGCGACGAACCGGTTTAAGATGGCACTGCCCCGCATTGACAGCCGCGCGCCGCCCCCGTTCGCCCCCGGCATCCACTTCCCGCCCGAAAGCCTCTACAAACTTCTCCAATCGGCACGATTAGCATCTGTGCGCCCCTCCCCTGAGAAGGGGGAGCGGGAGGATATGTCCTGGGGGGGGGGGGGGAGAGGAGCAGGAGAAGAGAGCGGGGCCTGAGAGCCGGCACGGCGTATACCAACCGAACTGGGTGAAAGAAAATCCATTTCGGAGAAAGGTGCTGTGAGATCCTTCCGAGGAGGTGGAGGGAATGGAGGCCTCCATCAAGCTTCCATCCAGGAAAGGGGTTTTCCTTTATCCTAATTGACATTTTTGGATGCAGGGGCAGGTGGCTTGGCCATTTCCTTTTCTTTCCTATTTTTAATTTAAAAAAATGTGGGTGTCCCTGAATAGAAAGCTCAGCTTGCTCAATCTTCACTGTACACCAACCAGGATACAGCGATATTCTCAAGCGAGGGTCCGGAGAGAAGGAAAGAAACGGGAGAAGCAAGGAGCAAGGGGACGAGATCCATCGAGACCATTGAGTCATTCTCCTCTCCGTGCGCCAGTCCAGCAATGCCACCAATTCTTCATTTCACAATTCCGTACAGTACAGGCTGGCCCAGCCAGTGGGGAGACTTCTCGCTCTTTCTCTCTAAAGGCCGCTGTGGCACAGGAATCTGTCCGCCGTCAACGCGGGGGAGGGGTGGCCGGGGCAGCGGGTTCGAATACTCGCTTCCCCCGTGGGACAGCCCAGTAGTCCAGCGACAGGGCTACAGGTGCGCTGGCGTTACTCAGAACGCCTCCCGAGCTTTTGCTCTTTTGGGTCAGACGCGGGCGCGGGCGCGGGCGTCCCTCCACCTCCCTCCACGTCCACGTATCATCCCCGGAGCTGCACTCGATAGCGTCGGCCGGGCTGTTGGCAGCCCTGCCCTGCCCTGCCCTGTGCCGTTCGCGCCGCCCCTTTCATTACGACGTGCCTTATGAAGCGCGTGGCCCCGCCGGGGGCTCTGCGGGGGCCCCCACCCCTCCTGGGTCAGCACCGCGCGCGACGCGCCCTGGAATGTCATCTGGCTGGATGAAACGCGTGGAATGGAGCAGCGGCGCGGCACCCCGGCATGGCCATGGATGGCACCCCTGTGTCCCTGTTCCTGCGAGGCGAGTCGGGGCGCCACCAGCGCGGCATTACCCGGGCCCTCAACCGCACAGCTAAGACGGAAGGGCAGGATCCGGATGGAGTGGGTTCGATACCCGTTCGTTTCGGACTCCCGATAGTTTTTTTTTTGTTTATTTTTAAACCGTGGCTTGTTTCTTGTTTGTTTGTCGTCACATGATGTCGCCGGCCGAGCTTGTGCCCGCAGGCCTGGTCCGGCATGACCGGCCGGGCCTGGCCGGTGTGTTAATTACAAATCCGCCACTCGTGTGTTTGTTCGCGTTGCTATGACGCCCTTGGCGCAGTGTCCTGTACGCGGACTGGTGCCTTATGCCTCCGCTGCACCGCTCCTATGTACTGGGGCCTGGGGCTCTCCGCTCTGCTCCGCCCAAAACTGGAACCAGATTGTGGTTGTGTTCGTGTGGTCGTGTCTCGATTCGTGTGGACAGTTTGTTTCAGTACAATGCTTTGAAAATAAAAAGAGCGTATGCATTTTGGTACATTAATGTTTTGAACTGCTTGTTTCTACTGCAGTTTTTGAGGTGTTTCGTGAAGTGTTTTTTTTTAACCCGCGCTATTTGATTGATACTGAATGCACCACACCGGTTGTGTCGAGTAAAAGGTTCCGAAGGTCCGAGCTGTTGACCGCACCCTCGGCTTGGCGGCTGCGCGGACCGCGGCGGACCGAGACTGGAGGGGAGGCGCCCCCGCCAGGTGTCGGGTCGGGTCGGGGAGGCGGCGCCCAAACACTCCCCGTTTCCCCCTTTCCCTTTGAGGCGCGCCCACCGAACCGCGGCCGCGGCCGCCACGGCGAGGGGTTGGGGGTCGTCCGGGGCAGGCCCGGTCCGGAGTCCGGGCCTCGCTTCGACAAACGTTACAGCTGGTGTTTACTCCTGCGGCCCCCGCCACCCCCCGCCTTGTTCGGCCCTCCAGCCGCCGTGGGGGGCTGCGGGCCCCGCGGGCCCCGCGGGGGTGTGGGCGCTGCGGCGGGGGCCTCGGGTGCCTGGTGCGCAGGCCCCGCACGCCGCCGCGGCGCCCGGCCTGCGCCCAGCGCCACCCCGTCCCCGGGGAGGCCGTCGGCGGCGGGCCCAAGGCGGCCCAAGGAGGCCCCAGGCGCGGGAAGGGGGCCCCGCACCGCACGGCCGTACGGCGCGGCGAGTCGGATCCAATCCACCGCTGGTGTTTGGCGGAGATCCCTGGCGGCGGCTGCCCGTGCCCTGCCCGCCCCTGCCCAGCGCTGCCTCCGCGCGACGACTCCCGCGCACTCCACGCCGGCGGCACCGACCAGCACCAGCTTGGTGAGTGAGAGGCTCACCCTTCGCTTTCGGCACCACCCCGACGGACGTCCGTCACCGCGGGCACCGGCCCCGGGCCTCTGGCTGCACGCCCGGCCCGGCCAGCTGGGGTGCGCTCGCAGCGTTCCCACACATTGCCCCCGTTCCGTGTCCGTCGCGGCCCCCCGGGCGCCAAACCGCACACGTATACAAACTCTGCTGCAGCTTAACGGGACCGGACCATCCGCGCAGAGCTGCGCAGCGCACCGCCAACGTCTATTCTTAGCGGCCCCCGCCCCGCTGCACCATTCCATTTCTATGCGGGATGTGTCTTAAAAGCCGTGACCCTCGCGGCCTCGCGGGGTATGAGACCGACGATGGACTTGTTGCTGCTGCTGCTTCTGCTGCTGTTGGTGGCCCTGTGCCCGGCGGCGGCGGCAGCCCGGCTGTCCTGGCCGGCGGTCTGTTGATACGATGGCTTCCCGGCCGAACGCGCGTGTCAAGTGTAAACACGGTTCTAGAGGAAAAAAGAAAGTTAAATATATATACAGAGAGAAAAACGGTGACGAAAACAAAGAGAAATGATTGCGGTGGTTGTGCGGGCCGGGGGAAAGCGCCTGGCAGGTAGGCTACGGTGGCGCACCGGTGCGTCGCAGGGTCGATGTTGCCTACCTGCCAGGCGCTCCCGACTGGGGGTAGTTGTTGTGGACACGGGTACGACGCTGCAGATAGCGGTCGCTTACGAAACGAGAGGGAGGAAGTCGCGGGTGACATAACTCGCACAGGTATTATTTCTCTTGAAGCAAATTTGGGCGGGACAAACTGTTGCGTCTGTCGTGGCGGTGACAGGGAAGCCCGGGCCGCCGTCAGGAGAGGAGAGGCCCGCGGACGGTCCTGCCGGCCCCAATGCTAATGTTGTCACTGCCATTAGTGCGGAGTGGCGTCCGAACGGACTGCTTTCCGAGCCTTATGAGCCCATGACGGCCCGTGGTGCTCGAGAGCAGACACAGACATAGCGTGCCATTCCCACTTGGTCCTGCACAAGGACTCGCGGGGAAGTCAAGTCCAATTTGTTTTCGGCTGCGCAGTATGTGCAGAGTATGGGTGTCCGCGTCTTAAACTACTGCGAGAGCGGGTCGGAAGGAGTGGACTTGGCGGGAACCAACACCACTTTTGAATGTGTGAACACTATGTTTTCTGCTGTAATTTCCTCCATAACCCTTCATGAATTATTTTTATTAACGTTTTCTGTCGTTGGTTTCGTTTTTTTTTTTTCATAAACAAGACGCTATGTGTGTTTGTTCTTATACCACTCAGTGAAGTTCTTGAACGTCCATTTTTTCCCCCTCGAGACTCCGCGTTGGTTTCTGTATTTCCTGTGTGACTTCGCCTGAAATCTCCCGCTTTCCGTGGAGGCGAGGCGAGGGGAGGGGAACACTCCATTCTGTTGGCAAAGCGCGGGGCGAAGCGCAGTCAAAGAGGCCTTTTGTCAGCGACCGAGTGAGAACACGGCAGCCAGCGCCCAGCGCAGCCGATCGGGTCGGGTGAGTTTGTGTGTGTGCTTTAGGCCGGGCCTCGGACAGGGCTGACACACGAAAGCACTTCTCTCTCTCTCTCTCTCTCTCTCTCTCTCTCTCTCTCTCTCTCTCTCTCTCTCTCTCTCTCTCTCTCTCTCTCTCTCTCTCTCTCTCTCTCTCTCTCTCTCTCTCTTTCCCTCCACTCCCCCTCCCAGCAAGCAATCCTTTGCCGAGACAAACTGTTTCAGAGAGAGAGAGAGAGAGAGAGAGAGAGAGAGAGAGAGAGAGAGAGAGAGAGAGAGAGAGAGAGGAGAGTGTCCACCCCCTGCGTAATGAGATAATGAGGACCGGTAATTAATACCGCCAAGCATCGTTAGCGGAGAGGGGGTGCAGCGACATGCTTCTGCCCTATTAGTCCGGAATAAAAGGCGCGGGCTACAGCCTTCCTTGCCAGCGAAAGATATGACAGCGGCACTGCCCTCCTTAGCCTTGTTAGAGTGGGGGGGGGCGTTTGGCGGGAGATTCGAGATGACAGGAAATGAGCAATGAACCCTAAAGTCGAACCCGAGGAGAAGAGTAAACGTGCTGCCCCCCCCCCCCTCTCTCTCTCTCTCTCTCTCTCTCTCTCTCTCTCTCTCTCTCTCTCTCTCTCTCTCTCTCTCTCTCTCTCAGCTAAGTAGATCTGGAGTCTGGTGGCCACGTGCGCTGTTGCGAACTGTTCCAGCTGAGCTCAGCTAAGACTACCCCCCCCCCCCCCCCCCTCGGCCTGCACCCTCTATCACTAACCCACCCCCGGCAGCCTGTGCCGTCCCTGCTGTTTCGACGATGTGACTTCGGAGAGAGAGAGGAAGGGAGGGAGTAGGAAGGCCTCACTGGCTCGTAACGAATGCGATTGAAGTGTCTGTGAAGCAGCGGGCCGGGCGGGGGGGGGGGGGGGGGGGCGAGGAGAAGGGCCACGCGAGGCCAGGGACGAAGAAATTTGTCAGATTTAGTGTGTGTCCGAATTTCTGTGGCGCCGCCACGGCCGCCGCCCTGAATCTATCAAAAGCGGGACGGGTTTTCCTTCCCCACTGGTCGCGCTAAAACGACCCGGTCCTCTGGGGTTTCTCTGCGCGCGCGTGGCCATAGCAGCTCCGCAGTGTCCCCCACAGTCCACAGCCACAACCAACGAGTGCAAGTGCAGACCCTGGCAGAGCAGAGCCGCGGACACGTGTGGCCCAGCAGCACTCAGGCCCAGCGCCCAGCGGCAGCCCGCCCCGCACCGCCCCGCACCGCCACGCCACGCCACGCCCTCCACGCCACGCCACGCCCTCCACGCCCCGCCACGCACACATGCACGGCTTGGCTAGCCGGTGCGGCCGCGGGGGCCCAGTCCCAAGTCTACTTGGTACGAGTATCGATCGACCGGAATCGATACACACAAACGAATAACACGACCTTCCGCGAAACGGGACGAAATGAGAGAGAACACAAGAAACACAGATGCGTCTGCTCGTCTTGATAAACGCAGGTGAAAACGTATGAAGGGAGAGAGAGAGAGAGAGAGAGAGAGAGAGAGAGAGAGAGAGAGAGAGAGAGAGAGAGAGAGAGAGAGAGAGAGAGAGAGAGAGAGAGAGAGAGAGAGAGAGAGAGAGAGAGAGAGAGAGAGAGAGAGAGGCGGAAATATCCACGCATCCACACGGGATGAAGCATTTTCATCTGGCAGCTGCGCGGGTTCAAATACCGTCTAGAGAAGGGGATGTTCCGAGCCGAGCTGTGCGCTCTCGCTTGTTGCCTATCCCGTTCCTTCCGGGCCGTGGACGACGACGTGACATGCGAAGACGTGACATGCCGTCGTCCGTGACATCCGGGGGACATCCGGAGGACATCCGTGAGTCATGCGCGCGTCGGGCCGCGTACGCATCGGAGCGTCTGGAGCCCTGGAGCACGTCGAGCCCCTCCAGCTCCAGCAGCCTGCGGCGCCCACTCTGGCTCCAGCCCGCTCCAAGGGCTCCAGCCCCCCCTGGGGTCATACCGCCGCTTCCTTATTACATTCTTGGCGGTCGGGGGCGGCATTCCAGACGGGCCGCGGTCTCCAGATAGATGGCCCCGCCGCCCCCGCCGGCCCCCGCCGCCCCCGCCGGCCCCCGCCGCCCCTTCGGCCCCTTTATTACTCCATACCCTACCCATACCTGCGCGTATTAATAAATGCGACTATATCGGCGGACAGGGCAACGGCCGCGGCGGCCATGGCAGGGCAGGCCGAGGGGGGGAGGGGGCGCACTAGGTCGACCTTGAGAAAGACGCACTACTTGACGGCTTCCCGGTTCGGCAGCGGCAGAAAACAGGCCGGGCGGTGCCACGGGCATCCCCCCGCCGGGGGCTGGCCGGGGGCTAGCTATGCTATACTAACTAGTCTGGCGGGCACCGCGGGGCCGCAAGGGCCAAGGGCAGAGTCCCGGGCAGGGCCGCCTGAGGCCGAGGGCTGTCGAGGGCCAGGCCAAGGGCCAGGCCAAGGGCCAGGCACGTCATCAACGCCCGCCCCTCCCTTATCACGGCCAGAAACAGAACGCCCCGCAGAACCAGACCTCCGATAAGGAAAGCCCGACCCGAGCAGAGGCGCCAGGCCATCCTCCGGGGGTGGGGGGAGGACGAGGAGGGTGAGGGTAGGGTGAGCTCGGCCGGAGGGGGACGGGCGGAGGGGAGGAACGTCGCAGTGCAAATTAGTTCGCACTAACTGGACTGCCTCTCGGCGGGCCGCCGCGTTATGGGGTTGGCGGGAGCCGCACGCGGCCACTCGCTTGGCGGGACCCGGGTACCCGAGGGTACCCCCGCGGGGGCCGCCCCTAAGCGGGCCGACCAAGACGCGTCGCCGAGCATCATGACGTCATTTATGGCCCACCCCTTTAGCGGGGCCACCACGACAGCCAAGGCCATCGGGCCGTGATCGTAACGGTGGGGGGCCGGGCCGGGCCGGGCCCACGGGCGGAGGGAGGGAGGGCGGCACTGGGCCAGGTGATGGATGGTGGGACGGGATGGGATAGATTTGTCGAGTGGCATCCGAGTTGAAGACATCGTCACCGAATCGATTATCTCCGTCGATAATCGGAGCAGCTCCGTGCGATACGGTTTGCTGGTCCCGGTTTGCCCAGCCGGTGGTCCCCCGCCGTCCCCGCGCTCCGAAGTCCCGCTGACGGTATGTCACGGCCGTTGGGTATGGTCACACAGCGCAGCCTTCCTTACCGCAGTCCGTAGAGACACCTCTTCAGACCGCGCTGAGTACTTCTGCGCTTCCTGACCCTGGCAAACATGGTCGTTACATATATTGCCAGCGAGAGCTTGGCCTCAAAATTTTTAATGTTGGCTCGTGGTTGAAGCTGAGCTGCAGCTACTCTCTGTAGCGGCAACACTTATAAGACCCGCGTCTTATTCCCGCTGATGTTCTTCTTGACTTCTTACTTCCGGTTTGGACCTTCTCCGAAATACCCTCGAGCGGTTTGTGGAAGCACGATCAGCCCGAGGCCCCGTGCTCTCGCCAAGGCTCTTTGCCAGCCCAAACGACGACGCCAGTGGCTCTTGGCTCTTGGCTCCGGCACAACGTCGGGTAGGAAGGCTGGCTGGGCAGAGGGAATGGGATGTGGAGGGCTCGGCTCGAGGGCTCGCGAGGTATTCTCCGCAGCAAATTGGTTCGGTTAGGTTCGGCGAGCCGGCGCGCACCAGAGAACGCGGAAGGGATGGAGGCGGGCCCGGGCCGAAGCGGGCGGCCGTGGTGCAGATCACTCCAGCACCCGGTCCTCCCCCGCAAGGTGTCACATGGCAAAGCCTTGGGGTGGTCCGACGAGTGTAAACCAAGAGCGACAAAGCCGCTGCCAAAACCACGCGAGCGTGCGTGAGAGCGAGAAAATCTAGTTAAGAGTTGAGTGAAATAAGATGATGGGCTTTTTGACCGTCGGTGACAAAATCTATGTCATTCTATATTGGGAAACAGAAACTTGGAACTCTAGGAGCTCCCAGCACATCTCCCGAGGCACAGGGCGCCAGCACGCGCGCTCAATGAACTCTTATCTTGTCATTGCCGTTCCAGGACAGATTGACGAGCCGTCATGGCGGAGCCCTCGGACCTAACGATTCGCATCGCGACTCCTGAGGACGCCGAGGCCGTCGTGGACTTTGCCCGACGATTCTTCTTCGTGGACGAGCCCCTGACCATAGCGGTAAGTGTGTTCATCTTTCAACACGGAAAAAAGAGATTCGTAGTCGCAACTAATATTTTTAGTTGATTTCCAGACAAGCAGTAAATATTGGTTTTAACTAAAAATTGGCTGGGGAACAGTGTTTTCAGTTGCGCCAACGACAAGTTAATTGCTTCAACGAAGAGGTTCGTTACGGAGCTGAAAGCAGGAAAAAAAGTTTAAGTGCCCGCAACGTGCCTCTTCGTTGGTGCAGCTAAAAAGTAGTTCACTCAACCAAATTTTAGTTTTCAGAACCAAAATTTAGTTGCGACCCCTAATCTTTTTTCTCAGTGCAGATGACTTCCCTATAGAGAGGCTTGTGCAGAGGGTGAATTGGAAAAAAAGTAACACTGACGGGAAAAAAACACACAAACATTTTACCAAAAAAATAATTGCACAGCGTTGAAAGGTACAAAACGATAAGTCATATATGCCTATTGGCTAAAAACTTAAAACCTTGACTTTGGCTGCCTGTTTCTAAAAATTTAATTATTATTTTTAATTAATATTTTGTGAAGGGTGTCACATCTAACTCTAAGGGTGACAAAGCCACGGTCTGGCCGCCGGGCCGGGCTAGGCCTGCCGCGTGTGCACAAGTGCGCGGGCCATAAATGATGCGCTGCGCCTTGGGCCGCACTGCAGCCGGCTGGTTCGTGACCCGAATCATGTGGTGCCGATTCCCATTCTGTTCGCCCCTTCCCGCAGATTCGCCTGATGGAGGGCGGTGGCCGCTGCACCGAGCTCGAGGACTACTGCACGGAATCGCTGGGGGAGGGGAATTCCCTCATCGCGCTCAGCGCCACAGGTGAGACACAGAGGGTACCCCCGACGTGGAGGTGGAGGGCCTTCGATGGAAGAAAACAATGAGACATACTTCGAGAACGGCAAAAAGCTGCTGGCGCTGCTTTCTTATTTTTTTTATTTTTTTTTCTTGAACTGTCGGTTGGCCTGGGGCTGGAGCGGCTGTGCCGTGGCCATGCACCGAGTCCCGGCACAAACACAGCGAGGGGCTGAAGCCCTCAAGCCCGGAGCTAAGCAACACGAGAAAGTTTCGCTGGGAGCGATGCGAGATGCGAGGCGCGAGGCGAACGAAACGAAAGCCTTGTAACTGACACCAGCCCGCAATCAGTTGCGCGGTCTTTGGAGAAGACGCGTGCCGATTATTTTCCACTCGTTTCGGTTTCGAAGAACAACGCGCGCCCCGAGTGCATGTCGGCGTGTCCCCCGCGAAAGGCACGCCAGCTCCCACGCCTCACGTAGGGCTTGTAAAGATGGGTCATGTGGTATTTGAAAGACCCCTCACCCACGCGGCTACTGCGTCTCTATGGTGGTGGCAGCGCGCTCCCGGTACGCACTGGCACGCACGCTCGCAGATTCGCGCGTTCCTAACTTCACAGACCACGGCGGCGGAGGTTGCCCCGCCGCCCCCGACCAGGGGTCTGTACTGTAAAGTTAGGGACGCACGTGTGTGCAAGACGTGCCATGTAGTTTGGGCTGCCTACCTTCTGGGCGGGGACATGTCGCTCGGCTTTTCCGGGTCATGAGTGTCATATGAGGAACCTTTTACATGACGAGACCATGTCTAGGGGTCGGTCCAAACACACCGCACCCGAAAAAAACAATTTTTTCCCCGTCAAAATTCTTATAAACGGCATTTTTTTGTGTTCAGGATTTTGATTACACTGACATGGCCGATAGGGGAGGTCTAAAAAAGTACAGGAGCACCCTCAGTTGCTCAGCATCGACGTTTTGTCGTGTGAAGCGCTCGACATGAGGTGTAGTTTGGGCTGCCTACCTTCTGGGCGTGGACATGTTTCTCGGCTTTTCTGGGGTCATGGGTGATATGAGACACCAATTTCATGATATCTAAGAGCCAGGTGGCTAGAATACCGAGAGCGCTCTGCAGTCACTATCGCGGCCCAGTAGCTGCATGCACTTGTCGGTTTTGAAACCATAAATTACGGCTTGGAAATAGCCAGCTCCGTGGCCAGCATCTCACTCGCACGCACGCCTCGCAGATACGCGCGTTGCGAACTTTACAGACCCAAGGGAGCCAGTGAGCTGGCCATTTTCCTACACTTTTTAAACTCCATGAGGATGACACCGTGTCCCTGGTCCCGCTCGGGTTCCTCTTCCCCTGATCTCTGATACTCTGATGGCCACAGGCGAGGTGGTGGCGGTGCTGCTGAACGGTGTGAAGCGACGCAAGGCCGGCCCCTGCGAGCCCGAGGAGCTGCCCCCGCCCGAGGGGCTGCCCAACACCAAGTTCCGCAACATCGTGCGCCTGCTGGACGAGGCGGACGCGCAGGCTGACGTGTTCGGCCGCTTCCCGGACGTGGACGCATACGTGGACATCAAGATCCTGTCCGTGCACCCCGACTGGCGGGGGAAGGGCATCGCCAAGCAGCTCATCGACCAGTCAAGGTACGAAAAAAGGGGCGGTAGGGGGAGGCCACCCCCCAAACGCTGCCGTGATAAATGAAGTGTGCCACTGACTTGACCCTTGACCTGTAACTGTCCTGTCCTGCCCCAGGGAGCTGACGCGGTCGCAGGGCGTGCCCATGGTGCGCTGCGTGTGCACCAGCTACTACACGCACAAGGCCGTGGCCCGCCTGGGCTTCGAGCACGTGCACACCATGCCCTACAAGTCGTTCCTGGGCACCGACGGCAAGGTGGTGTTCGACACCGAGCCCCCACACGACAACGTCGAGACCTATGTCGCACGAGTGTGATTTTTGAAACAAGCCTGTAATCTACTTGTGTAAAAGGGGGAGGAGAAAAGAGTTTTGCGTTTTTATCTTAAGTTACCGCAAGATACAAAAAGACTGCCTTATTATACACTCTTGCCCAGTGTGGTCTCATGTTACTTATGTGTATACTCAGTATGGAGCGCTTGTTACTAATGTAGCGTATTACTTTCAAACTGGGCTACCAAGCGCGTTAATTCGGTTCAATGCAGCAGAATTCCATCATAGACCCAAGTTAGATGAAAGACAGTTTGAAAAAAGCTGGTTGCTGCCTTAAGACAATTGTAAAATTGTATATTGTAATATGCTAGTCATGTCTTAAGATTATAAATTAATGTATGTTCTGGTCTCGATTACAGATTGGTGGAGTTCAGTACCATGTTTAAAATGATAGGAAAGGAATAAAGTAAACATAACTGTGTCCGAACATCTTTAATCTGATAAGTAGAAGGGCAAATACTGACTAAGGAACGTAATATTGGAACAAAACAGTGGCCAACTTTAAGCAGAACACCAAGCGTGTTATTTTAACCTACGTTAACATAAACCACAATGTAAATAAGGGTGAAAAAAAAACACACAAAAAAAAACAGAATGTTTGATTTGGTTACATATAAAAACACAAAGATATAATTTAGGTCTGAAACAAACAGGGAAAAAAATGTACATATCAGCTAGATTCCACTTTTAACAAACATTTTAATCAAAATTCAAAAACTATTGGTGTTACCAGCAATGACTGGAGACCAGGTGAATCAACATTACCTAGGCAGCCCAGCCTCTGGTCATTGCCGGTAGCATTGACAAATATTATACTACAAATGTTATGAGACTCTCCAGTTTCCAATAAATATCTTATATGGTGCTATCTTGAGCAGGCAATAGCAATGACTGCTAAAATGTCACAGGGAATTAATCATTTGGTGTGATAGAAAAGTGTAAAAAATGAATTGATGAAATTGCTGGAAAATTTAAAATGCATATTAACTAGGTACTTTGTGCTAGTGTGTTTTCAAATGCTTGAGATGAATCAATCTTCTTGTAGCTTGGTTAGTCTCACAACAAGTCACAAAAAAAAAAAAAAATCACTGGCGTTACATGAGAAGGTATAAATTCCTACATTAAAGAAGACTAGTTGGTTTGCAGTTTATGACTAGGCTAACTATCCCTTGGCAGATAAACTTACGATTGCCTTTCACAGATCACTCAAAACAAAACCAAAGAAAAATTGTATGACATCTATTCTAAAATAAACTACAGACAGATAAACATCTATTTTAAGTTTGGACCCACTTTATGATCACCATGTAAATGAACACAAGGAACTATTACAATGACTCAGGAAATCATCTCATTTCCTTATGTAAATACTATGGTCTTTGGTATCACTTCTTGGTGAGCAATAGTGTATTGGGTACCTGTCTACTATTTAAAACTGACTTGATAGAATACCCAATCTTCCATAAATGATGGAACAAATGCTCGGTCTTGGGTGAAGGTAACTGGTGGTTGCAGTTTTCCCAATTCTTTCTCCAACATTTCCAGAGAAGACGGACTAGAAGCTCCATTTGCCTAAGAGTCAAAATGTGATATATAAAAAAATTAGTCCACTGAATGTAGAACTAACCATTAAAAATAACATTAGGGAAATTACTAGTGAGCCCATATATACTTACATGAGTCATATACTTTCCACCATGTTTCAAAACCTTGAGTGAACTAGCCAAGATAAGTCGAATAAAATCCCAAATTTCACCCTGAGGTGTTGGGGAAATAGGGACATCAGTCAAGTCCCCAAAGACATAGTCGAACTTTCGGCCATCTTTAATGTAGTTGTTTAAAACCTCAACACAATCACCAACAATGATCTGAAAGATGGGGAAAAAAGATTACAGCACAACAATGTTTATTAGCAGAGCAAAAGTACAAATTAAATCTCCTTCTCCTCTCTTGCAAAAGCCAACCAACATACCTCATAGTTGCTGCCTTGATAATTATCTAAGCAATCACCACATGCACTTCTCATGTACTTCTTACAGGCATCCATGACAACTTTGTCCAGCTGGAAACATGAAAATTTACTTATACAGTCGTACAGTTGCGTAAAATGAGATTAACTGACATTCCCATTTTTTGCCAATGCCCCCCTCAATGACCAGGTAGATTTACAAGAGCCAGCAGGTCACCGATAACACTGATAAACCTGCTTCCACTCACCTCTAGCATAGTTACAAACTTCGGTTGTTCTTTTAACAATTCCCACAAAAGAGCACCATCTCCTCCACCAAGGATGACAATTTCTTTATCACGATAATCTTCTTTTCCACGCTGCATGAGTGTCTCTGTGTAGATGAGATCCCGCTCAGACAGATCTGAAGGACAAATTCAGGATAATTCATTTTAACAGCTTTGGTTTCTAGATAAGATAATACAACAGGCAAACAATGACTTACTCTGTAGATCATCAAGGAGGAGGAGGTTTCCAAAGCTCTTTGAATGAACAATCTGTACCTTTTGATAAGGGGATTTCTTTTCAAAGAGCACCTCATCTATATCATACTCCAGAATTCGTTCATCTGCAAAATGCATTAGAAAAATCAGGATCTGCTGAAATCTAGACCAACCTGACTGAGTTGATTTGTAAGAAGCTGAAGATGTGTTTGGTTGATACAAATCCAGAAACATATACTGAAGAAAAGCAAAATAATTCAGTTATTTCATGTCTTTGTCCTAAAGGTCAGGGTGAAGACACAAGTGAAACATTTTGTATCATAGGGTAAAAGTTTACTAGAATTCAAGCTGTAAATTTTTGTCTGGAAAAAGTTCTAATTTAAAAGGGTCTACATTATTAAAGAAAAAAAACTATCTTCCCATGAGTCAGGTCCTATCTTTTAATACTGATGGAAACAAAGTTTTTCCCTATGCAAAGCTCCAGCAGTACAACATAGATGGAGATGGAGTGGATAATACTAATAAAATGGTATGGAAAAACATCAATATACAAATGCTAGAGAAGTGTAGAGTAAGTGTGAACTTTGATACATGCATATCATTGTGGCTCAGCAGTAACCCCAGAGGTTGCGTTCATTTCCCATGGAAACAGTGTCATTTCTGCTATCACTTACCAGAGGTTATGAAGTAACAATCCAATCTACCTCTCTTGATAGCAGGCAACCTGTGGCTTTTCTGGCATTGCAGCTTATCACTCAAAACCTCTTGGAGTTTACCAGACAACTGGAAAATAATCAAGCAGCAAAAATAACAGCCATCTCCAAATTGGAGAGCTAAAGCAAAGGGAAGGGGTGCTAGTGATGCTGAGAATTATTGTGATGAATTCAAATACTAATCTACCTGCAAGAAATTGTCAACACAGGGCCCAAGCCAAACCAGGAGTATTAAATGATTTGTTGGGCAAAATGCAAACATAGATTTTTCCAACGAGTGAGAGCGGGTATATGGTATATATAACAAGATGTTCAAAAATATTTTAAATTGTACAGTTTTATGAAATCCACATAACACATAACACAGGCATCTGCTAGGAAAATGAGGTCAGGGTTCTGTATCATATTCATGTTAATTTTGGACAGCACATGGTACTGAAACACTTTTCAAATTATCTAAGTTACTGGTCACCACTAACACAATGAGGATGACTATTTGAGCTCTATAAGCTGTTAGTGCAGCACACGGCAGGCACATTCGACAGGCCAAGATCTGAACTCTTGCCTAATATCAGATCTAGATTGGTAATTTATTTTCTCAAGAAATAGGTCTACTGAAAAATAGGAATTAAGAGCAAGATAAATAGAAGTGAATAAAGAATTCAAGCATAAAATGCTTTTGGAGGGTATGGCCTAGCCACTTCTGATTCTCTGTCCTCAAGGAGCAGACACTGAAAAGTCGTGCAGTGCCTAAAGCATGGCGCAGCACTATGCTATCCTACACCACATGCCTCATGTGCCTCTCCCCTGCATTACCTGAGGAGGTAAGGTACACATCAAAAGGAGCACCACGACGTATGGGAGGAAACATCTTACAGCGATTGGATCTTAGTGCACATTGCACACTTGACTCCAGCAATCGACCCTCCTGAAAGGAATGGTCCATAAGTTCTCCGGCCTATTCAGTGACTCATGAAGGCTCCTAAATTTCAGAAGCGACCCCTTTAAGGCTAGATGTTTGGAGCAACAGGGCAGATAGGGCAGTCCTAGTGGACACTGTTAAAAATTCATCTATATGCAAATGAAAATAGTAAGGAAGTTTTTAAATTCCTGTGTACAATTTACAACCTTTTTGTCAACCTTCAGTTGCCACTGAACATCTGCAAAAGATGTATAACACTACACAACAACATATTTCCAACCGTAGATGGAGGGATCTTACCTCATAGTTAAACAAGGGAGGTTCTTCTTCCCCTTTGAAGTACTCAATATTTACTGCAATGAAGCCTTCAACAAACCCCCGCACAGTTACAGAAACTCCTCTGTCAGCAGTCAAAATTTGCAGGAATCCATCTGGCATTTCTATTAAATGGACCTTGGCTGTGTTCCGGATGAATTCATTCAGAGCCGCTTCAATGTTCATTAAAGTTAGGTCTCGTTTATGGCGATCTGCCACCGTCTCCTTGTCAACTGAGAAATCTAATAAGACAGTATTGACAGCCATGATTCTGATCTGAAACAGAGAAGAAGGTAAGTGGTCTCAACAGACACCTGACAGGTAAAACCAGCAGAAAAGGTGTCGAGCACTTTGATGAAAACTATCAAACGGAGAAAAAACTACGAAGATACCAGCAGGTTAGGAAAAATCAATGACTGAATTGTCCATTTACTGGAAGTCATGTACGGGCTGACAAGGCTTCTCGGATAAACAGCCATAACAAAAAAACATTAATGAAAGTAATTCATGAACTTACAATGTGCACAAGTGAACAGTGTTACAATTTTATTCAAATTGATCTGCACCGAAAATTCCTACGGTCACAAGAAGATTACCAATGGCGCCGGTTGCTCAAAGTGAGAAAAGTGGGAGTGGGAGCTAGGTGGGAGTACATACAGGCCTTGGATTCGTGGATCCCACGAACGGGCGGAAAGAGGAAGTGGCCACCCGCGACGGTGCTGCGACACAACAGCACAACAGTCCGGGACCGAACTACCGCAGATTCCCCCCCCCCCCCCTTCGCTAGTATGCGAAACAGCATGTAGTCCAGAATGTGATTTTAAGTTGCTCTTCGGTACGAAAAGTGGGTGAAATTTGCATTTTTCTCCAGAACTCAATTTTGAACGAAAACCAACAAGTTTAAATCTAGTTTTAATCCTGAGTTTGAGGTTATCAAGTAGTTCCATCCCAGCTCGCTGGAGGGCGCTGATATGGCGCTCCGCAAGAGGCGGCTCTCGTGGGATCCATGACTACAGGACTCTAGGAAAAGGGAAGAGAAAGGCTAGAAGGGGAAAATGGAAGACAAATATTTGCTTAAAATACTATTAAACGGGGTGATTTAAGAACTTCGGGGCTACTTATTTACTGACGAGTTCAAGAGGCAAACGCAAAGTTTTGCGTTTCACGTCAAAAGTAGGAAAGATATGCTTTTTCAGCGGCCAGAGGGAAGGGCAACGCGCCAAAAACATCTCCCCCCTCCCCACCCCTCATCTCTTCCGTTTCCGTTGGTTCTGGTTCGCACTTGGTTCGCACGTAAGGGGTGCTGTCTTTAACTATTCAGTACACAAGTGTACTTTATGCGTATCTCAAATCGACGTAGAAAATGCTCCACTTGCATAGATTTTCATTTTCGTCGCTGAATATCAACTGCGCCTGCGCATAATCCGTAAAGCAGTCTACGTAGCCGTGCTTTGACTCTGACGTAACGAAAGGCATTGTGGGATAGCTAATTATGGTGCACTGTGCAGTGAATTTTTATCAAAATCGACCTTCATGGCTGTCAAGAAAATCTCATGTTTAACTGTTTTGTCAAGTGTTTCTCTATGCAGTTAACACGTGCACAAGTTTCCTGAGCAATTTGAGGACCGTGTTTGCAAGGTTTTGAAGGGGTTGCTGGTTTACTGCTGCCAATGTTCACTGGAACGGTGAAGGTGACGATATGCCAGGCTTCAGGGTTGAGACCGACCGACTTTCAAAAACGACATAATATGACATTTGGCAAGCCCGATGACCAGCCTATAGACCCCTATGTGGCCATTGATGTCGACGAGAATCATTTGGATCGGTCAACGACCAAACCCAAGACTTTCGATCCAGTATGGGGGGAATGTTTCTCGCACGACGTGCAGAACGCCGTGAACCTCGGGTTGACGGTGTTTCACGATGCTGCCATCCCTCCCGACGATTTCGTGGCCAACTGCACCATTCCTTTCGAAGATCTAGTCCAGAGGGATAAGGACGCATCCGATTTTTGGGTAAGCACTTGCCGATATTGCCTGTCAGAATGGAGGGCGAGAGGTTGTGTTGGACTAGGCTGGACTAGGCCAGTGTGTTTACATGCGATGAGATCATGACAACTTCCCTACCCTAGCAGAAGACATTTCGAGCACCTGTCATTGGGCATGGTGTTTGGCGCTCTTTCATCAAAACTGACTATCCTTTCAAAGACTGAGGAATTGCGTATGTCAAAAATTGCTATGTATGCATTGGAAAAAATTTATATTTGTTTGTGGTATATTTGCTCCAGGTAGTTCTACACCACCTTAAGTTTGTTCTGTCTATCAAACCTGTTTGCTGTTATGCAGACTATTTTGATTCTAAGCTTTGTATGACACATAATCTGCACATGATTGGTGTTTACTGTATTGTTATTAATACCTGTAATTTTATATGTGTATATATATATATATATACATACATATATACATGTATATACATATATACATATATATTATATATATATACATGTATATATATATATACATATATATATAAATACATGTATATTCATATATACATGTATATACATATATACATATATATATATATATATATATATATATATATATATATATATATATAAATACATATATATTGGAGGACTTCTTTTGTTATTTTTAAGATTTAAAGTAAAATGAGAGAATCAGGCTAATTTTTATATTTAATGTTTTAGGTCGATTTAGAACCTCAAGGAAGACTGCGATTACAAGTTGATTTAAAATGGGCAGCTCAAGGTATGTGGTTCTGTTCTGTTAAAATTTTCGCTGTTAAACCATGGCTTGTTGTCTCATGCCATTGTTTGTTCCCACTCACAGAACATCAAACACAAAAACCCAGGGAGTTCAAGGAGCGTCAAGGATTCAACCGGCGCCGAGGTGCCATGCGAAGGCGTGTACATCAATTCAATGGACACAAGTTTATGGCTACATTTTTGAGACAACCAACATTTTGTTCACACTGCCGGGATTTCATCTGGTATTTATTTCCGATACATTGTAGACATGTAGAAATTTATTACTCTATATGGTATTTCTTATACATTTTGGTTTGTCTACAGGGGAATTGGGAAGCAGGGTTATCAGTGTCAAGGTAGGTTTAACTGTTCAGGCTCATTAGGTAACAAATTCTGTTGTGGAAAATGTTAATACAGCTATTGCTTCTTGTACTTTACAGTTTGCACATGTGTGGTACACAAACGATGTCATAATCAAGTGTTGACCAAGTGCCCTGGAGTAAAAGATGGTGCACAAGATGAGGTGAGAGTGGTTCAAGCACCATATCGCCGTAGCACCTTCCCCACTCACAAGGTAGAACCACCTCCTTTTTTATTTCTTCGTGTGGTCTTCAGGTGGTGGTTATACTGGTGGTGGTATGGGTGGTTGCATGTGATTAGTATTTTGTGCATGCTACTATTAATAATTGTTTTGTTCCCAGATTTTATTTTCTGTGGTGTTTTGTTGTAAAAAGATGGTTAAAATTTAGCACAGACTTACAAAGAGAGAATCATATTTAGTTCAAGGACTTCTTTGTAGGGTCTGTTAAACAAATAGCTTCTGTGAATTTCAATTTGTTTTGCTACTTGCTGCTTCCCTTTTTTTTTGGGAATTTGTTCATGTGATATAGCTTTCTGCTTTCTGCCCATTTTCTAAATGTTTACTTTCATATTCTAATAGGACCTGTATGTTATGCATGTAGTTACTTGGGTACCAGGATGCCTGAACTGCTTACTATTAGTTTTTAAAGACTTAACCAACCAATGAGTAATGGTGTTATCCTCTTCTGTTATCTTCCTTGAACAGGCGGCACAAGGGACTCAAGGTCAGCGCTTTAATGTGAATGTGCCTCACCGTTTCGTGACTCACAGTTTCAAACGTTTCACATTTTGTGATCATTGCGGATCTCTTCTTTATGGTCTCATAAGGCAGGGTCTCCAGTGTGAAGGTAAGAACAGTACCTCAGCTCTATCTAATGGCCTCCAGCTAAATATCTCAACATAAATACATTCAAATGTTTATTTTTCAGCATGCAAACTGAATGTTCACAAGCGCTGTGAAAAAAATGTTGCAAATAACTGTGGTATCAACCCAAAGCAAATGGCACAACTCCTCTCTCAAATGGGAATCTCTACAGATAAATTAGCGCCAAGACGCCCGAAATGTACAACACAGCCTGGTACAGCGGGCAGTGGGTCAGGGAGTGACCGACCTGGTAGTGGAGGTGCTCTTGCTCCATTATCTGATGAAACTACAGGTGATGAAGATGAAGTCTCCATGAGGCTTGCTGCTCAGATGGCTATGGAGGAAAAAATGCGTGAGAAATCAAAAGATTCAGAGCAGTCAGACAAGGGTAAACTTACATTTAAATTCTAGAAAAGAAATTGCATTATCAAAATTAGTCATATTGGTCGTACCATATCTAACTTTCTTAATTGGACAGGTCGAACAACAAACATCACAACAGACCCAAGTGACAAGAGCAGTGGTCGGGAAAGGAAAATAGGTCTTGAAGACTTTCACTTTATCAAAGTTCTTGGCAAAGGTAGTTTTGGCAAAGTCATGCTTGGTGAAAAGAAAGGCACTGATGAAGTATATGCAGTAAAGGTATAAATGACACTTTATTTTACACAAGTTTGTTCAATCCATTGGCTCCATTTTATTTAGTGCCAACTCCTTTCATTTTCAGGTGCTCAAGAAGGATGTTATCATCCAAGATGAAGATGTTGACTGCACCATGACCGAGAAACGGATTTTGGCGCTGGCCGCCAAGCATCCATTTCTCACAGCACTTCATTCATGCTTTCAGACAAAGGTGAGAATGACTGTTCATTAATCAAGTTCATGATTTGTGTGCTACAAACTTCAACAGAGTTGGTTCATTACACATTCTCCATTCCTAATATTTTTTTCTTATTAATTTTTTATAACTCCTCCTTATAGGATCGTCTTTTCTTTGTAATGGAGTATGTCAATGGTGGAGATCTAATGTTTCAAATTCAACGAGCTAGGAAATTTGATGAACCCAGAGCACGCTTTTATGCAGCAGAAGTAACACTTGCTCTTCAATTTCTGCACCGACATGGTGTTGTTTACAGGTATGAGTTCTGCTTTTAAATCCCTTACAATTCTTGTCTTAAGACCACTTGCTCACCAAGGTATATCTATTACAGAGACTTAAAACTGGATAACATCTTGCTGGATTGTGAAGGACATTGCAAACTTGCAGACTTTGGAATGTGTAAGGAAGGGATTATCGATGGTGTCACAACTACAACATTTTGTGGGACCCCAGATTATATTGCTCCTGAGGTAATTGTGCTTGCTGTTTAAATATCAAGAAAGATATTTGTCAACATGTGGACTAAAATTGGTTTGTACTTTCAGATCCTTCAAGAACTGGACTATGGACCAAGTGTAGATTGGTGGGCTTTAGGAGTCCTAATGTATGAAATGATGGCTGGTCAACCACCTTTTGAAGCAGACAATGAGGACGATTTGTTTGAATCAATTTTACATGATGATGTTTTGTATCCTGTTTGGTTGAGCAAAGAGGCTGTGTCTATTCTGAAAGGGGTGAGGACTTCAATGCTCTTGTTGATTTTTTTTATTATTTTTAATTTTTACCCAGTGGTTCCTTGTCATCAGAAGTAGTAAAAACTTTCAAGATTTTAAGTGTCAATCCTTTTTTCACAGTTTATGACAAAGAACCCTGCCAAGCGACTTGGATGTGTAGCTTCCCAGGGAACTGAAGCTGCCATTCGAACTCACCCATTTTTCAGAGAAATGGATTGGGAAGCATTAGAATGCAGACGTGTCAAACCACCTTTCAAGCCCAAGATCGTAAGTTCTTCTTTCCTAGATCTATTTAAATGATGTAATTCTACTTACTCTTTAATTTCATAGTATGTAAATTTATACAATATTTTTAATTTCAGAAAAATAAGAAGGATGCTCTCAACTTTGACACTGAGTTCACCAAAGAAGAACCTGTTTTAACTCCAATTAATGCAGATGTGGTTCGATCAATCAATCAAGATGAATTCAAGGGCTTTTCATTTGTCAATCCTGACTTCAATCCAGGACGCTTTCAGTCACCACCAGCCTAGTAATTCATGTAATGCTGATAGCTACACATCATTGTTTGGAATGCTGACCACCTAACTGCTTGGCTGTTTGAGAGCATTTGTTGTCAGTGATATCACAGCCTGCTATGAGCGTTTGTTGGTGGCACTTGTCTGCTTCTGACTTGCGTAAAGTAGTGCTACCATCTCTGACATAGCTGCTTACATGAACACCAAGCCTGTGGCAGGGCATTGATTATTGAAATTCATCGCCAGCATATGTCTGTGGTTGTTGCTGGTTATGGGTTTAAATGTTTTCTTCTGGAAGATCTGGTGGCAGGATTCATATTACTCTGACATACCTCTATTGCTGTCTGACTGACTATGCCGTCTGGCATGCATTGTTGGTGCTATATGGTACTTACAGGGTATTCACTTCTGAAAGCCTGAGGTACCACATTGATTTCTATTTGTTCTTGTTTTATTATTTACTGGGTCATTCAAATTTGGGGATTGTTAGAGTGAAGTGATGTCTTGGCATTAGATCTGTCTGGTTGATGGGCTTGGCCCATTGAAGCCTTCCAGGTGTTGTTTGATGCCTAACGTAGAGTAGGTAGACGATTGAACCTGTAACATTTGTTTTGTTACTTAAACCTTGTTTGAAGTGATACCTCCTGTAACTTCACATGGTGTTTTAGTGTTTTGGTGTTGCCCAGCTGCTAGTATGAGTAGATTGGAATTGAAAGGAACATACTCTGTATAGGTGTATTTCACAATACACCCTAACCATTACTGCATATGTATTCAAAATCAGAACAAAAGATTTTATCTAAGAAAATAAGTGCTTTAAAGTCACAGTTGTTAATTTTCAGTTCTTTCATTCTCTTTCTTTTAAGTGTCTGTTGAGTCATATGCCCTATTTCATTGAATCTTCTGACTTCATAGACTCTGCCAATGATTATAAGCATGTGCAGTCTTCTCATATAATTCAGTGTATGTGGATTATTTGTACTGTACATGCTGTGTAGTTTAGCATAGAGTAGAGTAGCATAGGATAATAGTAGGTTATCAGCTGAAGCAGAGAGTTGGGGTGTTGACTGACTCACCCAAGATACGCGCACAAGACACTATATAGTACTGATATCATAAGATGCTACCTAATGTAAGTACTGTATACTTATTTAGGTGTTCGACCAGACATTTGGGCACCATGAACTATGTCTGACTTGCACGGTTCTAAGCTTCCAATATGGGAAAAGAAGAGGCCTACCCTACTGGGATTTCCCCACTCCGTTTGTACTGTTAGGTCTTGGGTGTTACGGGTGTTTGTTCATAAGTGACTCATTAACTCATTTCAGAGTTAGTTGTGTTCTCAGTCTAGCAGTATGCATCTTTGTTTAAAGAAAAAAAAAATGAAAAATTCATTACAAATTCTGTATTAATTAATTTGTTGGTACAGATCCTAGATGTTTGTATAAATGTTGAAAGAAATCTTCATAATGCATTTTCATCTATCATTATTTATGGTAAAGATTATTTAATAGTTAATGTGATCTGTAAATGTATTGATGTGGTATACACATTTCTGTTAATTTGTTTTTGTTTTTATTAGTTTTATTAGAACTGGACGTTGTCTGGCTGTTTCTCTAGTCAACAGTATTGGTCAACAGATGCTTCCTGTTCAGCTGTGAGATGTGCTATGACAGTTTTGTTGTTTTCTTATTAGTTTTTGTTTGTTATTTATTTGTCTGACCATTGACTAAGAAAAGATCATGTGTGTCATATTTGGTCCGGACTGCTGGTTATGATGAAACTAGTGAGTCAAATGACGTGCTGTTGCGTGTTATGCTTATTGTATTTGTGAGCTGTGCTCTTTTATGTTACAGTATTCTCTTGTTTTTTTTTTAATATATTTTTTTCCTGTTTCTGTTGTCAACAAGTGTAAGTCATTTTTCTGCTCTATGACAATCTCAAGATGATTTTTGTGCACAAAACGTTTAACAGAGCTGGTACTTTAAAATTTATGTTATGAAGTTTCTTGCTTTCGTAAGCATTCTTCCTGATACATGTTTGTTATGTTTTGGGGATTAATTTGAAGAATTTTTTTTTATCTTGCTGGTTCCAAGTCTCCAAAAATCTGTAAAAATGTGGGAACTACAAGCAACTTCCAAAATGCTGTGCAACACAAGTGGATAAGTGTTTGTGGTTATGAATCTGCTTTCACTTTTACATGCTTTGTGACTGGAGCTGGTGAATTGTAACACAATTTAAGTTTTTGTTCTTGTTATGTTTAATTGAGTGTGATGGAGAACCGTTCTCGTTGTAAATTACTGCCACAGGCTAATATAATGTGATTGAATATTTTATTTAATCCAACCATAATTTTGCATGTGTAATTTATAATAGTTCAAACACACATTTAATTTTCTCCTCATATTTATCATGAATCTTGATAGTGCCATAGGGTTGATACAAAAGTTCATAATCTACATAGCATATTGAGAGATGGAAAAGTCCATTGCAGCTTGTTCAGCTGCTTCATAATATGTGATATTAACCTAGAAGTTCTCAAGTGAAGATTCAATGTTTTCATCATTCTAGCTTTGATTTGCAATTTATTTTTAGTGATTATATCTATTTTGAAGTAAAGTAATGCTTCACTAGATCATAAGAATACACCTGGCATTTATATGTAGTTTCTTGTATAACCTTAATTAGAATATGAACTTTTTGGTCAACCCTAGTTAGACATCAGCATAGTTGAACTTGAAAATGATAACTCTAGTCAGTTCTGTGGAAATCGTAAGTTATTACACTGCAGAACAAAGCACATCTTGTATTTTTTGTTCCTAAGAATTTATATTTTGTATGGTGGCGTAGAGCAATAACTTGTAATGCATATGGGATTCTGTGAATGTTATGTTTTTTATTACATCCTGAGAAGTATTGACAGGTTTCTGTTTGAATTAACTTTAAAAAGACATTTTGGGTATGCCAAGTCAGTCATGTTGCATTTTTGTGATGTCCTTGGAAACCATGCTCTGAAGGCGCATCAAATTTTTTGATTTTGTTTATCATTCTTTTAGACTGAATGCATCATAAAACATATTGTTTGTGTCCCACAGTGTTAACCTGACAGTAATGCATGTTTTGTATTCTGTTTTATCAGACTTGTGTTTGTGGTTACCAGTCAACGTAGTGTATTGCAAATTTCATCACAAAGTAAGCTTTGTATTGTAAGTCGCATATCTATTAGCCATTTTCTCTCCTTTTATTTGATATTTATTCACCTGCTTTGCAACTTGCAGAGCTTTATGTTGTCCATATGATACGTATGTTGTTGTACACTTGTGTGGTAGTCTCCTGTTCTAGAGTGTGCTTTGTTGCTGGTGTTGGGGATAGCAGTCTCAGCCAAGTGCAGTAGGAGACTGGTGTTCCTCCGTATTTTATGAGGAACTGCATGTTGCTTGTTGCATGGCAATTGCCAGAAAGCAGGCTAGTGTAAAGTTGGTCATGTGATGATTAAATTTTGTGGTTGGTACCAATCACAGTCGTAGAGGACATTTTTGAAACAAAGTGCTTCTGTTGGATTGCCGGATGTCAATTTCTTTCTTTGGTATTTCTTGTATGCATGTGTTTGTAATTATGCTGCAGGTTTTTCATAGCAAATGTTTCACATGTAATTAGTACTAGCTCTCTGACAACGTTCAAAGTTCATCCACCGATTTCAGCTTTGTTTGATTTGTTCTGGGCTTATTCTCAAAGTGGTTCAGTACTTGATAACATGACCTTTATTTTTTTCTTGATGAGTATTTTTTTGTCAATGAATCTCCCTATGAAGTATCTATTTAGATCGAATTGCAGTAATTCTTCCAATTGATTTTCATTTGTCAGTTACCAGCTGTTGTATTTGATTTTAAATGACAATGACTTAGGTAATCTCGGTTCAAACATCGTTCTGCTGATGTATTTGTTAGTCAGTGTTACATTAAAGTATTATTTGTTTTGTTTTATTTTTTATTAAGTTATGTTACCTTTCTTTTGAAAGGCATTTTAATTTTCTTTGCTGTGTGCGTTGTTTCTTGAATACCTTCCATTGGTGGTCAAAGTCATGTTTTTAAAAAGTTGGGCATAATTGTCAAATTAGTGATAAATTAGGTGTTAGTTTTGGCATATGTATGTTTGAGTTGAAGTTTGGCTCTACAGAGTCACGTTTGCAATTTTCAAATTTTGATAATCATCCGTTTGGAGTTTTATCTGTCTCAATGTTTGAAAACATTGATAGTAGAAGGAGTAACTTGAAAATTTATGAAGTATGTTTCTTAGTCATGTGTTACCCATCATGCTTGATATGATAGTTAATTATTTTTACGTTATGATGCATATTGCATGCATCAATGGGTATAGTGTGTGCACAATGCATGTGGTCCTCTATAACTGTTGGAACTGTTTGTCCAGTTAGATATTGTTGTATTTTCTAAATGAATTCTATGGAGACTAATTTTATCTAGTGTGTTTTACAATATTACCAAAGAAATCTGTTACTGAAATCAGTCTATTGCTGCCAGTATCAGCCTCCACAAATTCTCCATTTGCACATGTTTGTGGAAGGTCTTATAGAAAGCACATTGATATACTGTCTTGGAATGTTGGTAAGCTGGATGTTGTGTTCTGTAAAACTGAATTTCAAAGCTAAGTCATATTATTCCTGTTTGGGTAACAGAGGGCCTGTTTTTATTTTGCAAAGTGTTCCTAAGAGTGCTCTAATTACACACTGCTTTGCATTTCACCTGTTTTCAACTTAAAGCTGCTTTATAGTGAATTTGATTGCCTTCCTAAAGGTGCTCTATCTTGTCAGAGTTGCTTTTTAACACAGATACCATGCGCTGACAAACTAATTTGACAGCTGGGAAATGTATTAACTGTACTTATTCAATTTTTTTTCTTTTTATTTCAAATGTTGGTGGGGTTGCCTGAAATTAGAGAACAATGCAATTGTCTTGCAGTCCTATCTCCTGTTGTCAGATTTAGAATTGACCTCTGTGTATTAAAGGTTCCTTCTTGTTGTCTTATTTATTTATTTATTTTAAATCTTAGGTTAAAACAAAGTTATTGATGCTAGCATGAGAAAAGGAGCTATCTTTTGCAGTGGTTAGGTTTCTTCATGCTGGTCTGTTTCTTCTCTTGTAAATTGAGTAATGCAACTGTAAGAGAGTGCCTGATATACTAATCACAATACTTTGCAATCTGGCTTTACAAATTGTAAAGGTGCTATTGATTTTGTGAACGGTCAGAGGAGGTGGCATCCCTTTCGTCTTAACTTTGTACCCATATGGTATGAGGATTTGTTAAATTTTTGGAACTACGAGCGTGTTTTATGTTGTATTAATTGTACACTCCTTTAACTGTGTACATGTCACGCACAAGTATAGCGCTACTGTACAGTATTATTGGCGGTCGAAATGTGCTATGTAGTTTATATTGATATGTGCCATGTACAAATTGTGGAATATACTCAATCTTAACTTTTATATGTGGCAGCAGCTAAAATAGCTGGCTGGAGGATGTGCTTTCCAATTTAAATAAATTAGTCTTCAGTCAAACTGTAACTGAGCACTGCTTTTGTAATTTGCTGTGGTACCAGTATGATTTGATTCCCACATCCTTACTTGTTATGTCATCCTGCAGCTTCCCTCATGTAGCAGTTTTGTAACTGTGATATCATGTATTTTATGGGGAATAGCAGACTTTGGAGTAACTATTCCATGTTATTGTCATTGCATTTATCTGAAAATTAAGCACTTCCCTAAGAGGAAAAAAAACATGCGTATTAATTTCATAAATTAGTCCAATGTCCTTTTGTAAAATTTTGAGCTGCATAAACAGTGTCATGCTTGGAGTTCTTGGATGCCTTACTTGTTGTACTTGATAAGTGCGCTCAAGTGTTCAAACTGGCATGTGTCCTAGACTGTTTGCAGTTTTCACGTCCATTTGTAATCTTTTTCATGAGTACTTCTCGTTATTATACCTCAAGTACAATGTGGCTGCCCACCTGATATGCTACCTCAGCAGAAATAATGAAGCTCTGTGGAAAATGTCAGTGTTATGGCTACCGTTTAAGAAGGACATTTTGTGAAGTTATCTACACTGCTATCAAACAGTACATCAAAATTTGTCTTCAGAGTGGCTTTTGCTACAACGGTGAAGGCAGCTGCCAAATCTGTTCTCTATTGTGGCTGATGTTCCTGCTTGACAAGAGAAATTAAAGTGTTCAGTATGAGATGAGTAACAAAAGCATTCAGTCTGCCGAATTCTTTACAAACACATGGTGGTTGGAGTGGAAGTTATTTTACCTTCCTCTGTACAGGGAGAACACTTCAATCATCCTATCATATGAGCATTTTTGGTCTGATTGATGTGTACACGTTGATATACTTCAGTGTTATTCTATCTGCATTTTAAGCTTTTGTTGTGTATGAGATTTTAAGTGTGAGCAAAGTTTCTCAAAATTGCTAATTATGAATGTGTATTTATTTATAAATATATTATGTTTGTTTAAATTTATTTGAATAGAGAAGAAATGTTCTCCTGCTATTTGTCTCATTTATTTTACTTGCTCCTTCCTTCACAAAAGCCGATTAGTCCTTCCCTTTTTTTCACGGTCACTCATACAACAGAGTACTTAGCACAAAGACAAAGATACTAAAACCATGAGGTTTGAAAACAAATTAAGTGGTGAGAGGGTACCGAGGTACCGATCACCCACAACATGCCCACAACTATTTGCTGATTTCTGACCCCCCTCCCCCCCTCCCCGTTATTCACCTGTCCAGTGTCAGTTTTTGAACAAGTTTGAACAAGGTTGGACTGTTTTTTTTTTTTTTTCTTGGAAGCATAGTCCTTGTCCAGAGCTCAGCCAAATCGGACGTCCTTCTTTTTTGTTGCGTAGCCTTTGCCGGGTACCCATTGTCGATGTGGCGAGCCGAGCCGAGGCACGCCGAGGCCCCGCTAAAAGGGAGGCGACTCAAGAGTCAGGACCGTTTGGGACCGGTGGTGGGGACAACAGTGCGAGAGCCCTGCAGGAGCTAGGCGCTAGGCGGCCCGCGTATGAGAATGCAAGCGTTACACTGACCGCTACCTAGACGCCCTAGCTCTTCAACTACTCCCTCTCCCCCTCGAAGGAGATACAAACCACCCCGAACCACCCCAAAACTGAAACAAGGCTCAACCAAAATCCTCATTCTATGAATTTAAATAAAAGAAAGCAAACAAAACCAGAACAAAATATAAACTTAACTTCTATAACCACCCCCAAACTACCCCAAAACTGAAACAAGGCTCAAGCAAAATCCTCATTTCATGAATTAAAAAAAAAGAAAGCAAACAAAACCAAAAAGAACAAAATATAAACTTAACGTCTATTTTAACCCAACCCCCGTGAAACTCCGGGCCTACCAGTATGGGATAGTATTTTTCATACTCAAGAACAACGGACAGTTACAGTGTTCTTGACCTTTATTAAATGTCAGTGTGGGAGATTTTGCAAGTCTGTGGCAGCTCACTGTCAGCTCCAACTGTAATGATAATAATTTCAAACGAATTCTGGGAACTGTCAACATAACCTATGATTTTCATGTTGAATTGAGACTTTTTTAAATTGATACTGCACCATGTTCGTGATGTGGCACTTAACATCATTGGTACCATGATGCTTAGCAGGGGAGTTTACTTCTTCTCAAGTATTATAATCAGATCAAACTTTTTTCGAAATTGTAAACATTGGTCCGTTAAGAACACATCATGAATGAAATTGAAATTGAAAATTACAATCATGAGCCAGTAACCGTTGAGTATGAAGATACATTATCAACGATTGATACTGAAATTTCATTTCAGTTTTTTTTTGATAATTTTCTTCTTTGTAATCGGCCCTGCCTTATTAAAGAATTTATCACACGTCATTGGCCATGTAGATCACTTTGGACAGAAGGGTGTAAACCAAATTTATCTTATCTCCAAGAAACTTTTGGTACATATACTCTCATTGAAATTTTTACCTTTAAATCAATTTTAGTTATTCGTCCAGTCATGGTTGATATTTTCAGGTGATGCTGAGGTTCCTGTTGCTAATTGTAACGAGAAGGAATTTAATTCTCAGAAAAAAGAAACTCAGTCCTTACATAAATACTTGGATTATCTGAAAGACTATATAAATGATGGTCACCCACCCTCGACACCTAATCTGTACTTAAAGGTGAAGTGTATTACATTATTTGATACCAAAAAATTACACAAAACTATGACGTGTGAACAGTGGTACATTATTTGTTTCTTACAGGATTGGCATCTCACTCGGGACTATCCAAATACTCCTGTATATAGGGTGCTGAAGTATTTTGCATGTGATTGGCTAAATGAGTATTTTTCATCAAGATTAGATCTCAACGATGATTACAGATTTGTTTATATTGGACCAAAGGGATCATGGTAAGGCATCTGTCTTAAAAGTTAATTGTATTGTGATAGTCTCAAAATCACTCAATACTTTTTCTATTTTCAATTTCTAGGACACCTTTTCATGCTGATGTGTTTACATCATACAGTTGGTCAGTGAATGTAATTGGGCGGAAACGTTGGATTCTGTTTCCTCCTGGTGAGGAAAGACACTTACGAGACAGATTTGGCAATCTTGCATATGATATTCTATCAGATGATATTCATGATAAGTCATTATTTCCCTTGTGTGACAAACCTGGAAAATTTTATGACATTATACAAGATACGGGGGAGGCTATATTTGTGCCATCTGGTTGGCACCATCAGGTTTGGAATCTGGTATGTTTAAAAAAAATTAACTAACTCAGCAAAGAGTAGGAACACTTTTAAACTTAGTTTTGTTTCTTTAGGAAGATACTATTTCTATTAATCACAACTGGGTGAATGGATGCAACATTGAGCGCATTTGGTCAGCCCTTAGCTCATGCCTGTCTGAGGTGCAAAGGGAAGTGGATGATTGTCGTGATATGGATGACTGGCATTCACACTGTCAGCTCATGTTAAGAGCAACTCATGGTAAGTTTATGACATGCAGCTCTATGTTTATCAGAGTAGAAGTAGTGGCTTAATTGTTTTGTATTTATCAGGCTTGAACTTTGAAGAGTTCTTTGATTTACTGCAGTGCATTGCTGAGCCCAGAATGATGCAAATGAAAGGCTATGGAAAAGTAAAAATGTTTGGTGGCTGGGAGTTGGGTTCAAGACATGCTATTTGGGATCTGAAACAAATATCAAACACTCTTAATCTTTTTTTAAGAGATGAAAATTTGACAAAATTGCCATGGGTAGATGAAAAGAAGCCAAGTGAATTAAAAAGGAAAATTGATGATCTTTTAAATATTTTGAAGAATTCTAGTTAGTATGTCAAAACTGTGTTAGATTGCGTGTTTGGAGATGGATCTTTTAATAAAAAAATGTATTTCATAATGTATTTAATTATGTTTAGTGTTAATATTAAAAATATATTTTGTAGAAGTACATGATTGTATCAATAATCATCCCTTACTTCTGCCCACAAATGAACAAATATGGAAAAATGACTAGCTTCACAGCCACACTGCATCATTATTGCACAGTTTGCACAAAACCCAAACCAATAACAAAACTTTACCCAAAATAATACAAAGGGTCCTACAAAACCCCAACCAATAACAAAACTTTACCCAAAATAATACAAAGGGTCCTACAAAGGCCCCCAAGAGACAGTTTGTTTGGTGGCGGCTACAACTTGGACCTGACGTCTTCAGCCTCCCCGACAACACCCTCCGCCAGGAACTGCCCCACCTCGGCGTCGGAGAAGCCGAGGTCACGCAGGATGCGGCGCGTGTCCTTGCCGGGGACGTAGCCGCCGTCGGCGTTAGAGTCCGTGGTTCCGGACCGGCCTGGGGTGCGGCTCAGCTTGGGGGCGGGCTGCGGCACCACCACTGGCTCCCCGTCGTCGCCGCGCCGTGACATACGGAAGGCGTCCCTGGCCACGTTGTGCGGGTACCGCACCGCCTCCTCCATGGTGAGCACGGGCGTGACACATGCGTCCGAGCCGTCGAACACGGCGCACCTACGAGTGCACAACGAGTCAGTGACGATGAGGATGGACGCAAGACGGCCGCCGCGCCGCTACTCACCAATCGGCCAGTGTGCGCTCCTTGAAGCGGCGGCCGAGCACAAGCTTGGCCGCCTCCCAGTCGCCGTGCTGCGGCACGTCGTCGTGGCTGAGGCCCAGCTTGTCGAGCAGCTCGCCGTAGAACTCCGGCTCGATGGCGCCCACGGCCATGTGCCGGCCGTCGAGCGTCTCGTACGTGTCGTAGAAGTGCGCGCCCGAGTCGAGCGCGTTGCGGCCCCGCCCAGCGCCCCACAGCGGAAGAGCGCCCTGCGACCGGGTCAGCCAGCTGGCCAGGTACGCGACGCCCTCCGTCATGGCGGCGTCCACCACCTGGCCGCAGCCCGACGACGCCCGCTCCACCAGCGCCAGCAGCACTCCCAGCGCGCACGCCAACCCCCCGCCGGCGAAGTCGGCTAGCAGGTTGATCGGCGGCGTGGGAGGCTGGCCTGCGCGGCCCAGCATCGACAGCACGCCTGCGGGGTGCAAGGGCAGGGCGAACGCGTGTGAGGTAGGCAGTCCCGTCGAGCACGTGCGCTTGGCGGGACTGCCTACCCTCACTTGGCAGGCGGCAGGCGAGCGCCTGTGAGGGTAGGCAGTCTCGCCAAGCGCACGTGCTCGACGGGACTGCCTGCCTCACAGGCGCACCCCTGCCGAATGCAATCCCCTTCTTATAGGATCGTTGCCATATAGGGTGTGGAGGAGGGAGAGCAGGGGCGTCATAGTTTTTTTTTGTTTACACGCGGCTTTGTGCACGGCGCTTCTCGAGGACGTCGGCTCGGACGATGTTTCGCGAGGCGAAGGGTGCCACTGCAACAGAACAGGGGCCACGAAGAAGGCCGGGCGGAGTCAGGGCAGGGCATCGCGGGGGCGGCAGGCCCGGCAGAGGGCCAGGGGCAGCCAGGGGCCCCAGTCCGGCCTCGCAGGGGGCGGAGGGCGAGCGAGCGAGCGAGTCGATGGATTCGCGCAGGAGATGTTCTGGGGTAGTGAAGCACGCAGAAAGAGCCGGCTGCTTTGGCGCGCGTCCAAAGAGACCGCCGTAGATATGGACCGTCCATAAATTACTCCACGTAAAGTTTTTAAGACAAATAATATCGGGCCTTTTCCTTTCCGCGACGCGCACTATCATCAGGCTGCCGTCGTCCCCGTTTCCGGTGCCTCCCCTGGCGTGGCCTCGGCAGGCCTCGGGCCGCCCCCTCTCGTGTTTTAAGTCACGTTTTATGCGTCGCGCATGGTGTGTCTTGGCGTGGCAAGACGGCCCCTGTCGTAACTTAGGGCTGACCCCTGTCCTCCGGAGACGCCCGGAGCCCTGCTACGATGAAAACAAGGGCATGAGAAGAACGCTACTGCGGCCACAGGGCCCACAGGGTTGCCTACAAGGAGGGGGCGAGGAGGGGAGGGAGGGTGCTTTCTGCACTGAACCCTGCATGGGTGGGCAGGCGCGTCGCCAGAGAGGATCGCCATTCCCTTTTCCCTCCCCCCCCCCCAAAAAAAAAAAATCTAGGATTTTTACGTTTAATTTTTTTCCCTTTCTTGCATTGTCTAATACTGTATAGCTCCAACGGCCGCACAAGGGGAAGTGGTCGACAGCCCCCTCCCCTACCATGCCCTGCCCTGTGGTATACGAACCTGAGAGGGCGACGTAGTTGATGTCATGGCCCGCACTCTTGGCCCATGGACCCGACTGGCCGAAACCGGTCAGCCTGGCGTATATCAGTCGGGGATTGAGCGGGAGGATGTCAGCGGGACCCAGCCCCAGGCGCTCCATCGTGCCTGAAACAGTCGCCGCAACACGGTCCTCGCTAACGCAGATGCAACTTGGTGACGGTATGAGAATGTGGTCTGAGGGAAACGGGTTGAACACTTGCCGGCTCTGAAGGGTTCGATGAGGACGTCGCTGGCGGCGCACAGCTTGCGGAACACCTCCTTGCCCTTCTCGTGCTTCAAGTTGACCTGGATGGACTCCTTGCCGGCGCCCAGCACTTCCCAGCTGGCCCTCGACATCTGCAAGGCACACGCACGGTGGTGGTGGTGATGATGTAAGAGAAGAGGGTTTGGCGAGCGATACACCGAATAAAAGTAGAAAAACTGCAATTGATTTTGGACGCTTTTCCGCCTTTTAAAGAAATACTACTACACGAAATTTCGTACATACTCCTACTCTGACCTACACTGTCCACTTTGGTGACGGTGGCGCCGAAATCGGCCAACAGCATACCACAGAACGGGGCAGGGGCGAGCCCCGCCACCTCCAGGACGCGGACCCCCTTCAACGCCATGGTGGTGGTGATGGGCTCGGAGGTGGCCGCGCGAGGGTGAGGTCGGCGAGGACTGCTACTGCATCGGCGAAGAAGAGCGAGGATTACTACCGAGCCCGGCAATGCCTACCGCGGACTTTGGAGCGCGGTACTCAATATTCAACAAGGCGGAGCCGCCTTCGTTTTGCTACTGCTGCACAGCCACCGCGCAAGCGCGCTACCGATTTCTTATTCGGTAAAATGAAAACAATATGCAGCAACGGCTTTTGCATGAATATTTGTGTTCATTTACGATTGTTATTTAAGTATGTTTTACTTTGGAACTTTAAAAAAAATTAAAATAACGAAATACTATTATAGAATTGTAAGCATCACATAGTTGTTTATTTTGTTCTATACTTGTGACGACAAACAGGGAAACAAAACTACTTTCTGAGAACTGGGTGAGGGCCGGCAAGGACAGGGCAGAGAGCGGGCTGCTGGGTGCGGAGAGCCCTATGTACATGTGCGGGAGCGGGGGCGAAAGGTGCAAGCGGGCTCGGCTAGGGCTGCGAATGCGAAGGAGCTGGCTAGGGCTGTGAGTGAAGGATCTGCGAAAGCTGCGAAGTACGGTAACGGTAATGCCATCCCCTTGCAGGCCCTGTAAAAAAAAACGCCTCTAATGACAGCCCGCGATTGTTGGAAAGGGCACAGGGGGAATGACAGGACAGGAGAGGGAGGGGAGAAGGTGGTTGACCTTTGGCCTGCGGTGCACAGCGAGCCATGACGGTGCTCTTACACCTGTTGGAACCGAACACGGTGAGATGTTGTACGCTCTCGCTGGCTGACAGTCGTGCTGGTTGTGGCAGTCATCACGCCACAGCGGCACATCGCTTCAAGACGAGCCAGGGCACCGCGACGAGTACATTTGTCAATCGTCAGTCATATTGTCAGAGCAAAGAGGTTATGTTTGTTTGTGGTTTCTCGAGATCCATTCTTTCCCTGGGGTATCTCTGACGCACGGTCGTCCGCACGCATGGAAGGAACGACTTATGTGCACTAGAACTGCACACTTGAACCTCGAAGGGACCGTGACACACGAGTGGAAGCTTACCGTCTCCAGTCCACGGTCTCCTCTCCGCTGACGTTGCCCGGGTCGTCCTGCTGCAAACAGCCGTGGCTCTACTCCCTGTCCGTCCGCCCCCCCCCCCCCTCCTCCCCGCAGCAATACCCCGCGCCGGCAGAGACCTCACCCCGTCAGCGTCAGGCGGCCGACAACGAAACGAACAAAACGCTGCGGCACTGCGCCCGCCCGCCCGCCAATTTACAATTTTAATACTTCCAAGCTCTGATAATTGTTTAAAAATTGAAATAGATTGAATAATTATTGTCATGAAAAATAGTCTTGGCTCGGGCAGATCAGTGCCTAGTGCAGCCAAAGAGTCATCGGTTTCTGGAGGGCAACTCCGTGAGACGTCACTAAGCCTACGTCTACGTTGACGCGCACAGTCAAGTCTAGTTGAGGGATCACAGCACCCGAATACGGATATGTTTGCCGGAGACGCAGCACGGGTCAGGGGTCAGGCAGAGTCAGGACACCCAACACTCCGCGCCGGGGTGGAAAACAAAGTTCCAAGCAGCGAAACTTACCAAACGTCCACAAGGAGATAGCAAACTCAGTCTGCGCGGTACACGGCACGGCACACATGCTGTCCTGGACCCCACGCACTCTGGCACGGCTGCCTCTGGCCAGTCTGTACCTTTCCGCCTCCTTTTGAGGTGGAGTATTATGATGTGGTGTATATGGCGCCTATGGTCTCTAGGGACATGCCCGCAGACCGGTCACCTCGTGTAGCGTGTGGATCTTGGCGGCGGTTCGGTTATCGGAACAGGGAAGATCGACTGACAAGTCACAGAGTATGCTTACTTTGATGTGCGGTGTATAATGCACAAACCAAATGGTACAGGTGACTGGTCCTGATCCATACTGGACCGGGCCTTATATACAGCACCCCGCCGCTGATGGCCAAGGGGTGGGGGGAACAGTTTGCTGGTACGCATCGAGGAGAGAGAGAGAGAGAGAGAGAGAGAGAGAGAGAGAGAGAGAGAGAGAGAGAGAGAGAGAGAGAGAGAGAGAGAGAGAGAGAGAGAGGGAAGTCCACTGAGGTCGGTCCTGGGGAGGTAAGAGAGTAGAAGGGCATGACTTACATTTAAACTTGTAATCTCGTCTTACGGCGGCACGATCATAAACGAGTCGATGACTCCCCCCCCTCCTCTCTCTCTCTCTCTCTCTCTCTCTCTCTCTCTCTCTCTCTCTCTCTCTCTCTCTCTCTCTCTCTCTCTCTCTCTCTCTCTCTCTCTCTCTCTCTCTCCCCTCTGTCTCGCTAGCTCTCTAGCTCTCTCTGTGCTCCTACCTTACCCCGGCACGGCCGCTGCTGTGAGATAGATAGAGGGGTAGATAGATGATGCGTACCACTAAAAATATGCGAACCACTACAGATCCTCCTGGCCCAGTTTAATTTTTTTTCGTCCCCAAAAATAATTTCTAATAATAAGAGTTTAAAAAAATAATCAAAAACCATATAGATACTTTAGGTGACGTTCTCCTCGTCTTGGAGGGGTTGTCGGGCGTGGTGGCCGGGGTCCTTCCTGGTGGTGTGGTGTCCTTGTTGGTTGTGGTGATGGTTTGTCGGTGAGCATATTTATATGTGTGGTGTTTGGAAGGGTTGTGTGCTCATGTAAGGCTTTGTAGTGTCTGGTCGGGGTGTTGGCGGCGTTTTGGTGGTTGACCGTGATTTTGTCTCGGCAGGCCTTGTTATGCCATGTCCGGTTGTTGTTTGTTGCGTTTGTGGTGTCTCCAAGGTGTACGAGGTCGTGGCTGGGGTGTCAACGCCTGGTGGTGGCTGGGCGCGCGGCGCCGGCATGTCGCCGCGGGGTGTGCCGGTAGCCGTGTTTCGGAGGGCATCATGTGGCTCCGTGCTGTCTGGGGCCGTACTGGTGCTCGCCGCGCTGGTGCCGTCTTCCGCCGTGTGAGTGGGCGTGGTGCTGTGGTCAGCGCCTGGCCTTTTTTCGCTGGGACCGATGGGCTCGGGGACAGGTGCAATGGGCTGCCTAGGGTCCACGGGGCTAGCGGTGACAGGTGAGGCTGGTCGCCTATCCCGCACGGGGTTGGTGCTTAGGCCAGATGGTATTTCGTGGAACCACATCAAGTCGTCTTCTTGTGGGGGTTCTTTCGGATGTTCTTGTTGTTCTTGGTTTGGTGATGGGTTTTGCTGGGCTGTTGTGTCTGAATCCATTCCGAGGGGTGGAAGGTATTGTTTGAGTCGTCTCAGATGCACTGTCAGAGGTTTTTGAGTTTTGGCAGGGTCTACTACTGTGTGTTCCTGTATGCAACATCTTCAGAACGTCTATAATCCTTCAGAATCTGCTTTTGCAACGTGCGGTCTGGTGAAGGTTGTCTGCTACTGTCTGGATGCGATCTGCCGCCCTCGGGCCGAACAGGGCAGGGCCTGCATCCACCTTCACTATTTTTCTTTAACAGCGGGGACTTTTCCTGTGGCTTGTGAGATGGGAATTTGTTCCGATCCTACTCGGAGAACCATTTTCTCCAGGCAGATCCCTGCTTGGTACCGGAGCAGGAAATCTACCCCTGGGAGGGCTGGTTGGTCGAGGCTAATGTGATCGCTGCAAACACAAAATGAGTGGTGAAACATCATGTCTTTGTATGTAAATTGCAGTGACGCTTCGCCGAGTACGGGTACAAGGGTTCCGCCAATGCCGTGTAGGAAGAGGTCCCGTGGGCTGAGTGTTGATCCCCGTGGCAGAGCGTGTCCTCTGATTATCGATACGCTGCTTGCGGTATCGACGAGAAACTGCTGCCCGTTGGATCCCAAGCGAAATTGAACTGTCAGTCCAATCGTGTCGCCGGTGGCTAATACAGGTATTGCAATTGTGTCATGTCTATGCAGTTTTAAATTCGGCGAGTCATTTAAAACTGACTGCCAAAAGACTGTGTCCTGTCTCTGCTGGGGTTACGCTGTGACATTTGTTTCATGCGCAGTCGGCAGTGGATCCAGAAGTGATTGTCGCCCTTGCAGTAGGCGCACTGGTCTGCACTGAGAGACGATTTGTCGTCTTTGCTGTATGGGGTGAGGGAGCGCGTATTAGTGGCATTCCCGTAAGATGAGTTGTTGCTGTTTCTGTGGGATGATGTCGGTCGACTGTTAAACCTGTTCTCTGGAGCACGTGTTCGTGGACGGCTGGGCCGGTCCGCTGGGTTGGGAGTTGAGTATGTTGCCATTGTAGGCACTACTGGTGTGTAACGGAGAGCGTGTTGTTCTTCGCGTTTCGCGATCTTGATTGCTTCGTCAAGTGTTTTTGAGTCGTGAGTAGACACAAAGCGTCTGATTGACTCTTTTAGTCCTTTGCAGAACTGAGCAAAAAGTTGTTCCTGTAAGATTTTGTTTCTGATTTGATTTTCTTGTGCATTGTTGGTGTGAACAAGAGTTTTGTTGCCAATAATCTGTAGGCGTGCAGCAAATGAGCGAATGTCTTCGTCATTTTTCTGTGCACAGTCCGTGAATTGTTTGTAACCAGAATCTTCTAACTCTGCAAGAGAGAAGCGGGCGTCGTGTAAGGCATTTTTCAATGCTTCCCAGTCGTTGGTTTTGAGAAGTGTTTTGTCACTTTCCAGGTAGTCACGTGCCGGTGGCTGTAGGCGAAGTCGACAAATGGCACATTTCTGTGCTTCTGTCCACCCGTCTAAGTCTGCGACTCCGTCAATGGTGGCAGTAAATGTTTCAATTTTTGTTTTTTCTGTTGGTGACCCGGTGAAGGGTTGGATGAGGCTATGTGTTCCGGTGATGCGAGGTGCCTCGTGGCGGTCTTCGTGATTTTCGGTGGGCATCTTGAGGAATGGAGTTGAAGTGTTTTAAGTGTTAGTCTGTTCGTTGAACGTTGATTTTTCTGAAAGGAATAGAGTCGGTCCGGGGACTTGAAGTGTAATTCGGTATAGATGTTTTGTTATAGCCTGTAAGAAAATTTAGTTTGTCCGGAGACTTGTAGTGTTACGCGTAACTATGTTTTGTGTGATGTTCTGGTCTTCCGCTGTTTCCGTTAAGCCGCTGTCACCATTTGAGGTGAAGTATTATGATGTGGTGTATATGGCGCCTATGGTCTCTAGGGACATGCCCGCAGACCGGTCACCTCGTGTAGCGTGTGGATCTTGGCGGCGGTTCGGTTATCGGAACAGGGAAGATCGACTGACAAGTCACAGAGTATGCTTACTTTGATGTGCGGTGTATAATGCACAAACCAAATGGTACAGGTGACTGGTCCCGATCCATACTGGACCGGGCCTTATATACTGCACCCCGCCGCTGATGGCCAAGAGGTGGGGGGAACAGTTTGCTGGTACGCATCGAGGAGAGAGAGAGAGAGAGAGAGAGAGAGAGAGAGAGAGAGAGAGAGAGAGAGAGAGAGAGAGAGAGAGAGAGAGAGAGAGAGAGAGAGAGAGAGAGAGAGAGAGAGAGAGAGAGAGAGAGAGAGGGAGGGAGAGAGGGGACCTGCCCGGTGACAGAACTTGTTTGTCACGAAAAGAGCTTGAGGGCAGATTCTAAGATTGTGGTGAAGTAAGAGATAGATAGAGGGGTAGATAGATGATACCACTACAAATATGCGTACCACTACACTTTGGATTTCAATTATTCTGCAGTCGGACCAGTCGGATGGGCAGCTGAGCTCTCTGCAGAAGAAGGGAGGACGCCGAGGCGGAGGCCAGAACCCTGACCAAGGCCCGGACTGACCCCTGGCCCTGGCTGGACCGGGGGGGGACGTCATGGCACCATGAATTTACCCACCGACAGACTGAGTGCCAGGTGGTTTAGGGTAGGGAGTACATTGACTGTGCCATAGATCTGACATGTTTCTTTTATTGTTTTTAGGGGAGGGGGTTAGCTTATGTGAAGGGAATAAAATAGAGACAAACAAAACACAGCAGGGAAAACAAATAATTACACCCTACAAAAAAAAAACAATCGAACAAGTTTTGGGTTACGATACCCCCCCCCCCTTTTTTTTTAAGTGTGTGATTTGCTAATGTATGTGACTGCTTCCACGGCGTGATTTACTTACCTGCACTTACCCTGCATGAACGTACTGGGACTGGGGGTACGTTCTCTGCTGGGTGCACCTGCACCTGTGGGTGCTGCATTTGGGTGCGACGCAAGGGGACTCTTCAGACAGGCCGTGCCGTGCCGTGCCGTGCCATTGCCATGCCGTGCCGTGCCGTGCCGTGCCGTGCCGTGCCGTGCCGTGCCGTGCCGTGCCGTGCCGCGCGGTGCCTCGAGGGATGCCTGTAGGTACGCCCCCGTCCCGTACCGGTCTGCCTGGCGGTGGCCGACAACCGCCCCCCACAGACGTCGACGGGTGCAGAGGCCGGAGGGTGAGGACAGGGCCGGGGGTGGGGGAAGGGGTAGCAACGCTGTCATGCATTATGCAAATCGGATTCTCGTAGCAGCAATGGCACGAGTGGCGAAGCTAGGACCTCGTGTGGCTAGACAGTCGGACGCCACGACGACGGCGACGACGCCGCCCTGCCACGCCCACTCCGCCGGCTGCTACGGCCCGGCCCGGCCCGGCCAGGCGGTGTCGGCGGTGCCGGGTCCCCCAGGGCCTAGGGGTCCCCCGGGGACGGCGGCGACCTAGCAAAGGACCCCGACAGGCCACCCTGTTGTCGCTACCGCCGGCACGCGCGCCGGACACGCGGCAGTCTTGCGCCGGCACGGCAGCACGGCGCGAGCGGGCGGGACGGAACGGTATGAACAAGGATGGATAATGCAAGGCAGGACGATGAAAGCGAGAAGAGCGACGGAGAGGAGAATCTGGGGTCAAGCGCGGTATACGCGCACGGCACGGCGCGGCGCGGCCTTCGTAGCGGGATGGGGGGGGGGGGTGACCTCCGAGGGAAGGGAGGGCTCTGGCTGTGGCCATAGGGCAGGGCGGCAGAGCCTGCGGCAGAGCCTGCGGCAGTACAGGGTCCACAGGGGGCGAGGTAGGATAGGTCCTTGACCAAGGGCACCGCATGGCACCAAGGGTCTGGCCTGGCTCTCGGCGCGGCACCGGCCCTCCGCGCCGCGCCGCGCCACTCCACACACCCCTGCTCGCGCTCTCTCTCTCTCCCTCTCTCCCTCTCTCTCTCTCTCTCTCTCTCTCTCTCTCTCTCTCTCTCTCTTTCTCTCTCTGTCTCTCGCGTCCCTTCATTTAGCCCACAGCAGCATCCCCGGCCGAGCATGCAAATAATTTATGGACGCGGCGTGTTTGTTTGGTGGGGAGGAAAGAAAATTGCGGCCATTTGTTATTACGTCCACTGGCTATACTGTACTGCTTATTTCTGCTTTTGCGCGAGCTAACCCTACCTCGGGCGGTGGGTCCGGAGCCGGAGGGCGGTTGGGCCGGGGGCAGGGCCGGGGGCAGGGCCGGGGGCAGGGCCGGGGCCCGTGCACTTAGAAAGGCAAGAGTCGATTGATGATTTTTTTAGAGGGGTGACTGCACGTTGGAGTCGGAGAGGAGAGGGTCGAGAGGAGGACTGTCGGCCGGCGCCTGGCCTCCTCGGGGACCACAAACACGACAAGACGTTACAGCCCGGCGATATGGTGGCGGTGCGGGGGCGCTCCCTGCCTGCCCTCTGCCCTGCCCTTCGCCCGATGACCGAGCGTGGGAAAAGGGCCACGCCACGCCGGAAGTAAACACGGGCGACAAAAGAGAGCGGAATCCCGCGCGGCTGCGGAGGCGGGGGCCGTAGACGGCGTCCGATTGAACAGCGGCGCTCCCCGTGAGAGTGCGGAGAACGTGTCCATTCTGTCCCCACCGCCGCCGACCTCCCTGTAGTGTGTCTGCTGTCTGCCTCACAGAGGCGCGCCTGGTCCGCCTGGCTCCACTGCTCCGCTCCGAGCTCGGAGGGCGTCGGCCCCGTCGGCTCGGCCGGGGCCGGGACTGCCGATGTCCGCACTCGCAGGCCGGAGCACACCAGACCGCGGTGGTGAGGCCGGGCGTTGTCCACCCTCCCTCTCTCGGACGCGGTCTGGCGGGGGAGGCCAGCGATTGACAAAACCGTCTGCTGGCCGCAAATAATTAACATGCATCAGCCAACGCAACACGCGGTCCGCCGGGAGGAAGCTGAGAGAGACGACTGTTGGCGCCGGTTCACGACCTTACTCCCCTCTGAGTTCGTTTCGGCCGTGTGTTGCTTTAAAAGCCAGTCCCGACCCGAGACACGGGGCGGGGTCCTGGAACCTTCCATCCCCCCGTGGGAGCCGGGAGCGGGCGCGGCCGCCCCGGGCCGGTCCGTCTGGACAGCGGCTGCAGCATGATATTCTATAATATTCGCGATTCTCGTTCGCTGATACCTTTTTAGGGGCCGCCGGGTCCAGACGTCCAGACGGGGCGGGCCACTGAGCAGAATCAAAGTGCTCGCACGGCTGCGGCTGGATGCGGCCCGACCCCGTACCGGCCGGACTGGCCCTCGGGGCAGGGGCTGGCAGCGGCTGGCAGGGGCTGGCAGCGGCGGAAAGCAGGGAAAGAGTTGGCGACCGACCCGCCCCACCGCGCCGCTCGCAAAGAGGGGAATCAGCTGACAGTTTTGTCGTCGCATGACGCTGACATATGGTTTTGCTGATTTGTTTTCGGAGTGGGTTGATATGACGTCACGATTGGCTGTCGCTTTATTGGGGAGGGAAAGGAGAGGTTGGGGGCTATCTCACTCTTCCCCGCGGGTTTACCGCGCACTGCCGCCGCTATCTCGCTCGCTCTGAATGCGGCCCCTGGACCGCAGCGCGCGCGCGGCATTCGTCCTTGTCAGACTGCACCGACCGACCGACCCGCGACGAGCCGCAGCGGTGGTAAGTTGGTGCAGCCGTGGCTGCTGCTGCTGCCGCTGCCTCCAACTTCTTCTCTTCCAGCCCGGCCAGATGCAGCCAGCGCTAGCTCACCAGACGACGCCGACGGCAAGTTTTAAGCAGACGGCAGGCCAGGCAGGGCAGGCAGGCGACACATCAGACCCGCGCGGTGAGAGTGAACTCTGCTTGCCGCCATCGCCACTGCCGACGACGCCGTCGTGGCCGCCCCGCCAGCGCCTTCCTCCCACCGGCTTTTGCGCGGCGAAGCCCAGAAGAAAATCTAGTTCGCTATCCGAGAGGCTCCGGAAGTTCTGATTTGCCGAAGTTTCGATTTTGCGTATATTTTCTGGAAAACTTTCTATTTTTTTTTTTTGGGGGGGGGGGGTGAAAAATTCGGATCAAGAAAGATGATGTAGGAGAGCCGAGGAGCCGGGATCCCGAAAAATAAAATAAAATTGCAATATACTGCGGGACTTGCAGGCAAATTGCAGGACATAAAACTTTGATCGGAACTTCCGGGGTACCTCACCGGTTCAGCTCTGGCTGTGAATCGCCATCCGGCCCGGCCCTGCCGTGCGCCATCTGCCACGGGCTCAACTCCTTCTGTCCCGCCCCGCCCGCCTCACGGTGCTGACGTCAGCGTGCACGCAGCTCTCCAGGCCTGCTGCGTTTGTCACCGGCGCCGGCTGCCGCCGGCTGCCATTGGCGCGTGTGCGCGAGTGTGTGTGTGTTTGTGTGTGTGTGTGTGTGTGTGTGTGTGTGTGTGTGTGTGGTCTCTGTGTCCCGACGGTCGGCGATAAGAGATGAGTCAGAGTCGCCGCGGTCCTTGCGCTGCGCCTGCGCTGCGCCCCGCGCGGTGCGCAGAGCATTAGCATTACCATACCGGTGCTTTTGGGGGCCGGACCGGACCGGGCCGGGCCGCAAAGGGGGGCGGTGGCCGGCTGCGGGCTGGGGGTGGGGATGGAAGCGGCAACAGAAGAAAAGGACCCCACAGCGTAGGTATCATTCACAAACCACGTGACATGTTGTCACTTCTTTGAGTCCTTCAAAGGGCGTTAGGAGGGTAGTGCTGGAGCAAACTGTCGCTGGCGCGGGCTCGAGTCTCCCCGAGACTTTACATGCTTCGTTGGTTCGATGCCCACAGACGGTTCCAAGCACTTCCCCGCGTGCTGTTTTTTTTTGAGGCAGTATGTTATGTTAATGGTAAGCCTTCTAACGAGCGTATTAAGTTTTTATGTTCTTAGGTCTTATTATTATTTTTTCCTTTCGTCAGCATTTACTCAGTGCCCTGATATAAAACAAGAAGTAATAATGGGGGGGGGGGGCATCAATTGAGGGGTCCGCGAATCCGCGATGAATCACCTTGAGGAGGCGGTATGCAGCAGCTGGAGTACCAGCTCAGCCGGCCGGCCGGGGCCCCGCCCACCTGAAGGGCAGTGGGACGGCATGACCAAGTGACCCGATATGGGTACCATGTGGCGGTGGTGGTACTCTCCCCCTTCCCCCATCTCTCTCACTCTCGCTCTCTGCTCTTTACTCTCTTTTTCTCGCTCGCTCCCTCCTTCTCTCCCCCTTTCTCTCTCACTCTCTTTCCCTGTCTTTCCTCCCCCACCCCTACCCCCTCCCCCCTTTCCTTCCCTCTCCTCTCTCTCTCTCTCTCTCTCTCTCTCTCTCTCTCTCTCTCTCTCTCTCTCTCTCTCTCTCTCTCTCTCTCTCTCTCTCTCTCTCTCTCTCTCTCTCTCTCTCTCTCTCTCTCTCTCTCTCTCTCTCTCTCTCTCTCTCTCTCTCTTTATTTCTCTCTCTTTCTCTCTCTGGCGGCGCGTGGCGGCGCACGAACATGCGAGGCAGTAACCAGTTAGTTAGATTCGGTCTCAAACGCCGCCGCCCGAATGCGTTATGCCGGAGGCTCGGCCGGAGCCGGGAGGCCACGGCAGGCCACGATAGAGGCCTGGTTACTCCCTTCCCTCCACGGCGCAACGGGCTCGATCGGGTTTGAAGTCACCCCGATTACGCGCTCAAACGAAGGCTGGGGAACAAAATGCTCAGAAAAGCATAAAAATACATACGTGACGCACACTACACCGGCTCTATCTATACCGGCTCCGCCGAGCGCCTGCGGCTGCTAGGGTAGGCCAGCCCGCACGACACGCGCGCATGCAGGAGTCGTGATTGCCTACCTGGCAGGCGCCGTTGGTGCTCGTGAGTGAGCTCCAGCGACGGAGGCCGCCGAGGAGGCGCGGAAGTTGCTCTCGTTGTTGACTGCATCCAATCGATGGAAACGCAGTCGATATAATCGATGACCCGCGCGACGACCTCCCGTCACGTGTCGATAGGCAGGGCGCGGCGCGTGGCGGGCGCGTGTCGCGCACAACTTTACACACCGGCCACTCGTACACACTTTCACATTCATGTGAGGGTGATGACGCGCGCACGCGCAAGGCACGCGCCCGGCGCACGCCCCACATACACGGTGGAGGACGACACCAGGGCGGTGCGGCGGTGCGGCGGTGCGGCGGTGCGGCGGTACGGCGGTACGAGGCAGCCCTTTTGCTTTCATGACGTCAGTAGGTGGGTACGTCGCCTCGTTGCGCGAAGGAGGGCGAAGGCGGGGGAATGGGGGAAGACGGGACGGAGGAGAAAGGAAAAGAAAGGGAAGGAGTGCTTGACACCTTGACACCGGAGTTACCGCCGCGCGCTCCGCTCCGCACGGCCCGCACGCGGCCACGGGGACGGGCCGACGGGCCGGGCCGGGTCGGCCGGGGGCCAGGGGGACTCGTAACATGAATCACACGGACGTCGGGCCGGGTCGGGTCGGGTCGGACCGGACTTGTGTACACGAAGCCGGCCGGCGTGGCTGTGCTGCCGGCGGCCGGCCTGCGGGATCCTGGGGGTCCTGGGCTGCAGGTTGCGAGGGTCTTGTTACGTCTCACCACCGGGACCCCGCTCCGCTGCTATAAGCCCAGCCCAGTCGTCCCTCTGACTTTCTTCCACGTCGCCATGCTCTTTTCCCTCGTGTCCCTGCATAGGTTTGCGTGCGAGCCTACGTGAGGGCCGAGCGGGAGCGGGGGTGGTGGTGGTCGGCGGCGGCTGGTGGGGGTGGGGAGCCGGGCCGGCACGGCGGCGCGGCGCGGTACGGGAGATGGGGAGGGGCGGTGCGGCGTGGCGTGGCGCTGGCGCGTCGTGTGCGGTGCCGCTGCCGCCACCGCCGGCCCAGCGGAGGCGAGGCGAGGCGCCGCGGCGAGGTCCCAGCCATAGCCGCCGCCACTCCGATCCGCTCCGCGTTGCGCTCTGCGAGCTCTGGCCTCTGGCTCTGGTCTGGGTCTGCCTTGGCCGTGCCGCGGAGCGCGGAGCCGCGGAGCCGAGCCGAGAGCCGAGCCGCCGTGCTGTGGCGCCGTGCCGTGGCCGCCCTCCCGCCGCCGCTGCCGCCGCCGCTGCCGCTGCCTGTGGCAGTGCCTGCCGCTGCGCCTGGCCGCTGCGCCTGGCCGCTGCGCCGGCCCCAGCCCCCGCGGCCCGGCGTGGCCCGGCCCGGCCCGGCAGCCCCCGCCCCGGCCCCAGTACAGTGAGACAGCTCCAGCCTTCAGGGACTCGGCGACGCGCAGCACGCGCAGCACGCGCAGTGACTCCCAGCGGCTCCCCGCCACACGCCGTGGGCTAGTGCCGTACCGCTACACGTGCGCAGAGCCGGCAGGGACCGGCAGGGACCGCTGTGGGCTGCGGCTGCGGCAGTGGGCCCTCACCGGCACGGACCACTCGGCTCGGCTCCCGGCTCCCGGCACCCCGGACCGGCGTGGCGCGAAGTGGACAGACGTGGTGCGCGTGTCACACCGGCGGGACATTCGTGTTCGCCCCTCCTCGGCTGGAGCAGAGAGTGACCAGGGCCGACAGGGGTTCGCCTTCCCCCCTCGCGGCCCGCCCCTCTCGGGTTGGAGGCCCTCCCCTGGGCCCCAGTGGGGCCCCCTCCCCTGTTGACGCGGAGATGCAGCTCGGGGTCGGTCGTCTGGATGAGGTGATGCACCAAGGACCTCCACAAGGACCCTGCGGACCCCGCGGACCCCGCGGACCCTGCGGCGCGGCGGGACGTGGAGGCCCGCGGACGGCGGGCGCCGAGGCGGCCCAAGCCGACGTGCGCGGCGCCCGGTCCTGGGCCACCTCCACCACGCCAGTGCAGCCGCCCGACAGCCCCGCCAGCACCGCCAGCACAGCCTCCGCCAGCACCGCCAGCACTACCAGACGGACACATCGCGTCGCCGCCGTCGTCGTCTGACTCGGCCCGCAAGATGAAACGCCTCCTCATCCTCAGCTTCTCTGGATAAACAATGTGGTATGGACCTCACAGGCGCAGAGGTTACAGTAGGGGGCCGCACCTGCGCGCGCTCCCCGTCACCGCCGTCAGGGCTAGCACGGCCAGCGCCAGCCCCCGCCGGCTCCCCGGCACTAGGCTGCCCCTGCTGCTGCTACTCCTGCTGACGGCGGCCTCCCTGGCGGCCACCATGGCGCAGCCCGCCGACCAAGTGCCGGCCCCCGTGGCTGCCTCCGCCCCCGCGGGCTCTGGGGCCGCATCGTCGCCGTCCTCGTCCGGCCACCACCGCAACCCGAAACGCCACCACAGGCGCGTCCACGGACACGGCGGCCAAGGCGGCCAAGGACCCCAACTCGAGGCGCCCACCCGGGCCGCGCGCGCCCACTGGCAGGAGGACGAGGGTGAGTAGCACAGCCAGCACGTGGACGCCGGTCCCCGCCGGTCCCGCCGGTCCCCGCCGGTCCCCGTCACAGGCCGGGCACGACGACCGCGGAATGTCCGCCAGTGTACGAGGCGCTGTTTTTCTCTGCAGAATGAGTGTGTTTGCGGGTGTTTATCGCGGATGCGGTGAGGCGTCCTGTCGCGCGGCGCCAAACCGGCGCCAAACCGCAGCAGCTGTAGACAAGTGGCGCACACCGCAGTAGTGGCGGCAGTCGTGGTGGCAGTAGTGTAGCAGTCGTAGTACTAATAGCGGCACAAGTAGTAGTAGCGGGGGCGTGCATAGGCCGGGCACACATGCGCGGCGTGGCATGCGGCGGCAGCGGCAGCGGCGGACGTAACGCGAGACATAAGGGCGCCAATTAGGCGACCGGGCCAATGGCTGCCCATGGCTGCCCATGGTGGGGGCGTGGCGGGGAAAGGCGCGGGAGCCGAGGCCGAGTGCGCCGGGATGAGCAGAGCCGAGCGGAGCAGCGGAGCGGTGGAGCCCAGCGCGAGCCGAGGCGAGGACATTCAATAATTGAGGCTGATGATGATCCGGCTGCATTTGCGTTGGGGGCGGGGCGGGGCGTGGCGGGGCGGAGCGGGGCGGGGCGGGGCGGGGCGGGGCGCCTCGGCAAGGCCGGCTAAGGCAAGGAGTCTGCGGAGCTGCGGCTGCAGAGCCTGGGAACTCAACGCATGGCGATGCCGGCCGCCCCGAGCGGAGCGCAGGCCGTAGGCGACCCCGAGCCCGGGTGACCGTCTGTGACCGTCTGAGCCGCAAGTCCTTGCCGAGGCCGGGATTCGAACCCCGGTCTGCTGTCAACGCACCGCGCCACTCGACGGCCTGAAGCCGGCTGCTGACTGCCGGCTGCCGCTGCCGCGCACCTGGTGGCCCCGGTCCCGGCTGGTCGGGTACCGGTTCCGCACGCCGGATAGGGTCCTTATTTACCACGGCGGACGTTTACAAAACCGCCAGGTAGAGAAGAAAAAGAGGAACGGGAAAACGTCATTTATATGAAGCACACCCAGTTGGTTTTTTCGTATATAAGAAAATATGGAGTGCGCCGGGCCGGTATACGGGCTGCAGTGCACTGCGTGTGATGGCTGCATCACATCGCATATCGCGCCCATTAAATTAATTGTCCGGAATGGTAATAAGGGCCGGACAGGACCGGACCGGTCTGGCGTCGTCAGGCTTGGCGTGGCGAGGCGTGGCGGGGCGTGGCGGGGCGTGGCGGGGCAGCACACACACACACATACACACGCGTGCGCGCGCGTGCACTTGACACGTGCGCGCGTGCACGCCACGTGGATGAAGCAGGTAGCGCCGGACGCTGTCAGTACATCGACAGAGTGATTGACACTGCAGGGCGCGCACGCGCTTAGTCGATCTCTCTGTCTGTCTGTCTGTCTGTCTGTCTGTCTGTCTGTCTCTCTCTCTCTCTCTCTCTCTCTCTCTCTCTCTCTCTCTCTCTCTCTCTCTCTCTCTCTCTCTCTCTCTCTCTCTCTCCTCTCACTCTCCCTCTCTGTCTCCCCCCTCCTCCCTCCCTCCCTTCCCCTTCTCACTCACACCCGCACGCCACTCACGAGAAATGCAGTCCGGCACCGGCACCAAAGTCCCTTATAAAAGATAACCAATAACCTGGTCTGGATGACCCGGTTAGGAGGGCCGATTAGTTGACCGGCACCGGCGTACCGCACGAGAGACAGCTGGGTCAGATTTGTCAAACTTTGTAGAGGATTTGTTCCGTGTCGGGAGGTAGGCGGAGACAAGGTAGACGTAGACACGAAGTGGGCTCGCTGGTACGTCAACGGTGTCCACAGGTCCGCCGATTCGGGCATTTTGTGTTTCTATTCGTAATCCTCTTTAAGAAGTCGATGAGAAAAAACGTGCACTTGTCGCTGCAATTCCTGCCCGTCACTGCCCGCCCCGGCGGCACGCTCGGCCCCTTCACGGCTGCCTCCCCCCCCCCCTCCTCCTGTACCGCTAGAATGCAGCCCTGGCGATTGATTGACATGGAAGGGCGATTAGCCGTTAATGGGGGCTGAGGATAATGGAGCGTGTTGAGCGTGGGCGGCGCGTGGCTGCGAGCGCGCGTACAAAAGGAACGGATTTGAAGCATACCAATAGCAGACGCACGTCCCTCCGCCCCTCCCCTTCCTATGACACCGAGTAAGCTATGACTATGAGTAGCAGCGCGCTTAGAAGGGTGGCATTTTAGAAATTGTATCTACTGGACACTGCACTTTTTTAAAGGGGGAAATATACGTCCAGAGAATAAAACGGAAAATGTTGTTTTCTCGATTTCCTCGCGCGCCTTAAGCTGAGAACACTCGGCTCGCCCCTTGGCTCCTCTCTCGCGACCCCCCCCCCCCCCCCCTCCTATGATGTGTGTTGTGCGCTCACGCGTGACGGAGAGTGCATGTGTGAGTGTGTGCATCTAACTAACCCCCCCCCCTCCTCCTCCCAACACTTCTCATTATGACGCTGACTCCCTCTCATTCCGGTCTAAATGGGTATGCCGAGTCCGGCCACCGCGGCCACCGCGCTCACCGCCCGCCGCTAGAGCTCCGCGCCGAGTATCGTGCGCTTTCAACGCCGCGCGTGTGGAAATCTAGAGGAGAAAGCCTGAGAAAAACCATGTTTCTCTTAGAGAGAGAGAGAGAGAGAGAGAGAAAGAGAGAGAGAAAGAGAGAGAGAAAGAGAGAGAGAGAGAGAGAGAGAGAGAGAGAGAGAGAGAGAGAGAGAGAGAGACGAGAGAGAGAAAGAGAGAGAGAAAGAGAGAGAGAGAGAGAGAGAGAGAGAGAGAGAGAGAGAGAGAGAGAGAGAGAGAGAGAGAGAGAGAGAGAGAGAGAGAGAGAGAAAGGAAGGGAAAGAGGGAGAGCAAACTAAGGAGCGATGTACATATTGCCTAAATTGGGCGATAAAATTTTTCTCGTTTGTGTAGAGAAAGTGTAAATTTTCTCGCTTGTATGGAGCGAGAAAATTTTTCTCGGAGGGAGCTGGACGCATTTATCTTTTAACGGAGATGAAAGTGCGAAAGTTTGTCTCGCTCGTAATAAGCAAAAAAAAATTGTCGCTAATATTTAGAAATTAAATTTGAATCGCTCAGTTTTTGAGTGAATGTCGACGCTGGAGGCACTACTCGATTTGTATTTACAGTCGAGTCGGTCCCATCATTTATGCGGCGAATGTCGCGATTTGGGCGCTGCAGGCGCGACACCGCGTTCCCTGTCCGCCGGCCGGCAGTTATCTTGGCAGGAACCATGCCAACACCAGTTGTGCAAACTAAACGAAATGGTGGTAAAAATCGAACATGGGAACCACATCCGTGTATCACGGCTTATTATTTCGAAGCTCGTGTGATTTAAACGCAACCCCGTCCCGCTCAAGTGGAGAGAAGTGCGGAGGTGGTCGTCACAGCCAGGGGAGCGGAGGGGCCCAGCCCAGAATCAGTCGGATGACGAGGGTGTAATAAGAGATAGCAGAAAGGTTAGGTTATGATGATGACGTTCGGAGGGGGTCAAATAATTACCGGTGCTGTGGACAACCTTTAGATGATTCGAGATTTTGTAAAACAGATAAAACTGCCAAAAACAGTGAAATGCTAATATTAGTCCGTTTACGAGACATACATACTTGTCGGCCGGCAAGCTAAAAACTGCCTGGCAAAAGTCGGCAACGAGGTGAAAGAGGAACTGAGTCTGCCATTGTTTTTTTTTGGGAGGAATGGGGGGGGGGGAAGGCAGGGAAAAAATGAGAAATGAATTGTGCCGGAGGCGGGGATGAGGAGGTAGTCTTACAGAATGGATAGCGCAGGTGGGAGTTTTGTGTGTGTGTGTGGGGGGGGGGGGGGGGCAAGGGAATCCTTGTATATGCCGCAGAGCCATGCATATTCTCACCCTCGTCAAGGAGCGAGATAGCATACAACTCCCGTAACAACACCGCAGCAGCCAAATTAGAGTCAGGGAAACTTAGCCGCCAGTTCTGGCGATATGTTGATAATGTCGCTGCTTGCTGCCTGGGCATGCCGGGCTGGGCCGGGCCTGGTGCACTCTCACGCCTCACGCCCGCCCGCCCACCCCGTATGTACCCAGCGGCCCGATCGAAACGCCTCTCACGCGTTTACTCCGTAGATTACTGCAGGAGCTTAAGCAGCAGATGTGTAAACTCGTACAGCAGTAGCCAAGTTTGCAGTGCCCGAAAGCAGCCTTTTTTACGCCTCTTTTCGCCGCCTTGGGCTAAGATCCAAAAAGCCCCGCTTGCCTAGCCCGCCCCTCTTCCCCATGGTGCGATGACCAAAAGTCTCCAAGTGTCTCCAAGCCCACCATGTTCGCCCACACTGAGTCCCCAGGGCTCCAGCGAGACCGAATACCCTCCAAAGCAGTCGCGTCACGGCACGACGTCTCCAGTCGGCGGATTTGTTCTGACAGTGTGAGGCGCAGAGCTGTGCGTCCTTCCTAGAGTAGAGCAGCCCGCAAGATACGCTGGTATACGATGTACACCCGGAGCCAGAGACGAATGCTATAGTGGCCTGGCGTGTTCACAGCGTACACTGGAATGATGCATACGCCCATAGTTTCAGCGTACATTATCAGAGATTTATGTTTGAAACGGGACATGTAACCTGTAGGCTGCTATGGCTCTGACATCGGAGCGACTGTCGGCGCTGTGAAAAGCAGACATTAAGCACAGAGGACGCCATACCAGTCGGTATGGTATGGAGGAATGAATTAAAACGGCGTTTATCGTTAATATCCCGTACGGAGCAAGCGCATAACATTCTCCTATCCCTCCCCCTTTTTTTTGCAATCTTCTCAAACACCCTGAAAGCAAATTCGTCTTCGGCGAAGAAAGATGTATTGCGATGATATCAAGGGAACATTCTTCGGAGAAGGGCCTGAAGCACAGTTGGTTCCCCTTGTGTGTGCCGCCGAACGTCCGTTTGGAGGTGGCTGCAGGGCGGAACACGCCGCGCGCCGCGAGCCGCGAGGCCTGGGTTACGTGGGTCTTGGATGCGAGCAGAGGCCTCGTCTGGTCCAAGGTCGCGGACCGCCACGGCCTACCGACGGTCTAGGACGCCCCCATCTAGGCGGCCCAGCGCCGTGCGAGGTAGGCCGGCCCGCATCGCATGCGTGTCTTCCGGGTTGGCCTATACCAGCAGTTCCAATAGGGGTCTGACACACGCGTCCCTCCGTATCTGTCTGTCCGCCTCCGACCGAATCGGATACGTTGTCGCGAGACGTAGTGACGTCTGGAGGTTTCCAATGAGACTTGAAAACGGAAGTTGAGGAACAAAAACACTTTCAGACCGGAAACACTCGAGGGCAGTTATGAGAAACCTGACTGGCGTTTTGAGTGAATTTGGAAGTTATTTCCCATATTTGGTGCGGTCCTTGTGCATCAATATTTCTCATATCGGCTCCCGGCTATCGTTTGCGCTCTGGGTGTATTCTTCTTCTCCAACTTCCGCTCTCGAGCCTCGTTGGAAATGCCTATTTAGTGGAACCGAGCAGTCGAGCCGAGTCCAAGTTGTGGAGCCCGTCTGTCCCACCGAGCGCCCAGCCCAGCCGGCCCCAACATCACCCTACGGCCCTACGTCAATGCATCAATATTTCTCATATCGGCTCCCGGCTATCGTTTGCGCTCTGGGTGTATTCTTTTTCTCCAACTTCCGCTCTCGAGCCTCGTTGGAAATGCCTATTTAGTGGAACCGAGTAGTAGAGATAGGCGCCGCGCCGATTACGCCGCGCCGCCGGCTTCGGGCGGCACGCCGCCGCCGCCGGCGAAAAAACGACGGCGCGCCGCCGCGCCGCCGCCGGCTTTTTTAACGGCGGCGGCGTGGCGTGGATTCTGATATGACACCTTGTATCCGTGCCCTTTGCCGTCCCTCTTCCCTTTTCCTCTTCCGCGCAGCGAGCTCGCCGGCCTGGCCACCAGCCGACTACGGCCGACCAAACGCCTTTCGCTGTGCTCGGCTCGGCCATGCTATAGTGCGTTGTTAAGGTTTATTTTCGTAGCTTAACCTGCCCCAAACAAATTATATTAAGCAGATTCTTGTCTTGTTTGTCATTTGTAACAAATACGAGTAAAATTGACATGGTCACGCCGATTACGCCGCCGCGCTGCCGCCGATCTTTGCCAACGGCGGCGCGCCGAAACGCCGCCGCCGCTGGGTGGTTTTTGCCCAAACGCCGCCGCCAATGGAAAATTTAACGGCGCCCATCTCTACCGAGCAGTCGAGCCGAGTCCAAGTTGTGGAGTCCGTCTGTCCCACCGAGCGCCAAGCCCAGCCGGCCCCAACATCACCCTACGGCCCTACGGGGTCACGTGGGACGTGTTGCAATCGATATGATGAATCCAATCAATGTTGTGTTTGTGTAAGGCGGAGCGGGTCTCCGCGCGCCGTGCCAAGAGTAGCCGAGAGGCGCCGAGAGGCGAGGCGGCGAGGTTGTCAACGTGTGTCACCCGAAATGCGTCAGCAGGCAGGCAGTGCTGATCTTAATTGCACTATCTGAATGGCGTGACTTGATCTTTTCGAGACTATTACACTTGACTGATGACAAATAGTAGTATTAAAGTGGGTCTCAACGTAGCCTGGGCCAAGACAACCTATAGACTCGAAAATGTTCGTCTGTAATTTTTGAGAACAGGCTTAATTTGGTCGCTGAAATACTTTTTAGGCACGGAGTGAAACGGAGTTGCCTTATAGTTTCGTAGCGGATTGGACCTTTTTTAGGCACGGAGTGAAACGGAGTTGCCTTATAGTTTCGTAGCGGATTGGACCTTTTTTAGGCACGGAGTGAAACGGAGTTGCCTTATAGTTTCGTCAGATTGGACTTTTTTTTTGTCTTTTTTCTTCTTGAAAGCATAGCTCCATATGGCCCTCTAACGGAAGTTTTTCAAACTCTCCAAATTATCGAAGGGTACTCGCACAAGACACGGTGACGTGTTTTTACACTTCAAAAGTATCACACATCGTTTAAAAACGAGTTTTAAAGTCGGCTTTCTCACTCCTTTCAATGAGGAAAGTAAGAGACAGAGACAGTAAGAGACAGAGGTGCACCTCGTCAACAGGTACCACTAGTCCAAAATCAAAACGACCTAAAAAAATCAAAAATCTGTCTAACATACGGACAATAGCCGTATTAAATAGTCTAACGTGTTGTTACATTGAAAAAATATCATAGTGATCAGAAAAACCACTTCAAACTTCAGCTTGCTCTCTCCATCCAATGGTGATAGCAAGAGACAGAGCTACTGTTACAACGCCTCTAGACGAGCTATGCTCGACTCGTCAGCAGGCTGCATCAGCAACCTCTGCCTGACTCAGTATCATTCTGTCCTTCTCCAGAGCACAGCCAAATCGGACGTCCTTCTTTTTTGTTGCGTAGCCTTTGCCGGGTACCCATTGTCGATGTGGCGAGCCGAGCCGAGGCAAGCCGAGGCCCCGCTAAAATGGAGGCGACTCAAGAGTCAGGACCGTTTGGGACCGGTGGTGGGGACAACAGTGCGAGAGCCTTGCAGGAGGCTAGCGCTAGGCGGCCCGCGTATGAGAATGCAAGAGTTACACTGACCGCTACCTAGACGCCCTAGCTCTTCAACTACAAACCACCCCAAAACTGAAACAAGGCTCAACCAAAATCCTCATTTCATGAATTTAAAAGAAAGAAAGCAAACAAAACCAGAACAAAAAACTTAACTTCTATAACCACCTCCAAACCACCCCAAATCTGAAACAAGGCTCAAGTAAAATCCTCATTCCATGAATTAAAAAATAAAAGAAAGCAAACAAAACCAAAAAGAACAGAATATAAACTTAACGTCTATTTTAACCAAACCCCCGTGAAACTCCGGGCCTAACAGTATCTCACACAGTGGGATAGTATTTTTTTCCTTCGCGGGGACGGGGGAGAGGAAGGAAGGAAAGTCTTAGTCATCGCCCGGTCATCGTGCACCGCGGATCTGGGCGGAGAAGTTCCAGCTGAGGCAGCCGGCTGAGTGTCAGCTGTGAGTTCGATGACCCAGTGGTGGCCACGGAGGTAGTGAAGTGAGGCGAGGCTTCACTAGCCTAAAACGGCCGCTCTCCACGCCAAAATTAATACAAAAAGTGATTATTTGTCTCCTGTAATTTGTTCGTTGATTCCGGAACGAGCCATGAATTTAGTTGAGATAACTAACATTTCGTTGGTTCAGGAAAAAAAATTGTTGCGTGAGAAAAAGGCAGAAAAGGGGGTATTTTGCTCCCACAACAAACTTTTCACCGGTCCAACGAAATCCTAGTTCTCGCAACTGCTTGTCCCGGAATAAACGAACAAATACCAGGTGTATCATTGGCCCCGGGCAGTTTCGGTTTTAGACAGTCCCGCAACACACTATCTCCGTCTCTTTCTGGCTCGGCCAGACGCGTGAGACAGAAAGAGACGGAGATAGTGTGTTGCGGGACTGCCTAAAACCGAAACTGCCCGGGGCGAATGATACACCTGGTATAGGTTGGGACAACTAATCATTTTCTCATTTTATTTCTTTTGCGTGGATCCAACGGCCGCGGCGCGGCCCAAAGCACCCTAAACAAGGGATGCTTAGCAGCCGTGCGGTCCTGACGGCTCGAACTGTCGCACTACATGCACTTGGACACCGCGGCGGTCGCAGTGCACGGCGCTGCGATGCGCTGCGCTCTCTCGGAGCTCTGCCCCGCCTGACCCCTTCAACCCCGGGCCGATACACCCCCACCACCCCGTTCGGAGCAATGAGGTCGTGGTGGGGCGGGCGGGGGCTAGGTAGGAAATACGTGTCGCGGTGCGGGGCCTGCGGGGCCTGCGGGGCTCGGCCGGGCCGGTTCGTGAGTGGACGGGATGGTCACACGATCGATGTCACGGATGATTTCTTGATGCGGAGCTAAGCTCTCTATGGGCTTAGCTCGGCCGGGGCGGGATGCACCACCGCGGCGGCGCCACCTGAACGCTTCCGACCTGAGCCCGGCCGAGCGGTGCCGAGCCGAAGCCGAGCGGTGCCGAGCCGAAGCCGAGGGCGAGCGATTAGATGACACTGTTGTGTCGTATGGCATTTGGATTTAATGAATAATAGGGTTTTGGTCAAGGGGACAAGCAGCATGGTGGTCGTGGTGGTGGCAAGTCAGGCGTAGATCGGGGGAGGTGGTGGAAAGGGGAGGGGGCAGATTCATCAGGAATTTCGGCCTGCGACCTGCACTTTTCCTTTCCCGTTTTCAAGGGCCACAAAAGGTATGTACTTACAGTGTAACGGGCTGGCCGGGTAGGACTGAGTGGCTGCGACTCCTCCATCGCACGTCTAAGGGCCTCTTCTTGGTGGGGACAGGGAGGGTGCAGGGCCGCAGAGCTCAAGTACCTGCCGCAGTGGACCGTGGCACGTCGGTAACCCCTTAGGACGGGCGCCCCAGGGCCCCGTGCGGACCCTCTGCGCGGCCCCCGAGGGGCCAAGGGCCGGGGGCGGCCGAAGGGATTGGGCCGGGCAGCATGCCGTGCACGTCCGTACAGCGGCACAGTGCCGCAACGCGTATGGCAACGTGCAGTCCATTCGGCGGCGCCGTTGGCCTGCAGCAGAGCAGAGGGGGCCCAGCAGCGGGGCTGGGGGCGGGGGGCGTGGGTCCGGGGGCGGGGGGCGGGGAGCCGGGGGGCGTGCGGCCGGTGACCGGTGCCGTGCGGCGCGGGCCCCATTAAGCCGACTGTGATTCCGCGTTGGCGTAGGGCAGGGTCCAGCTGCCGCGTGCTGCCGCGAGCTGCGAAAGGGCCGCCGCCGGGGGCGTCCGCCGGCGTGACCCCGCGGCCCACCCTGTGCCCTGCGAGGGCCCTGACCTTCGCCCTCACCCCCACCCCCCACGGCAGGGACCAGCAGCGGGGGCCAGCGGTGCTCCGCGCCGCGTGTTTCTCGCATCCCGTTTTGCAGCTAGTGCAATATTTAGCCCGGCCTCGGTCCCTTGTTGGCCCTCGGCGGCTCTCGGCGGCCCTCACCTTGAAGTAGGGCGGCGCGGCGTGACCGAAAGAAGTCGGGTCAGGGCGGGTCAGAGGACGGGCACAAAACACGCCACAGGCAACGCTTTTGGATATTATTTTTTTCGATTTTGTTTGCTGAGCGCACGCGCGCGCGCGCTAAATGTGCGGAGCGGTGGGTTATTCTCGAACGTGCGGGGAACGGTTGCGATGAATCCCGTCAGCGAAAATAAAGCCCCACCAAATAATTCACACTCCAAAGTTTGGAACAAGCAACGCGCCGGGCAGAAATCACACAGGTCTGTCTGTCGGTTTGACCCCCCCCCCCCCCCTCCCAAACCACCCTCCCCCCCTTCCCGCCCAGGTCGCAACGGTTGGTGGAGTGCCTGCAAAGCGCGCTGCAACCAGAGAGAGAGAGAAGGAGAGGGGGGGGGGGGGGGTGAAGCGGTGTTCCCGTCTCCTTCTCGCGCTATAAATGATGAGATACATGCAGGCGTGCGCGCGGCCTCCGCTGCTGCCCTGCTGGCCCCGCCGCACAGCGGACTGGCCTGGCCTGCCCGCCTCTGATACGTCCTAGTTTAGAACGACCGTGTATCCCATATCGTACATATCTGGCGGTCTGCGGGTCTTGTTTCTCTCTATATCTTTCCACATCTCCGGCCGTCCGTCTCTTTCACTCTCACACACTCCATCTGTTTCTCTCTGTTCGCGGGGAGCAGGGAAGTCCTCTCGATAGAGCAGAGTTATGGATGGGCCCTCATGCATAATTACGTCACATCAGATCCCCGTTCCGTCTTCTCTCGCTGCGTTGACACCTCCCCCTCCCCCCGTGCCGCCCCCGCCCTCGTCTTGCGCAGCGCAGCGGTGTTCGTTACGTGTGCATGTAGTGTTAATGAGGTTCTGGAGCCGGGGGCAGCAGCTGCATACCGTGCCGGGGGCGGGGCGGGGAGGGGCTCCACCAGGCTGGCCGGCCAGTGACATCGCCCACCTCCGGCCCGGGGGGCCCGGGCGAGAGGCGATAGGGGTTTCCAATGAGACTTGGAAACGGAAGCTGAAAAAACAAAAACACTTCCAGTATGTAGAAACTCTCGAGAGCTGGTATGGGAAATCTTACAATAAGCGCCGCGCCAAATATGGAGCCTACCCTAACCTCCACACACACTCAAAACGACATATTCAAGTTTCTCATGCCTGCCCTCGAGAGTGTTATTGTTCTTCAACTTCCGTTTCCAAGTCTCATTGGAAACCTCTACTGTCAAACAGTGTACAGTCACATGATTTGTGCCCGTCGCCTGAGCGGCAGCGCCACGCCACGCCCGGTGAGCCCGGGATGATGAACCCGACTCCGACACTCCGACTGGCCGCCGTCCGGATCTGACTCGTAGCGGCGGCGGAGGCGACACAACCGAACAAACAAGCGGGCGGCGGCCCCACAAAAGCAGCGCGTCGCCGCCGCGGTTTGACTCGTTTGTGAAACGCTTTAATAACGCGCAGAGTTGCACAAATACCGGCGCTGCTCGCCTGGCTGTAAAACGGAAGGAGAGGGGACAGCGGGCTGTAAATTATTCATAGTCGCTGCGATTGTGGCGCCCTACGCGTGTGAGTGAATTACGATGGGCCCCTGCCAGCCCCAGCGGCCCCCCCAGCCCAGCAGCACCCAGCAGCAGCAGCCCTGCTGCCATGAGCTCGCAGGAAAGGTGACGGCGGCGGCAGCGGCAGCGGCAGCGGCAGCGGCAGCGGCAGCGGCAGCGCTGGATGCACTTACAGACTTTTGCTGAATGGCGCCGGTCCAGTCGACTCGACTCGCTTTTGCTGAGGGCGCCTCGCTGCTGCGCCCGGCCAGGACCGACCCGGACCACCACCGCCAGGGCGCCCCACAGCGAGCGCCACTTGGCAGCCAGCGTCGTGCCAGCCCCTCCCCCCCCCCCCCCCCTCACCCTGAAGCCCCCACCAACTCCCCCTCTCACCCTCTGAAGCCCCCACCAACTGCCCCCCCCCCCCACCATCTCCCCCTCAGAGCATGCGAGGCAAAAGTTTCACCATAACTCCTTGTCTCGGTTTACTTCAAATTGCATTTGGTATGATTAGAGAAATTCCGTCGTCGTCGTCGGTGTAGTCATGGTGCATTCGGATAGAACCATGCTCTCTTTTGCTCTCTCTCTCTCTCTCTCTCTCTCTCGCTCTCTCTCTCTCTTCACACACACACACACACACCCTATGCACCCCGGACCACGGTCCGTGAAAGAAAGAAGGAAAGAAAGATGTAACCAGACCACATTTCACGCCTCGCGTGTCCGATCGCTGCTGGCACGCCCCGCCGCCGCCGCCACGCCACCGCCGCCGCCGCCGCCGCCGCCCCGTTGTCGCGGTTGGTCCGGCCCGCGGCAGTCGGCAGTCCGAAGCGGTCCGAAAGCCAACAGCACACAGGATGGTGATGTCTCCCGACACGCCGCTGGGGTCGAGGGGAGGGGGGAGGGGCACAGGCGACAGAGCGCGGAACGTGAAACGTCGTCGATATGCTGTGCACCACGCACTGTATTTCAAATTGCAATACAAATTGTTATTGCAAAAGAATAGTGATACACTCTCCATAAGACGTAATGGGCCCGTTATCACAAACTTTTTGCAATGCAGTGTATTGCAAACTTTTTGCGATACAGGCTTATTTTGCAATAACGACCCCATTACAAACTATAGGGAGTGTATCACTATTTTTATTTTGCAATTCCCACTGTATTGCAATGTCGAAAACAGTGCGGCCGAGGCCCGTTCGCATGAGTTAGATTTAATACCTGATTTACGGTCGCCCCCCTGCCCCCCCCCCCCCCCCCCCCTCCTGTCCCCCTCCTTTCCCCACTCCTCTCTCCCGGGTTGGTTCGGCTCCGAAGAGACGGGTTCACATGTTAAGTGGGCGCTCCTCCAAGTCGCCATGGTGGCCAGCCATGGCCAACCAACCCCCGAGTTAGGAGGGGGGGGGAGAGAGAGAGAGAGAGAGAGAGAGAGAGAGAGAGAGAGAGAGAGAGAGAGAGAGAGAGAGAGAGAGAGAGAGAGAGAGAGAGAGGGGGGGGGGGCAAACAGAGCAAAAGACACGGAAGTGATCTGTCTCCGCCTGGCCTCTGCGCTGGGCCCGAGCCCGCAGTCCACTACCAGTGACAATTTGCCGCAGCTTTGCCCCCCCCCCTCTTCCTCCCCTTTCCCCTACCACACCCCTTCTTTCCGTCTCGCCCCCGTTCGGCAGGATACTGGGGATGACCGCGTGGACGCGCTGCATGCCTTAGGTGTTTGGTCGGCCCGTGTCGTGGTCTGGTCCCGTGTGAGCCGCCGTAATCGACTGGGGGAGAAGGCAATACGTGGCCTTTAGTGCTGCCCGGGCCTTACCACCACCACCACCACCACTACAACCAACACCAGGCGCACTGCTGTCGTCAAGTCTTAGGCCTCGAGTTCATTTCCCATATCACCCCCACCCCGCCCGGAAGGGTAGGGGTGGGGTGCCGTGCCTGTCAACACCCCGAGCAGGCGAGGGCAGCCGCAGCCGGCCACAGGCACAAGGCCGCACAGGCGCAGGCACAGGGGGCCGCCCCGCAGCCCTAGCGCCGCCCAGGCGCAGCCCGGCGCAGTCCCCACCGTCCACGTCAAGTCCAGGCGGAGTGGCGCCCCCTTGCCACCCTCTCTCTACCTCCGTCTCTCTCTCTCTCTCTCTCTCTCTCTCTCTCTCTCTCTCTCTCTCTCTCTCTCTCTCTCTCTCTCTCTCTCTCTCTCTCTCTCTCTCTCTCTCTCTCTCTCTCTCTCTCTCTCACATTCTCTCTCTCTCATTCTCTCTCTCTCTCTCCAACCCCCCCCCCCCCCCCCCAACCGCCATATGAATCGCCGTCCGTATTGGGTATGTCCGAATTTCCCCCGCTCACCACACTGCGACGCTGAGTGCCTTAGGTCATGAAACGTCCGCAGATCTAAAAGGATTGAAGCCAGTTCGATCTGGAAGCTGGCCCGCGCGCCATAAATAAAATCGAGTACCCCCGCGACTCTTAATGAATACAAGCAGGAGATACCAATCTCGTTCCGTATTGTGTACTCCGCGTGGAGCTGTGCTGTGTGCCCAGCGGTGCCCAGCGGTGCCCAGCGCTCACTTACCGCACCCCGGCCGAGTCGATGCATCGGCGAGGGCGCGGAGCGCACAGAGGGTGGATCTTTCTGCCCCACGCCGTCCGCAGCGCCCGTGCCCCCCCCCCCCCCTCCCCTCCGACCCTCCCTCCCGGCTCCTGCCACCACCCCTGCGGTGACGTCAACCCTTCGTGTGGCAGTGCCATCCACGTATAGTCGCGAGCGCCCTCCCACCCCACCCCCGTCTATCCAGCGGACTACCTTGCCTGCGCCGAGGCCTGCCCGGGCCTGGCCGGCATTGCGGAAGGTCAGGAAGTTGTCTGCGGAGTTTAGCCGAGCCTCCGGGGCGGACCGTCGTGCGGCGGGCCGTGCCGTGCATAACCACGCGGGCCCCGCAGCCGAAAACACATTGCTCCGCAATCAAAATTAACGTCGTCTCCTACTGTCTGTCGGACCAACATCAACGGAGACAAAAGATTAGTGTTCGCAACTGATTTGTAAGTCGATTTTCAGATAAGCAGTAAATTTTTGTTCGGGGAACTAAAATTTTGTTAGGGGAACTAAGTTTTAGTTGCACTAAAGAAACGTTAGTTGCTCCAACAAAGAGGTTCGTTGCGGGCACTACACATTTTTTTGCTGCTTTTCCTCCTTCAGCGAATCTCTGCTTTGGAGCAACTAACGTTGCGTTGCGCAACTAAAATTTAGTTCCCCCAACAAAATTTTAGTTCTCCTAATAACAAGACAGGCATGGAGAACGCTTAGCGTTCTAGGACAGACTCGTTCTTTGATTTCTGAGGAAAAATAAGGTTTTTGAGATTTTCAATGTTTAAGGTTTCAATGTTCTCAAATTTACCATTTTTGTAACCATTATTTGTTATTTTTGAAAGTCTGCGTTTTTATCACATTTTAACTGAACTAAGCCACTGATCTACTACTCCAAGCCCTGCAGTGATTGTTGACTGCGGGCGACGGCTGGTCCCAAGACAAACCTCCACCGATCTGCAGTCTCTAACAACGAGTATTATTGTTTTTTGATTTTCAGAAATCTCATACGTCATTTTCGAAACTACATCAATGCCCAACCAAAACGCCCCAAAACAGAATCCCTCCGTTACGTAGTTTTCGAGATGAACAGGGGTCTTAACTGACAGGGCGAGCGTAATATTCGTTCTTTTTTTTTGCTTCTACGTCATAGTAGTAGCAGAGGACGCAAAGAACGAGTAAAAATGTAGATCTTGTCTAAAAATTAACTTAAAACCCTTTTGCGACCACTAATCTTTTCTCTCTGTGGTTATTACACCGGTTTCGCCCCTCCGTGCGCGCTATTTTAGCGGTGTGTGCCAATGACAAGGGCATGAGACGCACGCCATGGGCAGGCCGAACCGCCCCTGCATGTGCTGCACACGGCCCCGGGCCTCTCCCGGGCCTCCCCGGGCCTCCCCCGGCCTCCCCCGCGCCTCCCTCGGGCCTCCCCGGGCCTCTCCCGGGCCTCCCCCGGCCTCCCCGGCCTCCCCCGCGCCTCCCTCGGGCCTCCCCGGGCCTCCCCCGGGCATCCCCTGGGACTCCCGCGGGCCTCTCCTCCCCCTACCTGCGACTCCTCTTGTGAGGCATGCCAGGTGTTAACGAGAGGTGTCGTGACGTGTCGTGCAGAGTCGTGTCGTGGCGTGCAGGACTGAAGCCCCTCAGGCACCCCCCGCCCCCCCTCCCCTCCCCCCTCCCCCTCTCACTCGCGACGCTTCCTTGTCCCCCACACCCCACCCCCACTCACTTGGGACACTCTGTTTACTTTCGCGGTTGTGCAAATATGCAAATCAAGTAAGGGTGATGGGGTCAGTGTAGTATAGCGAGCAGTGGACCTGGCTCACAAGGTCCGATCGAAGGGCTCTTTCCCGAGCTGATCGTCGTGGTACGCTCGGGAAGTCTGGGAAATTTTCCGAAGACTTAAAAACCTGGTTTTATAAGCTGGTCAGTGTTCTCCAGTAGGACAATCTCCTCAAATGGAAGAATTTCAGGTTTCTAAATTTTCACGAAGCGCTACTCGACGCCTCTGTGTCCATCTGCAGCCGTGTGGCGTGCACTCTCTTACCCCGTCTTCTGTTGCAGCCTCGGCCCAGGCGTGCCCCAACTGCATCCTGCAGCACCAGACGCAGCTCAAGCTCAGCGAGCAGCAGCAGCGCAACATGACGAGCGACTCGCTCCGCCTCGAGGCCATCAAGTACAAGATCCTGTTCAAGCTGGGCCTCAAGGGCAAGCCGAACGTGACGCACGCCGTGCCGCGCAAGGTGGCTGAGGGCCTGGTGGAGGAGATGCTGGGCACGCCTAAGGACAGCCACCACCCGCACACGACGACCACCAAGCGGGCGTACCACCACGCGGACCCCCACCACGGCGACCAGGAGGAGCTGTTCGGCCGGGCGTCCGAGATCATCGCCTTCGCCGAGCCAGGTATGTCGGTAGCCTCCAGGTGCCTCCAGGGCGTCCTGTCGTGTCGAGGCCTGGCGGAGCGCGGAGTCGCCGGAGCCCAGCCCCGGCCTGGCGGTGTTGTGCCGTGTTGCCCGCGCACCTCACCGCGCCTGTCTCCGTTGCCAGGATACGCCACGCCTACCTGCGGTACTGCGGGGTCACGCCAGGCAGGAAATTGTTTCCCTCTGGCATGGCGCGTGCGCGGCGTGCGCCAAGCGTGCGCGCTGCGGGACGGTGTGAGAGGGCCGCACGCGCCGCACGCGTCCACGCCGAAATAACATGCACTGTGTGCGGCCCGCAACATGGTGTGCGGAGGCGGAGGTAGCGCGGTTGGTCGTGAGGAGGCAAAGTCTGTACTGCGTGCACCGAAGCCTTCCCGATGCATGCACAGGTACCAGGCCCGGCCTGGGCCTGCTGCGGCCTGCGGGGCCCGGCCCGGCACGGGCACGGGCACGGCACGGCACGGCACGCCACGGCACGGCACGGCTCGGCACGGTACGACACGGCACGGCACGCCACGGCACGGCACGGCACGGCGCAGTGCTGCCCAGCCTGTCATTTCCTGCAGTGCTATCAAGATCTGCTCGTCACACCACCGCTGCGCTGGGGCGAAAGAGAAAGGGAGCAGGCGGCATGGCGGCACGGGGGCCCACGGGGCGGGGCGGCCGGCCTGCGCGGCCTCCGTAGGGTCGGGTGGGGCGTCGTGCTGAGGGGGAAACCGATCTTAAACAAATCCAACCTCAAAAATCGAAATAACCCGCGCGGCATAATAGCTTCGTCTGGGAGTATGTTTGAATAAAAATTGACAACGAAAATGGGTGCTTTCTCACAAAATTATCTAAGATGAGCGCGGTACACGTTGCGCTGCGGTGGCGCCGGGTGGCGCACGGGGCGACGTGCGTGTGCCGTGTGCCGTGTGCTGTGTGTCGTGTGCCGTGTGCCGTGCCGCAGTTGTAATAAGCCAGAGACCGGCCCCGCCCCGCCCCGCCCCGCCACTGCCACCCACATCCACACCACCCCGAGCCCAAAACCCGAACAGCCTTTCGGCATATCGTAAATTACGCCCCTGTCTGGAGATTACCATCTCCCTGCCTTAGCAACACGATTTATATTCTGTTTGGGATGGAAAGCAATCACACAGTCCGGTCTGCTCTATCAGAGGCATGCTCGCGGTGGGAGGGGGAGGTATTTACCCTTTAATTGTGGTTGCTGTTTCGGGGGGGGGGGGGATTACCGACGCAGGCAAGAGAGAGGGAGACAGAGGGAGAGTGGGGGAAGGGGGGGGGAGTGAGATGAAAAAGTGAACTGCGAGCGAAGCGGTTATGGAGTGAAATACACACAGTTCATCCATGTTCATGAAAGAACGCCGGCTCCTGCTGCCGCGCTGGGCCAGAGTCGGGACAGTTTGGAATCAGCTAGAGGTTGCATTTCACTCTGTGCCCCAATTTTTTCGTCAATTAGCCACTAGAAAAAAATTTAAAAAAATGTTTGGCTGAGCGCTCGAACGCGGCGTAACTTCGGGGCACAACGGGTCCCGAGGTTGGAACCCTACATGCGAGGGTAGAAGCACGCGCAACAACAGCATTGGCTGACCACATCCTCATGTCAGTCCTTACTCCCCGACCCCTAACTTATTCAGAATGAACGCTGTCGTCGGCTTTTTCTATGCCGTCTCCTCCCGCTCTCTATCCTCCCCCTGATTCCCTATCCGCTCTCCCTCCTCTCTCTCTCTCTCTCTCTCTCTCTCTCTCTCTCTCTCTCTCTCTCTCTCTCTCTCTCTCTCTCTCTCTCTCTCTCTCTCTCTCTCTCTCTCTCTCTCTCTCTCTCTCTCTCTCTCTCTCTCTCTCTCTCTCTCTCTCTCTCTCTCTCTCTCTCCGCGGACGCCAGCAGCCGAGCCAGCAGCAGAGCAGTCCGCTCTCCGAAATGGCGCTTCCCCTTCCAACTGATGCTGTGGCAGGGTCCGGCTGAGCCCCCGGCGGCCCGGCCATGGCGGCTCATGGTGAGGCCCCAGAGTGCAGTGCGAGAGCCTGTTTGCCTGGAGACTCCGTGGTGCCGGCCGCGGGGCTGGTGGCATTATCAGCATCTGAGTCCAGAGCACGGCGGGGGCGGCAGCGGGGCGTTTTGTGAGTTCGTTACTCGGTTGGGCGCTGCCACCTCCTTTATATCCTTACCGGATCGTTGTCCTAACGCGGTGCCCCACCGCCGCGACGCCCCCTGGCCGTCCCCGACTGCTCTCTGCCGCGCCGACCCAGCCGCCCCCAGCCCGGGGACCGCGGGGGCCGCGAGTCTGATGGGGTGCCTGGAACGGGCCGGCCTGCTGCCTTACACGGGGGGAAAGCGGTTTGCTTGGGCGGCGCGGGGGCGAAAGGGAGGGCCGGGGGCTGGAGTGGGGACGAGAACCAGGGCAGACTAGCGGCGCCAGTGCCGCCCCCTACCCCCCCCCCTCCTCCGCCCACGCCCCGGCCCTGGGTATGCGGACAGCACGGCCCTCCGGCCTCCCCCTCCCTCTCATCCCCTCTGGAGAGCTGCAGCGGGAATGCTGCAGTGAGGCTGAAGAGAGCCTTGGTCTCCGTGTTGAGCACCACTCAAACCTGTCAAACGCTTTCGCTTTCAGTGGCCAAGGCCGTACTTGCGTACAACACACAGTGCTGCAGTGAGGCTGAAGAGCCTTGGTCTCCGTGTTGAGCACCACTCAAACCTGTCAAACGCTTTCGCTTTCAGTGGCCAAGGCCGTACTTGCGTACAACACACAGTGCTGCAGTGAGGCTGAAGAGCCTTGGTCTCCGTGTGGAGCACCACTCAAACCTGTCAAACGCTTTCGCTTTCAGTGGCCAAGGCCATACTGCGTGCAGCACACAGTGCTGCAGTGAGGCTGAAGAGTCGTGGTCTCCGTGTGAGGCACCACTCAAACCTGTCAAACGCTTTCGCTTTCAGTGGCCAAGGCCGTACTTGCGTGCAGCACACAGTGCTGCAGTGAGGCTGAAGAGCCTTGGTCTCCGTGTTGAGCACCACTCAAACCTGTCAAGCGCTTTCGCTTTCAGTGGCCAAGGCCGTACTTGCATGCAGCACACAGTGCCGCGATGTGGTCCCCTTCGTGTGTACACGAAGCTCGCCACCGCCACTGCCAGTTCAGCAAAGTAACCATCCGATCTGCGGCGGCAGTCTGTAAAACCCCGTCGCAAAACCGTCCCGAACCGTCTTTATTCCCGTGGCAGCTGCCAGCAGGGCGCCGCCTGGGAGGTAGGCAGCACTCTGGCGCCCGTACGTGGCGGGTCTGCCTATGCTCGAGATCCCAGGCGCTCAGCTCCGAGGCGGAGCGCGCGGAGTGCGACGCCAGCCCAGCGGCAGCCGGCAGCCCGATGGTGGCTTACCGTCGTCCTCGATTGACATACAAAGCCGTTTACATATGCGGGATCAATCACACTTAAATTTACAGAGAACATTCTACGGCCAGGTTTTGAAAACGGTAAAAAAAATGATGTAGTTGATAATCGTCGACATAGGTATTTGTACTTGTCTGTCGTCTAAAGTGATTGATTTATTTTTTCTTTAGTTTTTGTGGACAAAAAAGCTTTTACCCCACAATCTCAAAAAGTGTACGAAAAGTTTACAAACCAAAAATACAAAAAATTGTTGAAAATAATGCAAGGTGATGCAAAAGCAAGGAGGAGGCCGTCGTTGGGCGTCTGGGTATGGTAGTGCTGTGTTGACAGAGGTGATTCCCGACTGGGGCAGGCCTAGGGTGTGAGATGGGAGAAGGGCGGGAGGGGGGGGGGGCAAGGCCTTACGCAGGCAAAGCGAGCAGAGCATGCGATCCCTGCAGGTCTTCACTCACACCTGCAGTTCACCCTTGCTTGCGCCTTGTGGGATGGGCGCGAAAAATAATTCTTTTACTTTCTTCCGAACGGAATGGACGGAATAAACGACAAAAACAAGTGCGGGTCGTCTACAAAAGAGTTGCCACCGGCTCAAATTAGATTCAGTTGATTGGCTGTAACTGCCAAAATTTGCTGGCCAGCTGACAGTTTGAGCACCAGTGCCACCAAAAAAAGTGTGCATACCCCAGCTGATGTTTTAGCTGTGCACCAAAAATGTTCTCGATGAAATCCAATTTAGCGCGCGGATCATGAAATGATTTTGTTGAGTGTGGTAAACGGTTTCGCCCGCCCGCCCACCCGCACGCGCCCGCCTTCACAGTGTCAGGGTCGATACCGGCCTGCTGCACTCACCTCATGCATTTTCTATTCCCGGGCCAGAGGTGCACGGACTCATGAATGAACGCGAGAGTGCGAGAGGCAAATGGCTTGCGGAGGGCGAAAGGTCGGGAGGGGGCGGCGGACGGAGCGGAGAAGTTTAACGCCGGTGGCGTCTGTGGCACCGCCACCGACTGGGCCGGGCCGGGCCAGGCGGGTCCGCCACTCACCCACTACCCTTCGTCTCGAATCGACGAGGAGCGAGGTAATATATTCTGGCGAGATTCTAGTCAATAACACGCGGTGCTGTGTAACCCGTACTCGTCACAGATTTACTGCGAGGCGATAGAGAATGTTATTGCATTCTTATACTTCATAAAGATAAGCGCAAGAGTCCCGACGGAGCACCACTTCCCGATCCGAAACAAGATTCATAGACGTTTCTTCACTCGATGATATAAGTGAGCGGTCTTGGCAAGGGCTTAATTCTGCGCGGATTTTTCTCCCCTTCTCTTCCATCCCCCCGCATTTTGGGCGATGGAGGCCGTTCTCACACGTTCTGCCGGGGCACCCATGGGGGCACCAGGCTACTAGGTTGCATTCACCCCTCAGCCCCCGCCCCCTGCACCCTGCCTCCTCCCTCCCTCTCCCGCTTTAAGTGGATTGGACTGCTAATAAATCCGGATTTGTGGAGAGGCCGGTGCAATCTGCTAACTGCGCAGCCCTGCAGCCCCCTCACCCTCTCTCCCCATCGCTCCCTCCCTCTCCCTCCCGCCCTGTCGTGTGCTCGCGCTCGCCCTGCATCTCTCTTTGCACCCATCACATCGGCTCATCTCTTTTTCGGCAGGGACCCCAGCTCTGCTCTCCCGTGCACCGCTCCACTCCCCGCGAGGTCCATACAGGCTCCTTTTATTTTATCCTTTCCAACACAAACAGATATGTGACCATTAGTGCGACACGCGGTGCTGATGCCGGAGGTGCGAGAGAGAGGGCATGAATGTGCCACCTGATGCCGTGCGGTGCAGCACAGGGGCACCCGGGGGACTCCGGCCGGTGCACCGGGTGCATTATGCAGTCGGGGTGCGCAGCTCGGGGGACCTCCTCAAAGAGTTATACAGGTATCGATCACAAATCCTACACAACACGGAAAGTAATTTGTCTTCTTCGAATGGGAAATGTCAGCTCACTTAGCGACAAGAGAAAAAAAGGAAAGGAAGTATGAAATCCACCTTTTGTTTGATCCCGCATCTGGGTTGAGCCCAAAACGATTCTTTTCCTTTTTCCTTCTTTTTTCTATTTTTTTTTGTCTGTAAGTGAGCTTACAATAACACGCGTCTCGGCAACGCAAGAAGGACCCCCCGGCGGATCTTACTCTATGCTTGCAAGGCGGCGGTGGTGGCGGCAGCGGCGGTGGTGGCGGCAGCGGTAGCGTCCGCTGTACCCGGCCTGACTTACCGCCCCGGCGTACCGACAAGACTGGCGGCGCCGAAAAACCTGGTCTGGCCGCGTCTCCCAAGCCATGTCCACAAAATATCTCACTGGGGGGGCACCGCAGCAATGGGGCAGGCAAGAAGGGCGGAGAGAGAGGGGAGAGAGATACTGCGCGCGCGCGCGCGCGAGAGAGAGAGAGAGAGAGAGAGAGAGAGAGAGAGAGAGAGAGAGAGAGAGAGAGAGAGAGAGAGAGAGAGAGAGAGAGGCAGAGAATCTCTGTGCGGGTACGTACGAACAAACAAGGGAGGGAGCGGCGGGAAAGGGCCGCTTGGGAGGGATCTGGTGGTGCGTAAAAGCGAGCAGAAGACACTGGCGCGGACACCGCCGGCGGCAAATTGAAAAGGCATTCCTGCCTTTTACCACGCAAACAGCGTGTACCGGCAGCGGCACTTTCCTATTCCTACCCGATGTCCGCGTGGCGCGTCTTTTATAAATGCCCGGAAAAAGAAGGGTTGGCGCCTCACACACTTTCCCCTTTCTCCCGTAGGGCCGCACCCGTTTGCTCCTTTCGTCTGGAAAGTGTTAATGGCTGTCATCCCCGACTTGCTGGCGGCCCGCGCAGGGGCCACGACTTTGGGGGCGGCTTACGCTGTGAGCGCTGCTGCTGCTGCTGCTGCGGCCGCACGACGCCAGCTGCTGCTGAGCACGCCAGGTGTGGGTGTGTGTGTGTGCGTGTGTGTGTGCGTGTGTGTGTGTGCGTGTGTGTGGTGACGTGACTTTATTAGCCGGAGCGAGGGTCAGGGCCGTGCTGGTAGTCGGACTGGGGTGTGAGGCGAGCGGAGGAGGCAAGGCAATCTCAGAGGTTGGGGTAGACTCTAGACTCTGACTACACACACACACTCTCTCTCTCTCTCACACACACACACACACACACACACACACACACACACACTATGCACGTCTCTTCGGACATGGCGCACGGAGGCCGTTATTGGCAAAGTTTTCTCTCGAAGAGGGGACAAAAAGGGGGTAGATCTCGACGACACGGACACCGCAGTCCCGCCCGCCCGCCCCCACCCGCCCTCGGCTTGCCACCCCAACGCAAACACCCCCGAGCCGAGCCGGGCTCATTTAGGATTGCGAGTCCGGCCGGCTGTTGGTGACGTGTCCATTTTCCGTCTATATGAGAGAATGCGTGCGAGAACTCATCGACGTTCTGTGACCTAAACTATCGGGTGTGTCAAGCAGTTTAACCCCTGACTTAATGCGTCTCAAAAAGGAATTAATTTTGCACCATTCGGGGCAGGGTTAGCAATCGTTCAGGGCGCACGTATTTGAACCCGGGCTCTCTGAAACGGGAACGGGTGTCTGGGTTCGTCGCCTGGAGACAGGAGAGCCCGGAGTTTCCGGGTGGGGCTCCGGCGACACGGTAATTAGTATTATCGTCCTCTTGGCGTGATAATAGTCCTGATTGGTCGGAGGCCGTAATGGTCTCATTCGGTGTCATCCGGTGTGGCACACGCCACCCCCCGCTACACACACACACACACACACACACTCTCCCTTACGCGAGCGCGTACGCACTGCGCCCGGCTGTGCGCGCTGGCTGTGAGCCGTCTCTCTCACCCCCCGGGGATGCCCCGACGCGCTCTCCCTCTCGCTGTCTCGCTTCCTCTCCGCAGACTGGATCGATGGCGGTGGCTCCGGTCGGCTGCCGCAAAAAATCTAAGGCGGCTTGCCCTCCCGGCTCGGCTCGGCGCAGCAGCCCGGCAGCCCGGCAGCTCGTCGGCAGCGGCGGCACGGCACGTCACGGGGCACCCTGCCTGCGGCTCAGCGGCGTCTAGTTGTGGGCCGACTGCACTCCCTCTCACTCTCTCTCTCTCTCTCTCTCTCTCTCTCTCTCTCTCTCTCTCTCTCTCTCTCTCTCTCTCTCTCTCTCTCTCTCTATCGGTCTCTCTCTCTCTCTCTCTATCGCTCTCTCTCTCATTCTCTCTCTCACTCACTATCTCTCTCTCTCTCTCTCTCTCTCTCTCTCTCTCTCTCTCTCTCTCTCTCTCTCTCTCTCTCTCTCTCTTTCTCGCTCTCTCTCACCCATGGCGGCCTCTGGGCCTCTCACGCAGACCACGTGACTTGCACGTTGCCGCCGCCGCCACCTTCCAGCCGGGGCGGCGACGACGAAGACCGCCTCGTCTGTCCCCCCCCCCCCCCCCCCCCCCAAGACCAGGACGTCTCTCGCCCAACGGTCCCAGGGGGGTAATCTCACGAATTACTGAACGGCCTGTCCGCCCCGTGCACCCTGCTACTGCCATTTGCCTGGACCACGCAGTGTCTCCCAGACCGAGGCCAGCTCGGCGTCCTCCGTCAGCGGAGACACGGCCGGGGGTGGGTCCTGCGGCTCCTGCAGGTCCTGTAGGGTCCTCAGAAATGTTCGAGGGCCACCAGCTTCCCGTCGTCGTCAGCGCCGAGCGGGGTGTGAGAACCCCGCCGTAGGACCCCCGCCGAGGCCGCCGCCCAGGTCACCGCCGACCTGACAGTCCGCGCGGGTCGCCGGGTGAGGTTGACACACGCGGGGAGGGGAGGGGGCTGGTTCTCTGTAAGTTTGGCAGACTGTCGCTCTGTCTTTTCCTGCCTGACGCTCGCGCCGCTCTCCGGTCTGTGACCCTTCCCTCGCTGTCCCTCCCCACGACTAAACCCGCGACTCCGCACCAGCCCAGCCCAGCCCAGCTCGGCCCAGCCCACCCCGCAGCCCTCCGATCGCAACTCGCAACTTTCACCTGGATGGCAGCCGTCGCAGCGCCTGAGGGGGGGGGGGGGGGTCTGGTCCGTGCACTCAGGGCCGTGGGGTAGGTGGGCAGAACACCTGTTGGCGTGGATAGGGCCCCAAGCCGGTACAGGGTAGAGGGCCCGGTAGCGCTGTAGGGCAGGGCAAGGGCCGGGCTGGGCAAGGGCCGAGGCAAGGGCCGCGGGACACGCTAAACCGTGAGGGCAGGGCAGGGCAGGGGATACGGCGGATAAGGGCGCCTCGGCGACACAGCAGCACACGGCGCTGACACCGCCGCCGCACGCCGCAGGGCCCGGCTCGGGTACCAGGCGGTACACATATCTGCGGGGACAAAACACGAGACGTCCCCAGCCCTTGCCAATACGACCCGCAAAATACGACGACAAGGCGTTGCTCTGACATCCGCCACCACAAGGCGTTCTGCGGGGACGTGCGCCGACTGCGGATCGCTGTGCCGCTAGCCGGGGCCTCCGGGGCCACCGCCGGAGCCGCTGGCGCAGGGGTGGCGGCATCAGGCATTAGGTCTGCCACAGAGCTGCCCATCCCGAGGGGGACTTCGCATTAAAAAAAAAAATCGGTGTACAGCGACAAAAAAAATTCAACAAAAATCTAAATAAATCATGACGAGGAAAAATCAAAAATGTCACATTTACGACACGAAAAGTAAGAAAAAAAATCTGAAAAAATACAAAGAAAAATCAAGTTAGTCAGGGAGAAAACGAAAAATTCATGTTCATGCCGATATTATTTTCAGAAAACTCGATTCTTTGCTGGGAAAAAACCAAATCAAAAGAATCAGACCATGATTTAAATCGGTGTACATCGAGAAGGGTGCTGCATCCCCGCCGCTTCCCTGCAGCGCCCCTCCTCTCCATTTAATGGCAGCCCCCCTCCCCCCAGGGGGGCGGGGCTGGGGGTGGGGCTGGGGGTCTTGGTACGATTCAATCCGCCGGTCGTCGAGGGCGCGCGGGGCGCGGGGGAGTGGACAGGGGGATGCGATTGATCAAGGACTGTGTCATCGGGCACCCCTACTGCGTGAGTTTTGGCTTTGACGATAACTGCAGGAGTGAGACAGAAATAGGGAGGGGTAAGAGGGAGGACAGAGAAAGAAAGAGAGAGACTGGTTGAGAGAGAGGAGGGGGGGGGGAGGAGGGACAGAGATGCGTTGTGGCCTTGGACGGCTCGCTTGGCACGGAGAACGGCGGCGTTTGAACGCGATGGCGCGTCAGTAGTAGTAGTACTAGTAGTCCATATAGAGGGGGGGGGGCGGCACACACGGCAGGGTGCTGCCCCCTCGCGGAGGGAGCGGCCTTGGTGGTCGCGCACCGCGCCGCTGTGGCCCTACCCCTACCCTCCGGCCGGCGCGACGCGGCGGGGCGGGGGCTCGGCCCAGCCCTAGGCAGCGTCTAGCGGCCCGCCGCCGATACCCCCGACACCTGGGACCTGGGCGGCAGCGGGCAGCGGCAGTGCGGATCGGACCGCGGCCGCAGATACGTCCGGTGTGGCTGGACGCGGCGGAGCGAGGGGCGGTGCGGTGGAGGGACCGTGACGTCCGGCCGCGACAGGACAGGCGCCAGGGGCGGTGCCGCCGCTAATGCAGTCGGGGCGGGCAGAGAGAGAGAGAGAGAGAGATAGACAGACAGACAGACAGACAGATACAGAGAGACAGAGAGAGACAGAGAGAGAATAAAACCTTGGCTGGCACTGACGGATTGCTGACTGACAGACTTGTTTTCCCTCCGCAGCCCTCGCCCTCCGCCCGGCACGGCCCGGCCCGGCCCGGCCTCCGTCCCTCCCCGTCCCTTTCCGCTCCCTCCTTGACTATGCGTCGAGCCAAAAGCATGGCGGCAGGGGCCGGCGGGGGCGTTAGGGACTAGAGGTCTTGCTGGCAGGCGCAACCGCGTCGCTGCGTCCGGCCAGCCCCGGACAGCACGCCCCCCCCCCTCTCTCTCTCTCTCTCTCTCTCTCTCTCTCTCTCTCTCTCTCTCTCTCTCTCTCTCTCTCTCTCTCTCTCTCTCTCTTCTCTCTCTCTCTCTCTCGCTCTCAGCCGGCGTTGGTGGCGGGGGCGGAGCGGGCTGGGCGGGCGTGGCATGGCGCGCTGGGCATGGCCATGCGCTGGACTGGCGCCGAGCCAGGGCACTACAATTCAACTGAAATAAGTGACAGCTATCTATATGGACTGGATGCTGGTTTGCAGGCCACACGCTCAACGGTCAGACCCTGCTCGAGTTCTCGCTGGCCCGCGAGGAGGAGGGGTTGCCTATCCAGGAAGCGACGCTGTGGGTGCGCGTGGACTCGCGGCGGAGCCTGCGGAAGGTGGCGGACCGCAACCTCACCCTGTGGGTGTTCCGCGTCCACGGCAAGCTGTTCAACACCAGCCACGTCAGCGACGAGGTAAGGGAGTCTCAGCCGAGTTAACAGTGCTTATGTATGATTCTATTTATCTTATATAGGCTGTAAGCATATAATATATATGTAAATGTTGCTCTATGTATAACCATATATTGACCTATTGTACTATATTTCAACATTAAGCGATACATAAAGTATACAGATAAACAGTATATAACTTAAATGTACTGATTTTTACCCGCGGAACAACGGAGCCAATGGAGCCTCTCCTCTCACCCTGCCATTGCCGTTCGTTTCGCAGGACTTTGACTCGTACACTTCAATGGCGGGCTCGCTGTCCGTGCCGCTGAGCGAGCTGGGCTGGAAGAAGCTCAACCTGACGCAGGCCGTGCAGCAGTGGTACGCCGAGGGCTCCGGGTCACGGGGCCGGCTGCGCCTCCTCGTCGACTGCTCCGGCTGCGGGGACGCCGTCGAGGTCACCCTCTTCCGACCGGAGGCGACACCGGACGATCGGCGACGGCCCTTCCTGGTCGTCAAGACGGAGCCGCCCAGCAAGTGAGTGTGTTTGGAAGGGAAGGAGATTCAGTCCGGCCGCCTCTCCCTTGTCAGTCAGTGGCGTAGTCCAGCCGGGGGCTGAGGCCGCTGAGGTGGTCCAGTGCGGAAGCTCAGCTCGCACCGAGGCCAGGTCCGGCTCGTTACCCCCACCACCACCACCTCGATTCCGAACGCAACGGGGGGAGTTGGTTATGCATGTGGGGGCCGGTGCGGCTCGGACCCTATGACATGACACCCATGATTCATGGCGATTCAATTTGCCGCCACGACGACGGCTGCCCCATGGCGAGCCCATGGCCGGCCGTAAGACCGCCGCCGCTGCGGCACAGATTTTTCCCGTAAGATTATTTATGGTCCGGACGAAAAAGGCGCTTTTTGGAGATAGATTGTGTCATCGCTTGTGCGGGCCGACCGGAGCGGAAAATTGGTCCTATTGCTGAGTAGGCTGGAAAACTGGCCTTGTGCTTGAAAGGGGTAGGGAAAGGGGGGGGGGGGTGGTAAAGGGGGGAGGGCAGAGGGAGGAAAAGGGGAGGGGGGGGGTACAGGGTGAGGCCTGGCGTCGGGGCCTCTCGGTCACAATAGCTAGACTAAACTGGGGCGGCCTCGGAAAAGGGGGAGAGGAGGGAGGGGGGGGGGCGGAGGGGCAGGCCAGATAGAGGGGCGGTTTGGGTGAAAAGGCAAGGGGTGGTTACGGAGGGTGTAACGTGTGTCTCTGTGTCCGCAGGCGAGTCCGGCGGCGCGCCGTGGCGTGCTCGGGGGCGATGCCGGGCGAATGCTGCAAGCAGGAGCTGTACGTCAGCTTCAAGGACCTGGGCTGGGATGACTGGATCATCGCGCCAGGCGGCTACCGCGCCAACTACTGCCGCGGCAACTGCAGCCACTACCGCACCCCGGACACGTACCACAACTACCACACGCACGTCATGGAGGAGTACCGGCGCCTCAACAAGCTGGTCGACATGCAGCCCTGCTGCGCGCCGCTCCGCTTCAGCTCCATGTCCCTCATCTACTTCGACATGGACAACAACATCATCAAGAGGGACTTGCCGAAGATGGTGGTGGAGGAGTGCGGCTGCCCCTAGGGCCCCGCGTGTGTGTGCGTGTGCGTGTGTGTGAGAAAGAGAGAGAGCGAGAGAAAGAGAGAGAGTGGATGTGAGAAGGCTTCCTCCTCCCCAGAACAGAGGCTGCGCCGGCTCCTCCTCTGGGCTGGCCCCCGGGCTTCCTTGAGACTGCTTCTTTTTTTTAAAAGTAAGAGCAAAAAAAGGGCTGTCCTCTTGTCGGGCGCCGGGACCTCATCGGCGCGTGTGATGGACGGGACAAGCCAGTGTGAACGCTGGTCTCCGCTGTCCCGTAGGCATGGAACGAACAGGTGTGAAGTTTGGGAAAGTCAAGCGGCACCCAGCGGCGCCGTGAACAGTGAGAGTGATTGCGTGTGATAGTGCTGTGTCGACGTGGCGAACGAAAACGTAAACTGATTTTAGTCGTTTCTTTAATAAATTTAAACAAGAAGTTAACGAAGACTACTCGTTGATGTATAGTGATCTCTCTATGCCTTCCTGGTGGTCCACCGGGTCGCTCCAAGTATAGCTGAATACGCGATAAAAAGTATGTGTTGAGCATAATGTGCCCCCAAAGAAGAATAAAATAATTGTAATAATTATAATTGTAATAATAATTATGAACAAGTCAAATGTGTGTATGGCTCTGTGAGCGCCACACATTTATCATCCTTCACTCACATACAGTCGTACCTTGTTTTATTTCGTGTTTTGTTTTAATTTTTGTTATGATTATTATAATTAGTCTTATTAATATTATTATAATATTATTTTTATTTTCTCGTCGCGTGTACTTGTGTTCTTTTGTTGTTTTTTTAAATTTTAGTTTCTTATAGTCCTTCCCCTGCTCCTGCACCGCGCTGTGCTCTGTGCTGCGCAGTGCTGCATTCTGTCGTGCTGCGGGGCGTCCAAATAGAATATTTTGCAAAATTCACGCTTTGCCTGGACGTCGTGCGGGACGCTGACAGCGCGAAATATGTACGATAAAAACAGCGAAATCCGGATGTCTCCAAATGCAAACGAAAATATTCATCTGCTCCCCCCGCAGCCCGCTCCCGCCATGCTAACTGCCTCTAGTCTAATGAGAGAATGAGAGAGACAGGGAAAATGAGTGTGTGTTAAGAGAGAGAGAGAGAGAGAGAGAGAGAGAGAGAGAGAGAGAGAGAGAGAGAGAGAGAGAGAGAGAGAGAGAGAGAGAGAGAGAGAGAAAGCGAATGTGTGCTACGAGTGAGAGTGAGCGAATGATTTAAGATAAAAAGGGGTGAGAGATTGTGGTATAGGAAAAGAGAGAGTCGGGCGGGACCTGGCCCCCCTCCCACCTCCCCTGCGGCCCCCCGCGCCCCCTCCCGGGCCCCCCGGCCCCACGGTCCTCCCAGGGGACCCCCAGGGGACCCCCCAGGGGGCCCCAGGCCCAGGAGGAGGACGCGGGACAATCGTTGATATGAATGTACCGCGAACGTGAAGACAAGCGGACCGCGCCGGACTGCGCCATATCAGTAGTAATCGCTCGGCAGGTTTATCTGTGATCTGGGAAGAGGTGCTCCAGTTTTGTAAGAAAAAAGTGTTAAGGGTTCTAAAATTATCAAAAAAGTAGTAGTCTCTAAGTTTTTCCTCCTTTTTCTTTTTTCCTTTCCTGGGCGGCTGCTTGCCTGGCCGGGCGGCTCTCGACCAACCTCGTCTTGCTAATAAACGGGCTTTTCTCCTATGCAGTATGTGTTTGTTTTCACCCCGCCTCCGTCCGCACAGCGTGCGCAGCGTGCGGCCTGCCGAGGGGTCCACAACTCTGCCTAAAAGTGTACACCGATTGTGTTGATTGTGTCGATCGCTGCAACAAATTTGCAGACGATTCGAAATTTTAGTCTAGTAATGGCTTTTTTCGGCCATTTTTAGCTCCATAATGTAGCTTAAGCCTCATTTTAATGCAGTTTGTAAGAGTTTTAATCGACGATTGTGCTTGATTGCCTCTAAAGCTGTACACTGATTGTCTCGAGTCGTGGACCCCTCGCGGCCTGCCGACACAACACAGACATCGCAGACACGGAAACAGGCGTCACAAAACCTCGGGCCTCGTATCCCATGTAGCGTCCCAACAACCCCAGTCACCGCCTTGCCTTCATACTACAGCGGCCACTATTTCTCGTAACAAAAACACGGCCACTTACTGCCCCTGTCTCCCTTTTCCCTCGGGTGGCGATTGATTGGCGGGCGAAAACTATGCGGCAGAGAAGACGCGGGGACAAAGAGAAGGCGGAGGGAGGGGGCGGCCTGCCATAATTATGGGTTCGGTCAACACCGCAGCCCGCTGGCATCCAGGCCGGCGCCGGCACCGCTCCCTCATTTGGCGTCGGTGTTGACGCTTCTTTTCTGTGGCGTCGCGTCGGTTTTGTCGCTCGCACGGAAGGACTCCGGAGGGCCGGAGACTCTTCAGCAAAGCCATACTTCGTCCGCTAAAAAGCTAGAAAACACAAGACGGAAACACTGGGTCAGGCATTCAGATCCCCCACGAGAGGGAGAGGCAGAGAGCGTCAAAACAAAAGACTCGAAATCGGCTCCTTTCATCGGCCGCACCCCCAGACCCCATTCATTGTGTGCCACATCACACCCGCACAACCCAAATTTTTATCGCGATAGGAGAACAAAATGCAACGCTATCAATCAATATCAGTCACGGCGCCGTACGCGTCAGGCGAGATCAGCAAAACTGATCAGCATTTTAATCGATGATTGATGACGGGCTAATCGGGGCGGGCTAAAATCGGCATGACACATCATGCGACATCGCCACAGCCCCCCCCCCCCCCACACACACGCACAGATGAAACAAGTGAAAGAAAAAGGCTAACGATGGATGACACAGCGTAAGTGCATAACTCACCTGACAACCCAGGAAAAGGAAAGCAAGTCCTTGCAGCGCGATCAAAACCATCAATATCCTAGATGAGATTGCATTTCGAAGCTGTACAAACCGCGCGAATTCAGAGCATTTCTAGAGACGGCAAACTTTCCTCTGACGCGTCACACTGTTGTTTCCAGTGCACGGCAGTTCATTCCCGTCCGGGCGACATGGCTGGCGAGTGGCGCATAAATGCGAAGTGCGTTTGATGCCTCGGCGGGGCGGGGTTGGCGGGGGCCGCGGGGGCGCCGGGCGTGGGCGGCACTGCGTATTGGCAAACAACTCGAAGTAGGTCATTTATGCAGTGAGATGCTGCTGCGGGTGCATTGCGTTGAGAGTCAGACGCCGGCCGAAGCCCCGCCTTTCTAGAGAGAGAGAGAGAGAGAGAGAGAGAGAGAGAGAGAGAGAGAGAGAGAGAGAGAGAGAAGAAGAAGAAGAAGAAGAAGAAGAAGAAGAAGAAGAAGAAGGATGATATGCCACATCGCCGTCCGAACCAATTTTATTCTCTCAGACAAAGTTGACGCGAGCGCGCATTTTAGTTTTTGGCGCATCCTCGCGTTGTCCTCGCTGCCGGCCGCACTCGCCTCGTCGGGAGGAGTACGTAGCCAAGAGGACCAGCAGCGTACCAGACCACTGGGCAGGACGGGGCAGAGCGCCAGTCCGCCACACGGACTAGCCCGCGTCGCCGGGGAGGTGAGGCCGGCCGGGCCCGGGCGCACCAAGGGCAGCCAAGGAAGCGACAGATTCTATCAACTGCTGCGGTCCACTCGAGGCGCGTCGCGGCCGAACCGCGGGCCGCACCACCAGGGCACACCTAACGCGCCAAGGGCCCGCCAAGGGCCGTGCCGTGCCGCAGGGTGGGGTGCCCCTAATGGATCCACCCCTCGGCCAGGGCCGAAGGGCTCGCCACAGGGCTCGTCCCTCCGGTCCCTCTGGTCCGCCAAGAGACGGCCCCTCCCCGCGAATGCAGCCAAGAAAAGAATACATGATTTATAGCTTTCCTTGGCTTTTATTACAAACCCTTCTAGGGAGGGAGGCGGCGACACCATGCGTCCGAGGGAGGAGATAGTGTGCTGAGAGAGAGAGAGAGAGAGAGAGAGAGAGAGAGAGAGAGAGAGAGAGAGAGAGAGAGAGAGAGAGAGAGAGAGAGAGAGAGAGAGAGAGAGAGAGAGAGAGAGAGAGAGAGAGAGAGAGAGAGAGAGAGAGAGAGAGAGAGAGAGAGAGAGAGAGAGAGAGAGATGTGCCTGAATGCTGTATGCTTGACTCAAGCGTCCCTTCCGGAATAAACATCAAAGGTGCTTGTCTTAAAGCATTCAGCAGGGTGCCGCATTCACTGTAAAAAATTTTGTTCGAAATTTCCAACAATAATTTTTAACAATTCCAGGAACGTTTTGGAGTTTTCTGTGGACGTAAAATCTGGGCTTTACATGTTGATCATTGTTCTATCGCAGGATAATATCCTAAAAATGTAAGAATTTCAGGCGTTTAAATTTGTCACGAAAAGTAGTGGAAAATCCCAAACAATTGGTATGCAAATTTTTCTTTCAGTTCTTTGGAAATTTCTAGCGAATATTTTTACAGTGTAAGCAACAAGAAGAACAGTCAAGAAACACCAAAAATGTGCTCGTTTGGAATTGTTGGCGGCTACGGCAAGGGTGACCGCGAGCGCCAGCGAGTGCTAGGGTAGGCCAGCCCGCATGACACGTGTGTCTGCAGAAGTCGCGTGGCTGCCTACGATGCAGGCGCTTTTTGTGTTCGGGCTGACCAAAGTAGGTTTGCACAGACCTGAGAGTGTGGATCCATGTTTTTCCTAAATTGTGGTATCAGTATCTTAGAAGAGTGTTCGTGCCCAGCCATGCTTTTCCAAAAGTTTAGTCGGTACCACACATCCACACTCTTGGGTGTGGAGAGCTGTCATGCTTCGCCACAACGTATAATTCTTGAACATCAGGAGGACTTACCAAAGTGAGTCGTCGAACTCCAGACGACCATTCTCGCACGCACTTGTTACAATACAGAAACAGGAAGGGGCGGAGTAGCATGATACGAGACCCGGTGGCATTTAGAAGATTTAGTCTACACAGTTGGCAACTCTCAATGGAGACTTGGAGACGCGACGAGTGAAAAAGTGACCCGCCGAGAGAAAGGGGGGGGGGGGGGGCTGCATGGTGAGGACATGTTCCTTGCTTCGCTCAGCATGCGGGCGACACGCAGTGCTGCCAACCAGCAGTGCCAACGTCATCCCCCCGCCCGCCCCCGCCTGCCCCCGCCCGCCCCTGCCACGCCCCGGCCGTCTTTACATCGCATTGCAATGCGCTTTACACGCTCAATCATCCCCCGAATCCCACGTCGTCCAAAATAATGATAGGCAACGAGACTGTATGCAGCGTATGGGGAGGGGGCGGCTGGGCCCCCGCCGGGGACAGGCGCAAGTGCATGAGGGGGCGTGGCGGGGCCATCCACTCCGTCCAATTTCTTGCATCTTGTATGTATAAATTGAAATGGAATACGCACCATCACGTCTGGCGTTTCATAGCGTTTGTTGAGACACATTAAAATGTACGTCAGTATGCAGTTATTCGCCTAATTTTCGACACCGTTTGCCTCAGATAGGATTTAAATTCTCGTCAGACGAGGTGACATTTCTTTCCCGCCGCTGCCGCCCCCTGCGGTCCCCCTGGGGCACCCCTCTGGTCTTGACCGCACGGAAGCAGGCAGTAGCATGAGTGGCCGAGCCACCGGGCCTGCCCAGCCCACCCGCTACCGTGTCACATGTATTTTGTCATGAATCCCATTACTGCTCCTCGCCCCTCCCCCCCCTCATGGCACCGGGGTGGCCGCAGTGTAGTATGCGTGTTACCGATACACCCTCTCACATGATGCCAGGTGTAAACAATCGATTCCACCGTTTCCCCTTCCCCTCCGTCCCCAATGAGCGTTCCTACGCGATACATGCTGAGGCCAACACCCAGCAGGCCCTGCCTGCCCTGCCTGCCCTGCCTGCCCTGCCCGCCCTGCCTGCCCTGCCTGCCCTGCCTGCCCTGCCTGCCCTGCCTGCCCTGCCTGCCCTGCCTGCCCTGCCTGCCCTGCCTGCCCTGCCTGCCCTGCCTGCCCTGCCTGCCCTGCCTGCCCTGCCTGCCCTGCCTGCCCTGCCTGCCCTGCCTGCCCTGCCTGCCCTGCCTGCCCTGCCTGCCCTGCCTGCCCTGCCTGCCCTGCCTGCCCTGCCTGCCCTGCCTGCCCTGCCTGCCCTGCCTGCCCTGCCTGCCCTGCCTGCCCTGCCTGCCCTGCCCCCGCAGGCCCGGCACACGTGCCCACGTGCCCGCTGGTGCCCGCGCGCGGCTATTAAGGCCTACCGGGGCTGCGTTCGTTCACGCGGTGTGACAGAGAGGGAGAAGGAGGAGCCGAACGCGGACGTCGCACGTCCGCACAGAGACAGAGAGAGTGCAGCCGTTCAGACGCGGCCCCTTTCCAACTCCCCACCGGCGACACCTCACTACTTGACTGATGGCGGTGGCGTGAGCCGGGCTCGGAGCAGTGTGTGGAGCGGTGTACACACCACGTCTTTAGCGAATTCGGTGCGGGGAACACCGCACGACAGCCAATCGGCGGCGGACCTCTGCGAGTGCTGCCGAAAGTGTCTCGCCGAAAAGTTTCTCCGTTTTCAACCACACACAACAAGAACGAAAGAAGTGGGCCACTGCTCTCATTCTAATCCGTGCACAGCCCTGGAGGTCGAATCAGGACGATGAACGTCACGCACACACACGCACACGTGCCGAAATGTCCACCGACAAGGATATAATGAGCGGATATAGAAGCATACAAGCATCGCTTCAAAGGGCGGTAGTTGTGTAGTCTCGTTGCGGAAAAATGAAAATGGAGATGAAACTGGTCGCGCGATGACTGCCGGGGAGCGGCGGGGGCGTGTGCTGCCCCATATCGCCTTCGCGACGTGGTCACCCCCCCCCCCCTTCCTTTCCCCTGATTCCACCTTTTAAATGCAATACGCTATGCAGCTGAGGTGAATGTCGCACGAGCAGCAGTAGCAGCAGGAGCGGACCCGCCGCGGTCCACACGCCGCTATATGGGAACGTTTCGAGGCAAGTAGTGAACAAACGGCTAGCGGCAGCGGCGCGGCGCTGCCGAAGCTCGGGATAGTCGATTCCGCATGCGCAGTGGACTCAATTTGAAGCGGAACAAACTCAGTGCGCTTGCGCGGTGCGCAGCAGAGGGCAGCGCGTGTTATTGCCTTCATCTTCGTACCGCGCTTCCGGTGACATCGCCTCTGCCATCGCAACGGAATGGACCATCACCGCCGGAGCCGGCCGAAGCAGCAGCAGCAGCAGCAGCAGCGCGCGGCGGCGGCGGCGGCGGCGGCGGCGGCGGCATCTGACCACATTGGGCAGCGAGCAGTGTAATGCGGCCCGCGCTTGCCCCGCTGGCCGCTTGCACGACGAGTGGAACGAACCCGGCCGCAAATCGCCGCTGCCGCACTTCCTCTGTCCTGCGTTCTCTCTCTCTCTTTCTCTCTCTCTCTCTCTCTCTCTCTCTCTCTCTCTCTCTCTCTCTCTCTCTCTCTCTCTCTCTCTCTCTCTCTCTCTCTCTCTCTCTCTGCCACTGATTGTTCAGCGACGCGGTGTAAATATGAGGGGACAAGGGCCTGCCCTGCACCACAGGGCGGCCCCACGCGGCGTACTACGGATTTAAAACCGGCTCCATTGTCGACGGCGAGAATGTGTGAATATTTGCGCCGCGCCGCCTTCCTCTACACGTCCACTGCTACTGCTGAGGCAGACAGCTCACAGGGAGGGCCACAAAGCTTTTCCTGTAAACTTTATTTGTGTGTGCGTGCGTTTTGTGCTGTTCGGGTGCCTATATCTCACGGACGGCGTACGTGCACGTAGCCTGCCTTTCCCCCCCCCCCCTTCTTCTACTGCGGTGCAGCACATCATAAACTGAGATTAAGGACTCTGGGTAGAAAAATGCTATTTAAAAATGGGGTAGGAAGCAGATGATACCAATGTGCGACGGCCATGAATTGTCATGAATAGTCACAGCAAAAATACAAAATGTTGCACATTGCAGTGGTCGTCGTTGTGCGGAAAACGCGGTTAACGGCAGCGCGTAGTGCGTGAAGTTCTTTAATGCGACTGACGGCGTCATTACTTGTGGACAACAACGCAAGCGTGACGAGCCGCCGTACCGGCCAAGCGGGCGAAGGCGAGCCTAACCGCCCAAAGCCGAGCCGAGCAGAGGCCCTTGGTCAAGGGTCAACAGGGCGAAGGCGAGCCCAGCTGAGGGCAGGCGGAGCCGAACCAGCCGAACCAGGCGGAGCCAGTGCGCGACGCGCGGCCAGCCAGACACAGCCAGCCACAGCCACGGGTCACCCTTATATTATTATTTTATTAGTTTGCCGCACTCGCTGCATCTTTTCGGCTTTCTTATCGGGAGTAAAAGCTAGCGGACACCTCACAACTTATTTAGCTATCTTTATTGTTGCTGTGTTTTTTTTTTTGTGAGATATCATCTGCTAAAAAGCCGAAAAGCATCACAACGACAAGGCAAGCAGGATGATTATTCTGGCCGCTTCTTCCTCTTTGGCAGTCGTGTTCGCTGCGGTGCCCTTTTATCGGCCCAACAGGGGAGAGGATACCTCATCTCACCGGGGGCGGCGGGGGCGGTGGGGGCAGTGGGGGCAGTGGGGGGCTGATCGGATGTCAAATCGGTGCATGTCCGGGGCAAGCAGTGGTCGCGACGGGGGCACACAGGACACACGCCGCGCGTTCGCCGCAACGGAAATTGATTCCTGATGGGCAAAACACTCTTCTCTATATTCTCCATCCCCCTTCAACACACACACACACACACACACACACACACACACATAGCATAAAAAAAGAAACAAAAAAAACAGCATTTATTTGTCCGTGAAAAAGTGAATGAAGTTGCGACGTGATATCAAAGGATGTGCGGGGTGTGTCACGGGCCGGGCAGTGCACTGTAAAAGAAAACCCTTCTTTTAGAAGAATCTTTGTGGAAGTTCAACATACCGGATCCTTCTAAAAAAGGGTTTTCTTTTACCGTGTGCAGCGCGAATATCAGCGCGGATTGCTGACGTCTCCATTCGGAAATGAGAGCTGTGGGGCGGCGGGGGTGGCGGGGGTTGCGGTTGCTGCTGCGGCGGAGTCGCCATTACCGCGAGGTATCACGCCACGCCGCGCCACGCCACGCCGGGCTCGCTGCCGCTGCCCCTGCTGCGGCTGGTAGGGCGCGCTGTCCGCGGGGGCACACAGTGCCACACACTGTCCTGCTGGCCAGGAGCGGACGGAGCTCGCCGGACGCACCCCGAGGGCCGCCGCCGCCCGGAGCAGGTCACCGGAGGCGACCGGACCGGAGGCCGCTGGAAGTTCCGCGCGCGCTGGAGGCTCCGCGGTCTGGGCGGGCCCCTGGAGGCGACTGGAGGCTCCAGGAGGAAGGAGCAACCTGCTCGTCACACCTCGCAGTGCTCCAGAGCGAGGCGGGCGATGCGAGCCTCGCAGTCGGGCCGCAGGCATGAGGTAATTCAGATGCTGCCGGTAGACAAACGCAGCGCACAGCCTGGCACGGCACAGCCATGTCATCCCCCTGCACGACGGGAATTCCTAGCGCACGCAAAACCACGCACCACCGCGAGGACTCACCCCCTCAACAGCCCCCTTAACACGACACTCTTCAGCACGATGCGTGGGGTTCTTCGCCAGATTTGAGTGCCATTTGTAACGTCTGTGAATCTGTAAATCCATTTCCACTCTGATTAAACGTGGACGGTAGGGAAAACTGACGCACAAGGCGAATACCAGAGCGATATACCGACCGTCGAACCCTTTTGATACGTCGGCATAGACAAGGCTCGTTTAGGAGTGTGCCGCGAGAGTTGTAACACGGGCGGCTATCGATTCGTGCAGGGCATATGCGTGCATCTCTGTGAATTGATTTCGGCACTGCTTCGGACACACACTGGTCAGCACACACGTGTCCGTCTGGTGACGGCCGCCAAGGCCGTGCGAGTGCATCTCATCCAAAACAAAGTTCCGAGAGAGTGGAGAGAGTAACTCCGTTTTTGAAGTGCACACAAAAATGAAAATTAAAAATTCAACTTTATTGAAAAGAATCCTTCGAATGCACGTCAAATGTGGTACTATAATCTCAAAATTCACAAAACGCCCCGGACAAATACTGGACTGCTTCCTCTTCATACCCCCCCCCCCCCCACCTCCCCCGTAATTCTCCTTTTATGAGATTCGGTTCATTTACAACGAAGACAAGTAGCATGCTGACTTCAAGATCCATCTCGGCACCGGCCGGGGCGTTTTTATACAACCCCAGTGTTACGGTACGGATTTTGGGGTTGGGTTGGATGATGAAGAAGACTGGGTTGATGCTCAGTTGAGATGTATTCTGGTGGTTCAGAGTAGTTCACAGATGGTTTTGCCACGCGGATGAGTGCACGGTGGTTCCCACGACTTGCCGGAGCCGTGGTGGGTTCGTGACTGCCCGTCGTCGGTTCGGCCCGGCCGCTCGGGCCCGGCGAACGCATCAGCCCGGCAGCGGGACATTTGCTGATCAAGCAGTGCCGCGCTGTCTTGCACCGCGCGCGACGAGACCGGACAGCCGGACTTCACCTCAGAGCAGCCTCGAATGGTAGTACCTTAGGGGAAGTCCCACGGGACTTACCCTAACACCGGCATGTGTTGTCGAACGCGTCCGGCGCGTGCACGCGACCAAACCGCCCCGACTAACGCGCCCGCAAGCGGAGTGTTTGTGCCTGTGTGTGTGTGTGTGTGTGTGTGTGTGTGTGTGTGTGTGTGTAAGAGAGAGAGAGAGAGAGAGAGAGAGAGAGAGAGAGAGAGAGAGAGAGAGAACGTGTGCGTGCGATGTCCGCAATTAACAAATCACACGAAGAGAGTGTCGCCCGCCGAGTCATATAGCCCGACACCACGCACAGTGCACAGAGCTCCCACGACACTGCCGGCCAATGCCGACTGCCGGGCCCCGGGGCCCAGGGTGTCCTGCCCGATAATCTACCTGCCCTGCTCCCTCATGGCCGGCCCAACGCCATAGAGAGAGAGAGAGAGAGAGAGAGAGAGAGAGAGAGAGAGAGAGAGAGAGAGAGAGAGAGAGAGAGAGAGAGAGAGAGAGAGAGAGAGAGAGAGAGAGAGAGAGAGAGAGAGAGAGACTTGCAGCACACACGCAAACGCCCCGCTCAGAGACGTGTTCCGTGTTGTTCCGCGCGGCAGTGCAGCCAACAGACCCAGCACAGATGGAAGCTTATTGAGTTCCGCCGACCGACGACGACTCTACGTCAAAAAATCACACCCAAAAATTATTTTTAGTTTTTACTTGTTCTTTACTCTCTACTACTACTACTGCTACGACGTAGAAGCAAAAAAGAACGAGTAATGTGCTCGCCCTGTTCGTTAAGACCCCCTTTCAGTTCGAAAGCCGGTAATAGTTCCCGACCTCGAAAAACGTGGTATCTTCGGTAATATTCAGACTTGCGAAACTCTGAAAATTAGCTGCGCTTGGTGTTCCCCCCAAAAACGGCAAAAATGTGTGGGTTGGGTCCTACCTCTCATCCCAAACTTCCGTTCGGAACCGTTCCTGCCTTCGGTTTTCGGATGCGAACCGGTGTACCAGGAGTTGATCGCCACTAAGACACTGGCAAGATCCCCCTCGGTAGGCTGGCTTCCCCAACGGCCGACATCGCCCCTTCCGCTGACCAGAGATCCGGGGTCAGCCCTCTTCGACCAGCCAGTTGGTCTGTGGCAACTGCAGCCACTCCCGCGCGGATTCAGAGTGAGGTAGGATGCCCAGATAGTACACGGCCGAAGCCGACTCTACCCGGCAAGCCGAGTAGGTGCTGTCATCGCCCCAGATTCCGAGGCCTTACGCTTAAAAAATGTAAGAGTTATAATCCTAGGCTACACTTAATTTCTGCCGAGTCTTGTCAGGTACGATTCCTCTGCTCCTCAACAGCGTATTCAACCTCCGGGGAATGTCCGCGGCCCAACGTACGCGGTCAATCAGACAACACACTTTAAATACGTTCTTCTGGTATATTTTACCCACCATCCTTGGTCGGCAGACTTTCAGAAAAATTATACTCAGGAAAAGAGTTGAACCCCGAACCTTGCGGTCACCGACCAGTCCGCTAGCCTACTACGCTACGGAGCTGCGATGGAGAGCAGCAGCCCGCTCTCGGTACTGTAGCCACTGCCGTACCGCAGAGAACAACCGCTCGGCTCGCGCGCAGCGCGCTGGGCCTGGCCAGCCGCCTCGTCCCGTTCTCCGCTGTCTCTCGGTCAGCGCTGAATTGCGCGCGGTGTGCTCCGTCTGCGCTCAGGGTCTGGCCAGTTCTTTGGTCCCGGTGCGCTTTTCAAGTGATATTGCCCATCTTCGTCGGTGGGGCGTTTTCTGTACATGGAGAAGTCTGTGCTTTGGACACACGGCGTACTGTGCTCCCGTTGAATCCTCTCTGAGGGGCGGAGAAAAAATTATATCATGAATGAAGCGGCGCTATTTTAACGGTACTTCGAAGATTTTTCCCCTCTCTCGAAACTCAAAGAACGTGTCCATCCTAGAATGCTAAAGCGTTCTTCATGCCTGTCTTGTTAGTCTGCTTTAGACGTCATTTTCAGAGCCTCTCTTTTTTGTGTGGTACTGTTGTCACTGTTGTGGAGTGTCCGCCCCGCTCCCGCGTGGGGGCGCCGGTGGGGGCGAGCGGGCGAGCGTATGTCTGCCGGGTTATACGGCTTTGGCAATGGCGCCGTAACGCTCAGCACCTGCTAATGAAGCACATCCCATTAGCATACGCAGCGCACACGCACACACACACACACACACGCTATGTCGCACATCACCTTGGCGACGTGCATGGCGGCGTGCACGGGTGTGCAGCAGTGCACGGGTGCAGGGGGGGAGGGGCGAAGGGCCAGGGCACGGCACGGCACGGCACGGCACGGCACGGCACGGCACGGCACGGCACGGCACGGCACGGCACGGCACGGCACGGCACGGCACGGCACGGCACGGCACGGCACGACGGCACGTCATCCCTCCGGTGTGCCCCCGGAGGGTCGCACAGTTCCACACGTTCCCACCCCCTGCTATCGGGGCTTCGACCACCCTGTCCGAGCGCCTTGATGAGCGGTGTACAGTGTACAGAGTTCGCGTCCGCACGGCTATCTGCACACTCCCTACACCAATCACCATCCTCATTTCACCCTTCCCCCTCTCATAAAAATAAATCTGCAGTCTGCTGAGGACGAGTTTGTCTCTTGTCTCTGCTTGCAAAACAGTGGTCGAATTGCGAGAAGCTCAGTCTTGAAGCTTGACACGTCTTCGACACGTCCGAATGACACTGGAAGGGCAGCAGTGTGGGCCGTCACCAGGCTGCTGGCTGTCTCTGTCGCTCTCACAGCAGAGCGCCCCTAATCCGCGCATACAGGGACGAGAGAGAGAGAGAGAGAGAGAGAGAGAGAGAGAGAGAGAGAGAGAGAGAGAGAGAGAGAGAGAGAGAGAGAGAGAGACAGACAGAGAGACAGACAGAGAGAGAGACAGAGAGACAGAGACAGAGACAGAGAGAGAGAGAGAGAGAGAGAGGGGGGGATATAGGAATTGCTCGTCTGCATCTGAACGCGAACGCCGAGACCCGGGGCCAGCCACAGGGGCCAGGGCGGCCGTCGCCTAGTGGTGGCTACCCAACCGGGGATAATCAGGCTGGCCCCCGCCACGCCCCGCCATGCCCCTCTCGTGCACGCAATAATTCACAAATATTGCAAGCGTTCGTTCTCAATTTTCCAGGTCTTCGGTCACTGCGGTATTGGGGGAGGGGGGCGGGTGGCGTCGGACAGGCCGTGGATATATGACTCGCGGCCCGCGCCCGTCCTCATTCCAATCAAACTGACTAATATATGTATCGATTTTTCGGTCCGCGCAGTCATTCAAAGAAAACACAAGGCGACAGCAGAGCGCGGCGCGGGGGGCGCGGAGTTATCGCATTGCATGCGGCCGCCGCACTTTCGCGGGACAGGAATAGGTTCGGCCGCACCGAGGTCGCACGCTGTAAAATTAAGCGAAGAGTGACACTTTTCTCTCGGCTTTTAATCAACTATTACTGCGCCTGCCCGGAGGCCTGGCCTCACTTGCTTGTGTCACCGAGGCGGACACATCCCGACGCGGCGAGAGAGCCGCGAACGTTGAGCGACGCTAACTAAGACGAGACAAGCCCCTCACGAAGCCCCTCTACCCTCGGCCTCGGCGCCGGAGCCAGAGATCGACGGAAGATAGCCCGCGTCAGCGCAGCGAGTCCGGCACACGCACACGCACACGCACACGAGCACGCACACGTGCACGCGGCATTCGGAAGGTCATCCTCCCCCAACGGCGATACAATGTACGATAAAGGAAATAAGATTCGTCCCCGGCCATTTCAAAAGGGTTGGTCGACATGCTGCAGCGACACACACGCGCATTCAAAAAACGGAGAAAAACGATTAGTGGTCGCAACAATTTTTTAGCAGATGATACATCTATCATCAACTATAATAATAACAATAATATAAAGATAATAATAACAATAATATAAAGATAATGTATCAGCGGCTTGTACTCTCATGCAGAGGCAGGAGGCGAGCACGCAGAAGTATACCGCACGGGGGGGGGGGGGGGCGCGTTCTGCCGTCGCCGTCGCCGTCGCTGTTGGTCTCGCGCATACCCCGCGAGATTGTCGCGCACTGCTCGGGTAGCATTGTTGTCCAGAACGCCGCCGACTCGGCTCCGCCTGCACTCAGCTATGGCCTCGCCTTCGCTCGCTTGGCCAAGGGCCTCTACCGAAACCGAAAATTAACTATCCGGTTACCAAATTTGCCTCAGGAGATGTTTTCTCTTTCAAATATCTTCGGCTCTCCCTCATAATACAACAAACGATAAGTTCTGCTTTCATTTCAACTTTATTTTAAACCTTCCTAAACCCTTAAGAAACTGGACGACATTTAGAGTTGGTATCATCTGCTTCCTATTTAAATAGGGATTTAAATTTTTTTTTAGTTAATTTCCAGACAAGCAGTAAATATTGGTTCTGAGAACTAAAATTTGGTTGGGGGAGCAGCAACGAAGCTGCTTGAGGTTCGTTGCAGAAGCTAAAAGCAGAAAAACACTAGTTTAGTGCCCGCAACGTAACTCTTTCGTTACAATTCAAAAATAGTTCCCTCAAACAAATTTTTAGTTTCCATAGAACAAAAATTTACTGCTTGGAAACCAACTAAAAAATCAGTTGGGGTCACCCATCTCTTTTTTCTCCGTAAATGTAAGTAACAAAGACGCGTTGAATACAAAACCCCATAAACGCTGTATAGAGGGCATTGGCCCATGTGGCGCTTCGGATCAAATGACACAGTAGATGCCCGCTGTTTCGGATACACGGCAGGTGAGCCGAGGTGAGCTGACGCGATCGTGTAGACCGTCGTGTCCCGCCTGAACGGGGAACAAGGGCTGAGCGTGCCGGCGGGTGTGGCTTGGATAGGCTAGTCCGGATTCACCGATGCGGGCATGAGGAACAGTAGTGCGGCGGGGGGGCCGGGCGGGGCCGGGCGGGGCCAGCGGTACTGCTACATCTGGTGTGCCCAGTGCCATGGCAGGCTGCAGTTTTCCCTTGGCGACTCGTATGGGGTGGCCGCAGAAGTTACCCGACGCCCCCTCCCACTCCAGCCCCACCCCGGCCCCCGCGGCCCGCGGCCCCAGCACTGGGTTATTACAAGCGGCGTGGCCATGCAGGCCGTGTGGGCCAGGCCACGGGCCAGGCGTGGCGACGGGACGTGCGAATGCATTTGTGAATGGCCTCCAGTAACCATGAAACTCGAAGCGCGCAGCGCGCTGCCAATTGCTCCTGAATGTGAAACTTCCAAAAGGAGTGGCCGTGGCAGGGGGTGGCTGCGGGGGTGGCTGCTCGGCGCCCCGGGCCACAGACCGCGCCACTCCACATTCCTTGCTTTTTGGGTGGGAAGTGCACGGAGAGGTAGCATCGCATGATGTCGAGAGTGCAGCGTTTGGAATACAGCCCGCTTCAGAGCGCGCCCATCACGACGGGCTGGGCTGACTCCGCGAGGACGGCGCCTGCGATCCTCGGATAGGCCACCCGCCGCTCCGCAGTGCCGCCGCGTTGCCTACCGCGCAGGCGCTCCCCGCTCTGCGGCCGTCTCCACGCTAACGCTGCGGCTGCTCTCCGTTGCAGGACCAGGATCTCCTCGGGCTGGGTCGGCCGCGGGCAGGACGCGGCCGGGGCCGGGGCCGGCGTGGAGGTGGCCGCCGTACCCAGCATCCTGTACCCGGCCGGCAAGGACAGGCTGGCGACCACCGTCAGCCAGCAGCGGCTCGACCTGGACCAGCAGTCCGTCACGCACAGCGAGGTCGACCCGGAAGAGGTAGTCGATTTGCCATTGCTGCAGGTTCGCGTCAGGCAGCGGCCGCCTCGGTCGTGCGTTGTCATGCCCATGCCCACTGTGTTGCAGGCCGGCAGCCAGGGCGTGCTGGGGCAGATGATGCTGGGCCGGTCGCCCGCCGTGGCCCGCGCCCTGGCCGCGCACCCGCTGCTCTCGGCGTGGGGCCCGGCCCACTGGCTGCAGGCTGTGCTCCGGGCTACGGGTGCGCCCTGCTTCCTCAATAATCCCTTCTCCGGGGCGCTCATCCTCATCGGTACAGTATGACCCGGGCTCAAATACTGTAGTACTCACGTACTCAAGTACTCACTACTCAAGTACATTATAAGTACTCGAAACACCCGACCAAGTTGTGGCAACTTCACTAGACTTCATACAGCGACTGCTATTGTTGCTAAGGAGCCTCCTTAAGAAATCTGGTCGAGTTGCCACAACTTTACCCTCGTCGTTTAAATAGTAGCGCGTAGTACCCGTTGTACGCTTAGTTAGCCTAATTCCCCAGAAAATTGTGATAATTTTATTGAATTCTCTGAGGGTTCTTTTTTGTCTCAATTTTGGCCGGGTCAAGTGAATTCATGCGGGAATGAACCATCATTTTCCCGGGAATGCACACCTGTGATTAGGCAGCGCTTTGCCGCTGTGGCGGTTCGGTGCAAATCGTGTCTCTGATTGACCTGCCAGCCGTCCCCGGCACGGGACCGGGCTCCGGTCCAGGCCCGCCCCGGGCGCCGGCCAGCCCCCATCGGGCCCCTGACGGTGGGAGAGCGAGAGAGCGAGAGAGAGAGAGAGAGAGAGAGAGAGAGAGAGAGAGAGAGAGAGAGAGAGAGAGAGAGAGAGAGAGAGAGAGAGAGAGAGAGAGAGAGAGAGAGAGAGAGAGAGAGAGAGAGAGAGAGAGAGAGAGAGAGAGAGAGAGGGGGGGGGGGGACGACCTCATCCCGTGGTGGACCTTGAGGGTCGCGACGACGTCCTGCAGCGCCCTGGCGAACCCGAGCCGTCGCGGGCCAAGGCGGGCCAAGGCGGGCCCTGCTTGATAACAAATGTATTAGAAACTACAGTGAGCGCGCGGGCGCGGGGCGGCCTCTGCCCGCAGAGCGGCGGAGAGCGGCGGAGAGCGGCGGAGAGCGGCGGAGAGCGGCGGAGAGCGGCGGAGAGCGGCGGAGAGCGGCGGAGAGCGAGCGGAGAGGCATTCCATGGACAAAATGTAGAGCTCGGGGTCGGGGGGCTGCGGAGGGAGCGGCGGGGAAGCCGTGAGCCGGGCCGGGAGCCGCGGGTCTGTCCGGCCCGGGGGCGGCCCGGGGACGGCCGGCTCTGGCACGCCGCCCAATCATATCATGGGGGTAATTTAGGGCTAAGACTCGCCACCCACGTCAACTGCGAAAGATTTACTTGATGTGTGCAGGCTCCCCCCCCCCCTCTCTCTCTCTCTCTCTCTCTCTCTCTCTCTCTCTCTCTCTCTCTCTCTCTCTCTCTCTCTCTCTCTCTCTCTCTCTCTCTCGGCCAGTCTCTTAGACGGGCTGATGTTCTCATCAAAGTGCTACCCGCTGTGCACACTGCACGCCGCACGCTGCGCCGCGCTGTGCGAGTGTCTTCCCTGCTTCCTCCCACTGACTCTCCACCTCGGAACGAGTATCTCCGCCCCAGACTTCGCTCCATGGCAGCAGTCAGATAGCGCGAGTGAGATGCAGCGACCCGACAACGCGTTCGGCCATCTCGGGCGGAATGGCAAGCGGGCCAAGGCAGCCAAGGCCCGTCCCGTCCACGGCCTCTACGCCGGCCGCCCCCGGCCGCCCCCGGCCACCGCGCGTAGACTGGGCCCGACGGAGCAAGACCGGAGCGCGCAGCGCACGAGTGTCCTCTTCTTCCAAAATCATTTTATGACGGCAGCCATGGCCGTGGACGAGACGTCGGGGCCGGAAGGCGCGGGGGCCACGCTGGTGGGGGCGACGTGCGCGCTGCTGGTGGCGCTGGCGCTGCTGGGGGAGCGCGACGCCGCCCTCTCGTCCGGGGGCCTCACCTTCAACGGCGCCCTCATCGGCGTCACCCTGGGCAACGGGGCCGCCCTGCACGACCGGCCCTGGCTGCTGGCGCCCATCGCAATCCTCAGCGCCATGAGGTAAAGGGGCGGAAAGGGCGAGGGGGCCTTTACTTGTAGAAATCAGTGGACAAAGGCAAAAAATAAATCAGGATGAAACGAAATAATCAAAAACTTCAAATGTACGACAGAAAATTGCTCAAGAAATCATAAAATTGCAACAGAAATATCAGAACAGTTAAGAGAAAACAAAAAATGCAGGTTCAGACCCATAGAGTTTTTAGAAAAACCAAGGTTTTTGTTAGGATATAGTCAAAGGCATGATTTAAATCGATGTACATCAAGAGTGATGGCCCCCTCGGAATAACAAGCTTATCAAGCAGTTCACGACCGATTTAAATAACGATGCGTCCATCGCACACTGTAGAGAGTAGCCTGGGGGCTGGAACACGGCCCACACGCCCGGCACGGTTAATGGAATATGCGTGCACCCAGCGGGGGCTGTGGGCCGCGGGTTGTTGGGCTGTGGGCGAGAGTCTGTGACGTGGGTGTCCGAGGCGCGGTCGGCGAGGTCTGGTTGACGTCGTGCGGTTGGCGGCCGCCCCAGGCCCCAGGGGAGACCGGCCCGGCCCCGCCCGGCCCCCGCCCGCGCGTGCAGCAGAGCGCAGTGCCTGGACACGCGTGCATGCCGTTGTTGTGTTGTCAGCGCGTGGCTCAGCCGTGGCCTGTCTGCGGTTTTGTCCCGCGTCGAGGTGCCCGCCCTCAACGTGGCGTTCAACGTGCTCGTCGCCCTGTGGATGGCTGTGGAGGCGTCCTGGGTCCCGGACGCGCGCGCCCCCGCCACTTCCGCGCCCGCCAACGCGTCCGTCGTCGACTGGGCTCAGGTGGGTGTTGCTCTACTCGTGCGCACAGTAGGACCGCGTCAGAACGAGGATCGAATACCGGGCCGTGGCGGCCGTTTCTCTGCTCAGGTGGCGACGAGCGTGCTGATGGCACCCGGGCCCGTGTTCGCCTGCACCAGCGTCACCTCCTGCTGCCTGCTCTATGTGGCCTTCCTCGTCTTCTCCCCCATGCTGTTCGTCGTGGGCCTCCTCGGGGCAGCCGTCGGCACGCTGCTAGGTGAGTGAGGTGCACGTCGAGTCCAGATGACAAAAGACAACGCACTGCGCTGCGAGTAGACCCGGGCACCGCGCCGACGCCACGCCGACGCTGGTATAGATTTTCGCACGCCGCCGCCGCTGACAGAATTTTATCGGCACGCCTTACCTAACCCATGGCATACCAATGCTCACACATTCCACGATTTTCTTTTTCATTTTTTTTTTAATTTTGTGCATTTATCCTGCAGTCGAAGAAAAGTGTTAAACATAAAAGACCAACTGGACGCGAAGAAAAATTTTGGCCACCGGAAAGAATCGAACCATGGACCCATGCGAGAATGGTTGAGATAAAAAAATGTGTCTCATGATGCTCACCAGAAAACGAAACTCCGAGCAGGTATGCACCCCACCCAAACTACACCTCTCGCAAATCTTTGGATCCCACGTTGCTACTGAGCAACTGTGGCTGCTCCAGTACTTCTTTAGACCTCCCCTATCGGTCCATACCAATTTAGTCAAAATTTGAAACACAAAATTTTCAGGGACAATTTTGACAACAAAATACAAATGAGTTTTTTCGGTGGTAGTATGTTTGGGCCAACCCCTGAACACCGTCTTGTCATGTAAATGGAGTCTGATGATGCGAACCCAGAAAACGAAACGCCGACACTGCTCCAGTATATTAATTTTATTGTTGCTGTACTGCGTTCATACTGACATTAACAATAAATTTTACTTGTGCTTCACACATTATTCTGACACAACAAACTTGTTTTTGCTCAATACTACTACAAGAACGAGTGTCCTAGAACGCTAAAGCGTTCTGCATGCCAGTCTTGTTATTTTCACGCCTCCGCCGCCGCCGCTGGCAAAATATGACGTGGCGTGCACATCGATGACGTCGCCGCCGTCGAAACTCCCGTCGGCGCCCACCCATGTCTAACTGCGAGGCGTTCCGACTGACTCTCTGCCCAGCCAGGCCTCAGCCGGGCCTCAGCCGGGCTTCAGCCGGGCCTCAGCCGGGCCTCAGCCGGGCCTCAGCCGGGCCTCAGCCGGGCCTCAGCCGGGTCTCAGCCGCGCCTCAGCCGGGTCTCAGCACTCTCAGCACGGTCACCGGCGTTGACATCTCTAGGCTTTGGGGTCCTGGACTTTACAGCTTCTGCCATGCCCTTTTTTCCCACCCGTAAACGAGATTATTGGCACTTTCTTTTGGCACTTGATGCAGCGGTTAACGGGGCGACGCGCCACCACTGCGCTCCATGGGGCAGGCCAGGGAGGCTGGTCCGGGCAGGCCGGGCCAGACCAGAGGCAGCGGCCCCTCCCCGCAGGCCCCGCAGGCCCCGCAGTCCCCACAGGCTAGGCCGAGCAGCAGTAAAAGCGCAAACGGGAGGCTGAGGCTGCACCCCTCTCACGGCCTGATTCTCAGGACACACCAGAAAATTGCGGAGGGAAGACAAGACACGCAGTTTCGGGGCTGTGTTTTTGAACGGATACTGATCGACGATTAAATACGATCTGACCGTTCAGGGTTTGATTCGGCGAAGGCTGAGTAAAACCAGGCGACACCTATCCTCTGCGTTCTGCAGACAGACAAGAAGAAAATTGTGTGAGAAAGTGCCTCATAGTTCACGCGTGGTTTATTACCGCCCGCCCCGGAGCTACGACCACTCGGCTGCCCAGGCGGCTGCGCATGTGTCGATGCGCCCGGGCCGGCGGTGGCTGGCGGTGGAGGGGAGGGGGCGGGGGCGGCGGGGGCGGCGGGGGCCGCCGCTCCATTTGGCACGCGGTGATTATCATCACATTTACTGCGCCTTTTGGGCCCCGCGCCGCGCGTCGGCCGCCGCCGTGCCGAGCCCTCCCCGCTGCTGCTGCAGCGGCGGCGGCGGTGGCATCTGGGTCTGTAGGTACCCGCCGCGCTGCAGTCGTCTAGCTGCCGCCGCCGCCGCCCCTGCTGCTGCTGCTGCTGCTGCTGCTGATGCTGCTGCTGCTGCTGATGCTGCTGCTGCTGCTGCTGCTGCTGCTGCTGCTGCTGCTGCTGCTGCTGCTGCTGCTGCTGCTCTGCTGCTGCTGCTGCTTCTGCTGCGGGGCTGAGGCGATGCGCGCCGGGTTGAGTCCGGCTCGTCGCGTCCCATCGCGCCGGGAGGGGGTGATGCCATGGCGCCATAAACGTGTTTTATGGCGGCGGCGCCCAACAAGGTGCGGGGAGCATTTGCTAACTGTCAGCGCGAGGAGCGGAGAGGAGCGGAGAGGAGAGGAGAGGAGCGGAGAGGAGTGGAGGGGAGAGGAGCAGCCGACTGCAATAAACGCACCACCGCGCTGCATACGGGGATGCGTTACACCTGCGCACGCGCGCACACACACACACACGCCAAGGCCACGGGTGGGTGAGCGCCAGGTCAGACAGGTGCCGTCTGCCCCACAGGGTGCTCCGTCGAGGTGTACCACCGTTCCGCACAGCGATACGCTGCCGGGTAGAGTAAGGGGCCAAAATGCCAACTTGACTTTGAGAGTGGAAATGGGCTGTGCAGCGCATATAATTTGGCGCCGTTGACCCGAACCTAGCGGTCAACCGTAACACACAGCCCGAGCTCTGCATCTCCGCCGTGGCGTCAGCCACGAGCCAACGTGAAAAAAATTGAAGGCTTATGTTAGCTCTCGCTGCGCTGACGGCATGTCCCAACCATTAGATAAGGTCACCCAACGCGGGCCTGCCAAAAGTCATCCATAGGGAATAGGTAGCGCCAATGACGATTTATGAAAAAACTAAGTAAAGCCGTACGGAGCAGTTGCACGCTTCGCGGCCAGATTCAATGGTCGGATGATATCACCAGCGAGAGCTAAGCCCCCGTATTTGTGAGGTGGGCTCGTGACCGGGTCGCGACGCTGCTTCTGCACATCCTTTACAGGGGCCTGTCTCCGGTTTCTTGTTCTTGCGAGAGTCTTCCCGTCGCGTCCAGTTCGCGCTCTTCTGCTCCGACCTACTCCATCACCGCTCTGCTAGCTCCGAGGTAGAATGTTATAGAACCGTTGCAGCACCGCAGCGTACCTGGCATACCATCGCGCGAGGCACTGAATCCATCCCCCTGCTCAGGGAAGTAAGCGCACACACCACACCCCTCTGCGGTGGCGGCAGCAGCGGCAGCGGAGCGGCGGCAGCGGAGGCAGCGGCGGCAGCGGCGGCAGCGGAGGCAGCGGCGGCAGCGGCGGCAGCGGCGGCAACGGCGGCAGCGGCGGCAGCGGCGGCAGCGGCGGCAGCCGTGCGTGATATTACAGGGCCCGGCCCGGCAGTTACATGGCTTTGCGACGAGAGGCGCAGCGCCGATCGTGCAAATAACAGCCGTGCGCTGCACGCTGCACTCGCACTGCAGAGCACTGCGCCGCACACCACACAGTATGCACGGCACTCGCCTGCAGCCGGGTGCTGTGCGCTGTAAGCGCTGCAGGCTGCGACTAACGCGCACACTGTGAGCAGAGACGGGGGCCGGGCTGGCCGGGCTGGCGCATGTGGGGCTGTGGCGGGTGAGCTTGGCAAATATCGCACGCAAACAGTCACGCATACACACGCATACGCATGCATGTATGGATGTACAATGAGGGGGTTTGGGGCGTATCCGCGGTTATCCGCACTGCACAAATCCACAGAGTTGAGTCTCGGCGGCGGTCACCCGGAGGCCCCGGAGGCCCCGGAGACCCCGAAAGGAGGAGCTGCGGTGTGTCTAGTCCTTGCGGCACGACGCGCATTCACACGCAATCATCCCCGCGGTTCGGTTCCGCGCGGGACTCCATGTCTCCTCCGGGCTGCGGGCTCCGGCTGCGGACTCGAATCCCTCGGGAGCACATACTGCCGGAGCGCCGGAGCCCCCGGCCCGTCCCGTCTGAGCCAACCCAGACGGTCCCCGAGGAGGGCCACGGCGTCCGCGCCCAGGCCAAGCACAGACCAGGACGCCGCAGACGGAGTCTCCAGGGCTGAGCCCGAGCGCACCGCAGCCGCACTTAAAGCCCCGCGATGCGCGATGCGATGGGCGGTCTCTCTCCCTCCCCCCCCCTCTCTCTCTCTCTCTCTCTCTCTCTCTCTCTCTCTCTCTCTCTCTCTCTCTCTCTCTCTCTCTCTCTCTCCCCCCCTCTCTCTCTCTCTCTCTCTCTCTCTCTCTCTCTCTCTCTCTCTCTCTCTCTCTCTCTCTCTCTCTCTCTCTCTCTCTCTCTCTCTCTCTCTCTCTCTCTCTCTCTCTCTCTCTCTCTCTCTCTCTCTCTCTCTCTCTCTCTCTCTCTCTCTAATCCCCGGACCTGGTTTGCTCTGTCGCCAGGTGTGGCCCTGTGCCCCGGCACGGAGCTGGCGGACCTGTACAGCGGCCTGTGGGGCTACTGCCCGCTGCTGACGGCCAGCGCCCTCGGCGGCGTCTTCTTCGTGTTCAACGTGCAGTCCGTGCTGCTGTCGCTGGTCGGTGCGGCCACGGCCGCGCTCACCTACGGCGCGCTGCTCCGCGCCTTGCGCCCGGTACGTGCTCCCGTGGTCACAGCCTGCGAATGCCAGGGTAGACCAGCCCGCACGACACGCGTGCATGCCACGGGGCTAGGATGCCTACCTACCAGGCGCCATGCTCGGTACAGGAGGATGGCCGTGCTTTTTGTGGGGGGGCACCTGCCTATACGTCACAGCGCAACGATTTTGAGAGTGCATTACCAATCGGGCCAATTAATGCACGCCCCGGGGCAGCCAAAGGCAGCCAGAGGCGACCACAGCCGCTAAGCTCTGGAGCGCTGCCAGCAAAGTTCGCGGGCGATGCGGCCATGGTAATAGCCTGGTGCGATGCTGTAGCCCCGCGCCATGCTGTAGCTGCTGACGGCGCGAGGACGCGGGGCGAGAGCGAGCGTGTCAGGGAGTCCGGAAGGCGGGATACGGCCTCCAGGTGCAGGTGCAGGTGCAGGTGCAGGTGCAGGTGCAGGTGCAGGTGCAGGTGCAGGTGCAGGTGCAGGTGCAGGTGCAGGTGCAGGTGCAGGTGCAGGTGCAGGTGCAGGTGCAAGGTGCAAGGTGCAAGGTGCAAGGTGCAAGGTGCAAGGTGCAAGGTGCAAGGTGCAAGGTGCAAGGTGCAAGGTGCAAGGTGCAAGGTGCAAGGTGCAAGGTGCAAGGTGCAAGGTGCAAGGTGCAAGGTGCAAGGTGCAAGGTGCATGGTGCAAGGTGCAGGTGCAGGTGTGTTGACAGAGTACAGGTGCAGACAGGTGCGGGTGTAGGTGCATGGCCAGAGGGCCAGTGTCTCGCCCTGACTGAGTCCCGTCGCGCTGCCTGAATACAAGGCGCTGGCCTGACCGCCTACCCTCACTGCACCGCCGCCACCCGCAGTGGCGGGAAGTCGTCTTGGCGGGACCAGGCCATGCGGGCGCAACGAGGTAGCAAGTGTGTGGGGGCGCGGGCCAGGGGGGCGGCGGGGGCGGCGGGGGCGTGGTACCGTGGCGCCTGCCGGGGGGCTGCGCTGGGCCGTGCTGAGCTGGGACGCAGTCGCGAACGAAGAGCAGTGAAGGCTTGTTTTATGGTGATATATCCTCTGCGATTCGTCCCGTCGGCGCCTCCCTTTCCCCCGCCGTCGCCGTCCGCGCCACGCCACCGCGCCATGCCAGCAGTGGCGGCCCCATCCTTGTCAGAATACGGCCTTTGAAACGAAAAAAAAGGATAAAAGTTGTTTGACTGCCCCGCAGATGCTGCGGTTGACCGAGTATGAATTTCAGTTCCGTGTCTAACTATTAAGACTGGTGTCTGTCTGGCCTTGTCTTGCATTTCCTTCTACCGTTAAGAAGGAGGAGGAGTCGGCGACGTCGGAACGATGTCGACCTTGTGGTAGGAGTCGGGGGCGCCGTAGGGCTATGCAGCGCGCACGCAGCGCGCACGCGGGGGGTGGGGGGAGGGGCTTTGTTTATGCAGAGATGAGCCCTGCAGGCGCGAGGCGAGGGAGGCGCGGGCGGAGAGTGTTGGCGACACTGGCTATGAGGCTATGAGCACTCGGCCCCCGCCACCGCCGCCCGCCGCGGCCCGCTGTTTTCTTTGTGGCATTGTGTGTCTTTCGGCCGGGCAGGGCGGCTAGGGCTGGGCCCAGTCGGGCCTAACCGCGGGCGCCGCCGGGTGGTGCGTAGGCGTCGGGGGAGTGCGGGGGGCGCGCGGGGGCTGCGGGGGCGTGTGGGGGCGCACGCTGCAGTCAGGGGCGGGGGCGGGGGCGGGACGCTGCTGCAGCGCCGCGCGGTCCTCAATGAATGGGACTCATGCTGGGGCCGAGGGCCGCGGCCAGTGGGGGAGGAAATCAAATCCTCTTTTCAAACAGTGTAGGGCGAGGGGCGGTTCCCTACACAAGATTAGTAACGTCATGAAATATGATATCCCGGCCAAATTAAATCCCTTTCCTGTCAAAACGTTGTTTGATATGTTGTCCCTGACGTTGACTGGGGAGGGAGGGCGCGGCGCGCGGCTAGTGAGCCTTTCTCCCCTGATGAACCGGCCCAGCCCTGCCCTGCGCCTGCCATTTGGCCTGGCCCTTGGCCTGCCGTCCCGTCCTCCGGGAATGGCATGCTCACCGAGACATGTGGGGAATGTGGTAGCGGCGGTGGCGGTGGAGTTGGCATGGCGCTGCAGGCCATGCATGCACTGCGTGCGTGGTGCGGCGGGTGCGGTCGCCCAGTTAGCTCCTTCGGAAGCGCTATTTTAGCGGAGGAGGTTAGGCAAGGCCGGTGGAAATGCGCTCCAGAAGCGCTGAAAGCGGCGCTTAGAAGGCGCTGACTTTCTACTGGGGTCGCAGAAGCTAAGCCGGCAGAACCGTCCCCCGCCACCGGAGACGGAAAAACAAGCCAAAAATTCGAAATAGTTGTCGCTCCGCGGGGGCCAGGCCAGCGTGGGCCGGCTCCAGCTGCTGGAGGGGGCGTGGGCGGGGCGCCTGGACAGGCCCGGCCTGTCCCTGTCCAGAAAGTCGCGGCCGCCCACTTCTTCTCGCAAGTTATTGTCGTCTCGTTTCGTTGTGCAAAAGAAAAAAAAATGCTAGCAGCGCTCTTGCAACTCTCGACTTGCCGTGCCGGTGACACACTGACGCACGGCCCCCGTGTCAGCAACACCTCCGTTTTTAGCCCGTCCCGACACGTTTCTTTAGAAACGGCAGGAGCCGGGCTTATAGGCACTGAACGACCGCCACATTTTCATTCACGGTTACGGCTGAGGTACAGAGGTAGCTAACGAAAAGGTCCCTCATGGTGGGGTGCACACTTGTTAACAAACGATAAAAGTGGTATTACTTATCTATACTTATCATTAACAATCGATATTTCAGTTGTTTTGGTGGCTGTATAGTTTTTATGGTTATAACTTAATGGAGCTCATCCTTAACAATTGATTAAAAAGTTTTTTTCGTGGCTGTATAAGTTGGGCACGGCCAGCTTCGCGGAGGTGTCGCCTCCGGTTCAGGGTGGGGTGGAGCGAGGGCGGGGGCGTCTAGTGCACACGGTACGGTACGGTCTGGACGGTGTGCATTCCATTTGTCGTCATTACTCTCGTACACGGTCTCCGGGCACCACCCACGTCCCCCGCAGACACACGATGCAGAGGCAGCTGCAGGAGTCAGCCCCCGCCCCCTCCTCCTTTTATTTTCTCTCAACTTTCCCACCTCATTTTTCCTCTTCACAGTTATTTTCTGCTCTTCATTTGTCGGTGGTGTTGTCGCTGTTGCTGCTGCTGTCGCTCTGTCGACGAGCCTCGCGGAAACAACCCTGTAGACGACTACGACTTCTCGAGGCGTTTCGTTTCGGCGCCGAGGGCATAGCAAGAATAACACCCCTCCACCCCCGCCCCCTTCCCCGCTCGATCCGCCCCCGCGCGTCCCAGCCCACCCCCTGGCCTGGTCCCTCTCCTCTACCGAGGCCCCCGGCCGCCCTCGGCCCGGCTCCTTGTCGGCTGGATGTCGTTTCACAGAAATGCATTGGCGCGAGGAGAGCGGGGGCGGGACTGGGGGCGGGGGGGGGGGGGGGAGGGGGGCTGACGGGGGCAGCAGAGAGCCTAGAAAAGAGGAAAAGAGCGAGACAGCGGCAGCAGTGAGACGAAAAAGAGCATCGCATCACAGCTTTATATTGGTGCACTGGATGCACTTGGCTGAGTGGGAGTGACACACTGCTGCATAATTCTCGATACTAAAATCAAGTAACGGTGTCTACACACAGACAGACACACACACACACACACTGCCATTCAAACACGCTCACACACACACACACACGCACACACAGCACCCCGCGCTCGCACCGCCCCTCCTCGCCCGTCCCCGCCCCACTCCCTGTGCAGACACACGCACGCACGCACATTATAGAGGAGGCCGTCCGCGATGTAACTACACACAAAAGCAGCCTGCGCCGTTACTCTTCCCCCTTCCCCTTCCCTTCTCTTTACTCCCTTCCCTTTCTCTCCCGCAGCCCTTCCCCCCCCCCCCCCCTCTCCCTTGGACTGTTGTGTCCAGTCCCTTCCCCTTCCTGGCCTCTCTCTCTCTCTCTCTCGATCATCGGCACCCCTCATCTCCTCTCTCCCCCCCCCCCCCCCCGCACCCCTTCCCTCCCCTGCCGTGCCCTGCATGGTCTGTACTGACCACCACCACACTCCCTCGCATGGAGCATGGCCGGTGCACGCGCGTGGACGAGCCAGATAGCAGTCACTGTGCCCTTTCACCGCCCCCTCCCTCCCTCCCTCCCTCCTTCCCCATCCTCCCGTTCACTAATTCCCTTCCCTACCGGCGTGCATTCCGGGCGCATTCGCGCATTGTTCAAATGCTATTAGCGAGGCGGAATGAGCGCGGGCCGAGGTCCGGCCGGGTGCGGGGGGTAGTGGCGGCGGCGGCGCGCGGCGTGCGCCGGCGTGTCTTCGGGAGGGAGGGAAAGGGAGAGAGGGAGGGAGGGGTTGGCGGGACAACACAGGGCGAGTGTGCGGAGGGCAGGGCCGGCAGGGCGCATGTTGTACCGGGACGCATTCTCATATTGTATGCTATCAGTGGCAAAGATATAGCCGCACAGATTAACCACCCCTCTCTCTGCAGCCACCCCGCCCTCGGCCAGACGCAGGGGCGGAGGAGGGGGCGGCCGTCCCCGAATATATGTTCGATAAAAGCCGCTCCACCGTCAGGAATGCGTTGTTGTTGTTGTTTTTGTTGTCTGCAGATAAAAAAAAATAATCAAACTCCGCGCGCGTAGTCGTGATGCTGTACACCGCGGCCAAACAGCGGCGGCGGCGGCGAGGAGGAGCTGGCTGGGTTCTAGTTGACGGATGGCCAAAAGTTTGCCCGCTACCCTCCATCGCCCCCGCCGAGACCTCCGGTCGACCCCCCGCGATGACCGGCGCGGTGGCGGCGTGGCGGCCAGGCGCGAAATGGATGACCGAGACATTGGTCAACGGGGGACGAAAAGTGCCGAGACGACGCCGCCGTCAACGCGAGTGAGCTGACCCCCTCCTCCTCGGAGTACATCATCAGCAGCAGCGAGGGTTCAAATGAGATGTTCGAAAATTTCCCCGCGGACGGTCTCGTGGCTGACCCCCTTCACTCTTGGCGAAGCGCGCACTATTTCACACCGGTGCTTCTTCTGGGTTTCCTGAGAATCTTCCCGGCCTCCAGATTGCGCTTCTCCGGAATACGCTATTCATTGACGACCCCGTGTTGGCGCGGCTATACGGCGAGCAGCAGGGTAGGAAAAGGAAGGGAGGATGGGAGGGAGGGAGGGAGGGGGCGGGGGCTGTCTGTGTGTGATTCCTGCGTCGCTTTTACTTCCGACGTGAAACGATCTCGTAAAGTTCGCACTCACTGCTCTAGGACACAGGCAGGCGTCGCGGCCCGGCCCGGCCTCGTCTCGTCGGCTGCATTTTGCATAAGCATCCCTGCACAATCGGCGCAGCAGCGCCCCCGGCCCGGAGGCCCGGAGGCCGGGGATCACGGATCTGGCCGGCCCGGCCCGGATCTGCTGCCCTGCCCCGTCTCTTCCCCGCCTCTCTCGCGTCTACAAGCCAGCCAGACAGTTTGCGATGGGATGAATTTATTGTCAGCAGGCTCTTCCCGCCCGGATCCGACTGCAGCGGCTGCAGTCATCTCCCCGCTCATCACGGACCTGGCGGCGCTGCTGTGAGCGCGCCACCGGAACCCCCACGGGTCGTGTCTCCCGTGTGTGTCTCTGCCGGTCTCCCGTGTGTGTCTCTGCCGGTCTCCCGTGTATGTCTCTGCCGGTGTCCCGTGTGTGTCTCTGCCGGTCTCCCGTGTGTGTCTCTGCCGGTCTCCCGTGTATGTCTCTGCCGGTCTCCCGTGTGTGTCTCTGCCGGTCTCCCGTGTATGTCTCTGCCGGTCTCCCGTGTGTGTCTCTGCCGGTCTCCCGTGTATGTCTCTGCCGGTCTCCCGCGTGTGTCTCCGCCGCTCTCTCGTGTGTGTCTCCGCCGGTCTCCGCTCTCGCACGGCCTTTGGCTCGTCTGCCGGAGTTGTGGAGGGGGTCGGGGCGCCGTCAGACGTGGGAGTATACGGTTAATGAGAAGACGTGTGCAATTCAAACAAGACATATCCCCGACTAGTCTTACTGCCACACTATGGAATGAGCCCGCCCCGCCTCCCCTCGCTGCGGTCGGACCGTAGTGCTGCACCGCGGCGGCCCTTGTGACCCCCCCCCCTCCTTTTCCATTCCGTGGACACCCCCGCAGACACACATTGACGCAGAACTTGGCCCCGACTGCTGACTGCTACGCCGACGGCAGGATGAGGGGAGATAAATCCGGGAGGACTCGGGCTGGGTCGGGGGCCGCCGCACACAGGCCACGGGCCACGGGCCTTTCGTCCCCTCCGCGGCCGCGCGGGGGCGGGAGGTAGGAGGGGCGGCATGCAACTCTTCTCCCCGCGCCGAGGCAGCCGAGGCCACAGCGGCCACTGCAGCCAGCCGGCGCTGCGCTCTGGGGGCGTGGACAGCGGGGCTCGGCGGGGCTCAGCGGGGGCACAACAGGAAGGGAGGTGCATCGCATCGGATGGGATGCGCCCGCCCGCCCGCCCGCTCCCTTCTCCCCCTCTTCCCTAATTGCTTTTCGTGTCCTCTGCTCGAGGCCCCCGCCCCGCCCCGCGGCCACACCCGCTACAAGCGGTCAGTCCCCTTCACTTGCGCCCCCCTCCCCTTCCTCCCCCCGCTTCCGCGCCTGCGTCCGCCCTGTGACAGGAGCATGCACACCGCCGTTTCAATGAAAGCTTTTGGAGAGCTACGTCCTCTGCCACCGGCACTGGCGCGGCGCACACCGGCTCGGCTCGGCTCGACTCGACTCGGCTCGACTCGGCTCGGCTCGACCTGCCAACGGCCTGCCACCGGCCCCCGACCACGCCGACCACCTCCACTCCAACCCCCGCAGCCCGGCATGGCTCGGCCCGGCCCGGCTCGGCCCCACACCCGCAGCAACCGCAGCCGCCCCCGCCGCACGCACTGTGCAGCCCATTGTGCAACTCGGTTCGGTATTTCAGGCTCGTTTATTTTGCAGGCGGGGGAATGAATTTTCTCCCCCCCCCCTTCCCCCGGGCGGGGGGGGGGGGGGGCTCCGGGCGCACAGCACCGCACAACCAGGAACCAGGCAGACAATCGGATGAACTCTCGCGTCGCAGTGACGTCACGTGACGCATTATCTCGGTCGTGTTTTGGGGAGTGCATGACAGGAAAATAAAATGACCGTGCCCTCCCTTCCCCTCCCCTCTCCTCCTTCCCTCCCTCCTGGGGGCACGGCTCGGCGCCGCGCGGAGGTGCTGGCGAAAATGTATTTGTTCTTTCCGCCGCCGACTCTCCGAAACAAATCCGGCAGCAGATTCGCTTAGAAACGCGTGAGTTAACCATGAAGTAGGCCCACGATGTCGCCCACGGGGTCCACAACTCGAGACAATCAGGGTACACATCTTGAGACAAACTGAAACAATCTTCGATTTTTTTAAAATCTTAAAAACTGTCCGAGGCGTAGGTTTCAGCTACATTATAGGGCTGAAAATGACCGTAAAACGCCATTAATAGACTTAAGATTTTAAATTTTCTGTAAATTTTCTGTAACAATCGACACAATCACTGTACACTTTGGGGCAGAGTTGTGGACCCCTTAGTCGGAAGCGTAAACCTTGTATTGAGCACAAGTGTCGCCCGTCGTATAGGCAACCACAAGCGCGTGCATGCGTGCGTGTCGTGCGGGCTGGCCTACCCTGGCGCTCGCAGGCGGCCCCGCTGGGCCCGGAGGTAACACGCCCTGCTTTCTGTGCGCAGCTCGGCCTGCCCGTGCTGGCGTGGCCCTTCGTCCTGTCCACCTGGCTGCTCGTCGGCAACCCGAGGACGTCTCTCAACCTGCAGCCCGTGCCGCTGGCGGAGGTGACCACGCCCGAGGAGGCGCGGCAGCGGGACCAGCTGCGGCGGCAGGCGCAGCTGCAGCAGCTGCTTCAGATGCAGCAGCTGCTTCAGGCGCAGCCGCACCTACCTCAGATGCAGCCCGTTCCGCAGCGCCAAGCCAGCGATCGAGGCTTTCTCCCCTGATCCGTCGGCAGGCGGGGACCGGCACGCCAGAGAGATTCCCAATGAGGCTCAGAGTCCCAAGTTAGAGAACGTATGGGTTTGCCATGATCCCCCCGCCCGTTTGATAGGGTCACCGAGCGAAAGTTTTCTGTTTCAGGCCGCGCCGGGCGGTTCTGTGCTCGGCCACCCTACCAAGTGGCTGGAGGAAATCACCAAGAGCTAGCTAGGCCTTGAATACTTCGAGGTCACGGCTCGTGGCTCAGTCGTAGAGGAGACATTCCTCACTGCTCCAGTGCTTATACTTCCTGTTTCCGTTCTGGAATCATTTTTGTTCTTTAACTCCCGTTTCTGAGCCTCATTAGAAACCTATCGGGATCGGAATGTGATCGGTGTGTGTGTGTGTGTGTGTGTGTGTGAGAGAGAGAGAGAGAGAGAGAGAGAGAGAGAGAGAGAGAGAGAGAGAGAGAGAGAGAGAGAGAGAGAGAGAGAGAGAGAGAGAGAGAGAGAGAGAGAGAGTTTCTTTTCGTTTTTTGCATGTTTTATTAGGGAGATTTTTGCGAGAGAGAGAGAGAGAGAGAGAGAGAGAGAGAGAGAGAGAGAGAGAGAGAGAGAGAGAGAGAGAGAGAGAGAGAGGGAACGAAGAAGCGAATGGAAACAGACTGATTATACAGATATGTGTACTTTGATTCGACTACACTCTCCAGTGCAGAAGAAGGGTATTTATTCGGTCCTTTCATTCAATCAAAGGATCGGGTGATCTACGCCGTTCATTGAGAAGGTTGCGGGAGGGCGCTTCAAAGTAATGCGGTCACTGGCGTAAACAATTTTTTCCGGCTATTCTCGGTTGGGAAGGGAAAAGCTAGAATTTCGAATTGTGGTGGGGGATTGGGGGATTTCTAACACTAAACAGTTATGCACTCTCTTTTATTTACACAATTCCGTACAAATTTGCATAGCCGCAATTTATGTTTAATTCTGTACACGTTAAATTTAGGCCAAATTGTGGCAGAATAGTAATAGATTGGATGTGTATGTGCGAAAGCGTACACAGTTTTGTACTAGTGGTGCATACCAGTTTATTGTGTAGTGATTGATAGGTTGAACAGGGTGGTTTGAGTTGTGGCTGTCCCAGTGAACAGACTCTTCCTTGTACACGCTATTGGCTCCCAGTGCCAGTGCCACCCTTGGTGTCAGTCTCCACATCCATACTCCACGCAGCATGGACGCTGCGCGATACCCCATGCAGCATCTTCGACGTTACTCCAGGCCCTGGAACGGGGCCTAAATGATGCCAATACTCCACGCAAGTCGGCCGGGCGTCGATGCTCGAAACTAATGTTGAATTAACGGGAAACTGGCATAATAAATAAAACCTCTGGCAGTAGATTTAACGATTTTTAAATTATTTATTTACAAAAATCCTCGAGATTGGCACATAACGTTTTTCTTGTCCTTAAAAAATAATTTTAGCAGCTGTGGTCAGCCAGTGACTTTAAATAGCGCCACAACGCCGCAAATTTACATTTCCTTTTCTTTTTGGCGACTATAAAACGGATTTAACACCACATTCCAGTTCAAAATTCGAAGAAAGCGAGACACAAAAATATTTCTTGCTGTCAATAATGACTATGGTGAGAATGTGCGACAAGTTACTTATAGCCTGGTCACTATGGTAAACAGTACCACCAACGGGGAAGTTTGCGTAGAGGCTAGGGTAACGGGACTTGGTTGATGGCGTCTGCGTGACAGGCCTTGGGCCTATAGAGAGAGAGAGAGTCAGTCCTGGTTCACTTGGCACAGAAGGGGTTGTGAGGGGACGCACGGGGAGAGATTCGCCAAAACCACAGAATCTTTGTACAGGACTAACAAGGACAACACTGCGCCCTCAGGAATGGGAAGTAAGAGCCAAGAGGCACCACAGAGCGACGCGACGCTCCCCCCATGCGTCCCCGCCGCTGTCCGACCCCGACCCCCTCACAGGGCTGGGGGCCGGCCACCCACTTTTCGTCGGAGTAATGCTTCCAGCAACTTGGCAGAGCCGTAAAAGCCTCGACGCAAAACCGTGCGTTCTTCTTCATACTACTGTGTCTTTGCGCTTCGCGGTGCGGACGATGGCACGGCGGCATGGCAGCCGGACCGGACCGCTCTGCTCCCCGCTCCGCTCCGCTCGCTGTTTGTCATGCACTTGGATGTAGTGGTAGGGGGCCTGGCCTGGCCTGGCCTGGCCTGTTCCCAGCACGGGAACGCCCTCCCATAATACACTAGGCACACATCAATTTAAATTGTCCGTGATACTGGCGCTCGCGCCGCTCACGCGCCCTCCGCCGCCTCCGCGGGCTGCTGGGGGCGGTAGAGGGCGCCGGGCTTCCTGCCCCCGGGGACGGGCGCGCCGGGGCGCCGCCGACTGCTCAGCAGCGACGACAGTCTGCTGGTGCTGTGCTCGGCCGCCGCCGCCTCCGTGGTGACCGCGTCCGGCGCGGCCGCCTCCTCCGAGCTCGCGGCCTTGTCGGCCTCCTGCGGGGCCAACAGCATCAGGGTTGTTAATCTCACGGGTGATCGGCGATGACGCACTGCAGAAGCTGGTGTCCTCGCACCGCCATGCACCGCACTCACCTCGTGGGGCGTCGTGTCCTCGGCGCTGTGCTCCTCGGGGGCGGGCGCGGCCTCCGTGCTAGTCTGCTTGGCGGCTCCCCGCCTCAGCAGGGGGGACGGCTGTCTTCTGGGGCCGCCGGGCGCGCCGGGGGCGGCGGGCCGAGGGGTGGCCTGCACCCGGAGTCGCGGCCGCTGTCGTAGCCTTGTGAGTGCGTCGGGGGCGGGAGTCGGGGCCTGCTCCGCCGCCTGGAAGCGAACACAGCCGTCAGCGAGACACGAACGACAACGGAGAGAAAAATTTAGAAGTTGCAACGAATTTTTTAGCTGATTTGCAGACAAGCCGAAGGTTTAGTTCTGATTACTAAAATTTGGTTAGAGGAATAATTTTTTGGGTGCGCTAACGTGGAGGTACGTTGCGGCGTTAACTATTTTTCTGTTTTTTTTTTTTTTTTTTTTTGCACCGGCAACTAACGTTTCGTGGATGCAACTTAAAAGTGGTTCTCACAACCAAAATTTAGTTATCAGAACCAAAATTTACGTTCCGGAAGTCAACTCAAAAATTAGTCGATACCACTAATCGTTTTTCTTCGCGAAGCGACGAGGTGTGCGGGTGTACTGGATGGCTGCTTACCTCCTGTGAGTCGGCGGGCGGGGCAGCGGACTCTTCAGGTGCGCCAGCGGGGCTGGCGGCAGAGTCCTCCGCTGAGGCGGGGGCGGGGGCAGCGGGGGCAGCGGGGGCGGCCGTCGTGTGCTGGCCGGGTCGGGGGCGGGGCTGGATGTTGACGCGAGCCCCCGGCCGCAGAGGTCGGGCACCTCCACCAATGCTAACTCGGGCCCTGCGGTGTTTACAAGGAAAGCCTCGTTAGGTTTCATGGGACGTATCAGATTATTAATTTGCCCTAATATCGACGTGGTGACTGACCTGCCGGGCTTGGTGGGGGGTGTTACTGGGAGCGCGGTGGTCTCCGCGGCGCTGGACGGCGCCGAGCTCGAGTCGTGCGAGTCGTCCTTGGTGATGCCGGCCTCGTCCTCGTCAGCGGGTGCCGGGGCGGCCTCGGTAGTGGTGGTCTGTCCGGGCTGGCCGTTACGGGCGCCGCCTCGTCTCCTCAGGTTGAAGCGGTCGGCGATGCCGCCCGGCCGCGCAGCGGGCTGGTCAGCTGACGGGGCGGCGGTGGTCGTGGCGGCAGTGGGCACGCGCGGTCCGGGGGCTCGGAAGCGGTTGCGAGCGCCGGGTCCGACGACGGGCTGTCAGAAGACAAACCCAACAAGTTAGGCGGGCGGACGGTGTAATTCCCATCACTGCCCTGATCCCGCGCGGCCATCAACTGAACTCACCCTCCTGGGAGTGGGTGCGGCCTGCGCTCCCTCCTCGCCGCTGTTGGGCGCGGCCTCGGCGCTGACGGCCTCCTTCTTCTCGACAACCTCCTCGGCGGGGGCCTCACCCTCAGGCTTGGCCGTCGATGTCCTGAACGGGCCTCGGCGTCCGCCGTAGACGCTACCCGCGGGGCGGGCGGCAGCACCGGGGGCACGGCCCTGGCCGAACCGGCCGCGCTTGGGCTGCTCTTCACCGTCGGCGGCGACGCCAGGCGCCTCAGTGCTGGTCGTGGTGGAGGCCGCGCCGCCTCGGTAGCGACCGCGGAATCCTCCCGGTGCGCGCTGCGGCTGCTGCTCGGTGCTGGGCCGGTCCTGAGACGGCGCGGCGGTGCTGGGCGCGGCGGCTGGGCGGCGGGACACCCCAGGGCGGGTGCGGTACCGTCCGCGGCCGGGGGCAGCAGCAGAGGTGGGCGCTTCTGTAAAGGGAAGAAGAGGACCGCCGAGGCCGGCGTGAGGACTGGGACTGGGCCCGAGCCGCCTGGCCGGGCCGAACAGTCTCGACCCCCACAGCGGCAGCGGCAGGACCGTGCCGCGACACAAGGAGCACAAACAGAGGCTGCTCCGGCTCATGCTCAAACCCATGCTCACTGCTCTGAAAGGTCGAAACGGTTTCATTTTGGTGTCATGCGACGCGGAGCGGTAGCAGCGCGGTAGTGGCCAAAAGCATTTCAAAACTTTTTACACAGAAAGAGAGAGAAAAAATTCCATCTCGTCGTCATTTACATGGTGCTGTCCGTGTGGAACTGACCCGTGGTCGTTGTGGTGGTGGTGGTGGTGGTTGTGGTCGGGGTGGTGGTCGGGGTTGGAGTGGTCGTCGGGACTGGCGTGGTCGAGGTCGGCGCCTCTTCCACCTCGGCGGCGGTGACGGCCTCGACGACCTCCACCACGGGCCCGCTGGTCACCACGGACACGGACACCGAGGTGGGCAGGTCGGCGTCCAGGCCGCTGGGGCCGCTGGGGCTGACGGGGGCCGTCGTTTCCACTTGGTCGTGGGCGTCCAGCGCGTTCGCAGCGTCCACGCGGGTCTGCTGCAGGATGGCGTACAGGTCCAGGGCCCCGATGTCGCTGGCTGTGGTGTGCGCTGCAGAAAGAAACACGGAAAGCCATGCGTGAAGCAAGCCGGGCCGCTGTCATGTCGCCGCCATGGTCGAGTCTCAAGCCATAGGCCAGAGGAGGAAGCAGGCAGGTCCAAGTCGGAAAGCCAATTCGTTCGTTTTGTCAGCCAAACTGCAAGCAAAGCCGTCCAGCTCGATGCACGACCCGCAACAACGGTCCTACGTGCTCGACTCTGCGCCAGGTGTATACAGAGGGGGAGGTCGGTGCTCCAGAACGGGGAAGAAAAATTACAAAAGCATGGGAAATCACACCCCGTAACCGGTGACTACATTATACACTTCGTGAAATAATGTCTTCCTGTACAAAATCCGCTCCGCGTCCCGGCTGTGGAGGGGAGGCTGTCTTCCCTCCAGGCCTTCGTGATTTTCCCGACGGCCCCGACGGCCACGCCCCCAGCTCTCGTCTCCCGTCCGCGGAGCCGAATCTTACGGCCACCCGCCGATTTCTCATCACGTGAGTCCGTGCAGCTGATTGGTCGGATCTGGGATCGATGGCCCGGCGCGGCGTGCGCCGAGCCCTGGCCGCTTGGTCCTGCCCGGGCCGTTGCGTAAGGCCGCGGCCGGCGGTAGGCGTGCGTACCGTAGGGCACCAGAGCACCGCAAGGGGAGGAGAAGGAGAAAGGACGAAGGCATGCAAAGTATCGCTATCGCTCCAAGCGATTTTGATTCGGGCTGCGCTGAGCTGTGCTGAGCTGCGCTTAGCTGCGCTGGGCCGAGATCGAATCCGACCGGGATCCCATGATGGGCAAAACATCCCGAGGGAAAGGGACGGAAACGGCTTGAAATTTCGGGTCCCGGCCGTGCTTTGAGATGGCCGCCGCCGTTTCCTGTTTTGTCGCGGTGGGAATTGCAACGACGACGGAAGTGTCTCGTCAGGTTCCGATTCGGTTCTGCGGAACACTTGATCATCGGGGGCCCTGACTGGGCAAGGTCGGACTGTCACAAGCGTGGCGGGTGGAACTCACCTGTTGTGTCGCCGTCGGTGTGAGCGGTGCTGGGCGGCTGCGTGGTGGTCGACACCTCCAGCTCGGTGCTGAGAGGCGGCGGCGGCGTAGTGGTCGTGGTGGTAGTAGTAGTGGTGGTGGTGGTGGTGGGCCTGCGAATGGAAGGCCTGGTTGGCCTGGTCGGGGCAGGCGTCTCCTCCTTAACCTCCTCCTCCTCTTCCTCTACCCTGACGGTGGGCCGAGGGGTGGTGCTTCGGCTCTGCGAGAGGAGTCAATCGTGTTTACATGAAGCAGGCGCGACATGTCACCAGCGAGAGCTAAGCTGGCTTTGAGAAGACTTACAGAGCCGCGTCCTCGGGTGCGCGTGGGCTGTGGTGCAGGCGGCGCGGGGGTGGGGGCGGCGGTCGTATCCTGCTGCTCGGGGGCGGCGAAGGCGCCGGGGATCTGCGGCCGCAGACGCGCCCTGGGTGCGGTGTGCGTGGTCCTGGGGGTGGGCGGGGCCGTGGGCGGGGGAGTGCTGAACGCTGGAACGTCCTCCTCGTCCTGCTCCACGACGGGCGCGGGCTGCAAAGGGCGGTGCACACACGCTACAGACCGGGAGCGGCGGACGCGGCGAGGAGCGCCGGAGCGTGCAAGGCGCGTAGCGTCGACCAGTCGCCGCTCCCAGGCGTCGCCACCTTGCTCTCATGCAGTGAGCAGGCCAGCCAAACCGTGTCCCGTATCCTGTTCAGGCTGAACCTGCCGGCATCTCAGAGTAACGAGCGACACCTGGTGGCGACTGACGGCCGAGAGGAGGGAGCGTATTTACAGAAAGGTTTATGTACAAAATATACAGGAAACCGGGTGCCGGCGCTGAGCTCGGTTTCTCCACTCCCACAAGAAGTGACTTCTTTTCGGCAGCCTCCGGAGCGTAGCGAGTGCTCAGGCCAGCAGCCAGCGTGTTCCTTGGCGCCACCTACCCTGTCCTCATTGGGAGTCACGCCGAGGAACCTGTGGGGGCCGGAGGGGAGACGAGCGGGGAAGGCGGGGGCGGATGGGGGCAGTGCTGGGTCCTGGGCCGGGTCCTGGGGCAGAGCCTGGGCCGGGGCGGGGGCCTCCTCCTGGACGGGGCGTCGTGCAGGGTCAGGGGCGGGGCTGGGGGTGTCTTGGAGCGAGGGTCGTCGTCCCGGGGAGGGCCTCCTGACGGGGGCTTCTTGTTCTCCGTCGTCAACGGTGGTCGGGGCGTCTGTGGGAGTGTCTGCGGGTGCGGAGACGGGGACGTCTGCAGGGGCGGACGCCGGCACGGGGCGTCGCCCGGGGGTGGGTCTAGGGTTTGCTTGAGCGGAGGGTCGGCGGCCAGGGAACGGCCGGCGCACGGGGGCTTCGTGTTCTAAGTCGGCAGCGGTGGCCGGGACCGCGGCGTCGCCAGGGGCGGACGCAGGGATCTCTGCAGGAACGTCTGCTGGGGCGGAAGCCGGGAATGGGCGACGGCTAGGACCGTTCGCTCGGAGGCTGTCCTGGGCCGAGGGTTGTCGGCTGGGGATTGGCCGTCTGACGGGGGATTCTGCCTCAGCGTCAACGGCGGTGGGTTGGACCGGCACGTCAGCGGGGGCGGACGCTGGCACGGGTCGCCGGCCAGGGATCGGGCTGGGCCGGGACGGACGTCGGCCGGGGATTGGCCTGCGAGGAGCGGTTTCTTGCTCTACGTCAGCAGCGGTGGGTGGGGCGGGGGTGTCTGCGGGGGCGGGCACCGGCGCAGGTCGTCGGCCTGGGGTGGGGCTTGGCCTGGAACTCTCCTGGGTGACTGGCCGTCGGCTAGGGAGGGGCCTTCGGACGGGGGCTTCCTGCTCCACGTCATCATCGGTGTCGTCCTGCAGTGGCTGTGCTTGTTGTGCTGGGCGCCTAGACGGGAACGCATGTCGCTGCGGCGGGGTGTCCTGCTGCACGGGGCGGTGGCCGGGGATCTCGGGTTGGACGGGCTCGGGGGTAGTGCTGGGGCCGGGGGTCTCCTGGACAGGTGGGCGCCGTCCGGGTAGCGGTCTCCTGACGGGGGCTTCCTGCTCTACCTGCCCGTCAGCCTCATGGTCCTGCACAGGCTGGGCTTGCTGCACGGGCCTCCTGGAGGGGAACTCGTGTTGGGCCGGACGCCGGCTGGGAGCTTCCGGCTGAGCAGGTTGGGCCTCTGGGTCCTCAGGCTGCGCCTGCTGCGCCTGCTGTCCTGGCCGCCTGAACTCGTGGTGGTGGGTGGGGGTCTCCTGCTGGGCGGGGCGGCGCGCAGGCACCTCGGGCTGAGCAGGCTGTGGGGCCGGGGTTGTGCTGGGGGCCTCTTGGACGGATGGGCGTCGTCCTGAAGGTGGCCTCCTGACGGGGGCCTCCTGTTCTGCGTCGTCGGCGTCTTCGTCTTGCGCAGGCTGGGCGTGCTGTACTGGCCGTCGGGACGGGACTTGGTGCTGCTCCGGTCGGCGGGCAGGTGTCGAGTGCACCTCCTCCTGGGGCTGGGAGGGGGACTGGGGATGGGCGGGGAGCTGGGGTACGACGTCCTGGTCATGTACGGGCCGCGCATGCTGGACTGGGCGACGGGCAGGGGTTTCGGGCTGGAAGGGGTGTGCGTCTACGTGCTGTACAGGAAGGCGTGCAGGGGCATCGTGCTGGACAGGGACGGGGACGGGGGTCTCATGCTGGGCTGGGAGGCGTGCGGGGAGGTCTTGGTGCACTGGGCGCTGTTCAGGTGCAGGAGTGTCCTCCTGGAGCCGGATAGGGCTGGCGTGGTAGGTGGGGTGGCGGGGTGGGACGGGACTGTCCTGGGGTTGCTGGGGCTGGGAGGGAGGTGCAGTGGGTTGCTGGCGTGCAGGGGTGTTCTCATACTCGACTGCAGGTCGGGTTACTTCAGGTGCCGCAGTTTGCGTGCTGGGGTGGTGCACAGGCAAGCGCTGGGGGTAGTTTTCAACGGGGATATCCTCCTCATACTCTTCCTCAACCTCTTCGCTAACAGCAGGCTGCTGCTGCTGGTGCTGTTGCACCGGCAGGCGCCTAGCGGGTGCTCCCTGTGGGGTCTCTTGCGGGGTGGTGTAAGCGGGGGTGGGGGTGACAGCGGGGGCAGGGAGTCTCGGCCGGACCGGCTCGTCCTGTTTGGGCTCCAACTGAGACTGTACCTCGGGCTGGAAACGGTGGCGGGAGGGGAATTCGGGGCGGTGCTGGTGGGGCTGAGGAGTGTACTGCTCCTCGTCAGCGGGGGCCGCTGGGGCCGCCGAGGTCCTGGTGGGCGGTTGTTGGTAAGTGTGTTGGCGCGCTGGCGCCTGGCTCACCCCCGTCGACAGGTTCTGGTCGGGAGAGGCGTCGCTGGCGTGCGTCCGGAAGGAGGACGAGTCCACGAGGTCCAGGTTGGGCCGGCGGATGGCACCCGGAGCTTGGGCTGTGGACACCGGAGCACGCCGTCAGAACTGTCAGTAGTAACGCTAGGAACGCTCCCGGACGGGGACATGCCACGCTTACCTGGCGCTACTCGCACCCTGGTGATGGGGGTGTCGGTGGGCGGGGGGATGGTGGTGGTGACGGGGCTGGGGCCGGACCTGGACCGAGGCGGGAAGCGGGTGTTGGCCGGCAGCCGCTCCTCAGGGATGGCGGCGGGCTGGCTGGCGGTGGCGGTCTGCTCTGCGCGTCCTCTGCGATCACAATAAAAACACGAGTCAGCAGTGCGCGTTCATTAGCACGGAGGAAATGAATAGACATCAAGCGGCGAGTTCCTCGAACTTTTCAAAACGATTGGGAGAGACGCGTCGTTTGGAACCGGGTATAACCGGATACTATAAGCGACCCCTTCCGAACAGGCTGCTGTTATGCAACGGCCCCAACTCGCCAGCTTTCTCACACGAGCCCTGCTCTGCCCAGGCTGGCCCAGCCCGGCCCAGCCCAGAGCACGGTGGACCCGCGCAGCGGCACAGCACAGCCGACGAGCTTATCTGCCGGAGCCTTACCTGGAGCGGACGGCGTTCTGCTGCGGGAGGATCTCGTTGCTGGTGGGCTCCGGCGTGGTGCGCTCGATGTTGGTGTACCTGTTCCTGGCCGGGGGACTCGCTGGCCTGACGGGCGCTTCCTGGTCTTGGTCAAGGTCATCCTCGTACTCGGGCTGCACTGAGGGTGCCAGGGCAGGGGCATCGGTGGGGCTGAAGAACCTGGGCGGGCTGCTGTAGTTGGGCCTGGCGGGGGCAGGAGCGGGCTGCTCCACGGGGGCGGCGGCCGGGGCGGGGGGCGTCTTGAGCGGAGTCTGCGACACCAGCGGCGGCGAGTACACCGAGTTGCTGTTGGCGTTGGCGGCGCCACCGCTGGGGGCCGCGGTCGTGTTGTCATCCTCGTCCTCGTCGTAGTAGTAGTAGACGTACTCGTACTCGTAGTCCTGACCGTTGGGGCCCTTCTTCACGTTGACGCGCGACGACTGCGACGGCGCCGACCCGGCGGGCACCAGCACCTTGTCGCCCAGCGGCGAGTCGACAAAGTCAAAGTTGCCGTCGTCCTGGTGCAGGCGGTGCTTGCCGGCCACGCCCTCGGCGCCGGCCTTGGGCAGGTTCGAGCTGGGCAGGTTGACGGGGACGTACACGAAGCCGCCCTGTTCGCCGCTGTCGCTCGCGGTGGTCGTGGCCGCCGGCGTGGCGGTCGGCGGCTGCTCCGTGGTGGCGGCCGTCGTCAGGGGCTCCAGGTCGACCATGTCGTGGCGGCGGTTCAGGTCCTCGACGGTGTGCGTCGAGTCCTCGCCGGCGAGGCGCACGGACACCTCTGTCACCGTCGACGTCCCGAGCAGCACGCCGCGGTTCGATTCGGGGTCAACCTGTGCGGGGTGGAGCACAACATTCCGCTCTCAGTGGGAGGCCTTCCCGAAAGTTAAATCTCGATCACGACTGTGCGCGTGGGTTGTGGGTTCTGCCGTTACGCCACACAGCCGCCTCAACACACGGCACAGCGACACGGGCCTCAGCTCAGCCGGCCTCACCTTGGGTCCGGTCGGGGCGCTGCCGCTGCTGGCGCTGCTGGCGGCCACCTTCTTGCGGCCGCCCTGGCGGGGCTTGAGGGGCTTGGCGGTGCCCGAGGGCTCCTGCAGGGCTCCGGCAGCCTCCAGGCTCACGTCCTCGCCGCTGGTCGCGGCAGCCTTGCGGCTCTATTGGAAACACAGCACAATCAGGGGACAAATTGGCCAGCGAAGCACAACGGATTATGAAAGGCAAAAGCGTTCTCGAAAGACGACCGCAATTTCACAAAAAAAAAAAAAAATTGCTGGCGGTAACAAACGGTTATTCGACTCACGATTAAAAATTTAGAATTTAGATGAAACTTGTGAAATTGCGATGTGATTTTCGGTTTGTTTCTAAATTTATTCATTTTTAGATGTCATGCGGTGCAGTCCTTTCCTCTCCTCTCCCGTGTCGTAATCAAAACCCGTGCAATAACGACATGCATTTTTTTAAAAAGTGGTCCGTAGCGTTTGTTTCAGGTTGTAAGTTGCTGTGGTAGCAGTAGCAGTAGCAGTAGCAGTAGCAGTTAGGGTGTCGTCTCTCTCCGCTCGGGGCGAAAACGTCATGCATCCAGTGGAAGGTGGTCAGCGTGCATCGTGCGTGCGTGGCGGTCAGCATGCCGTTACCGTGAATCAGACAAACTTTCCTCTCTGTCACAAACAAGTGTTGAACAGCGTCGGTGTCAACATATGTATTCCGAAACGAGACACTTAAGACGCAACGCCCTTTAAATGAAGACAGCACCATGAAGAAGAAAAAATATTGGGTAGCATAAAACAGCTCAATGAAATCATGAAGTCTCGATGTTGGGGAAATGTACCTTATTATGTTTAGGCCTCCGCCACCAGATGGAAACAATCACTTTCTGAAACATACACAGAGGTTAGTCAACACACGCATGCCGAGTCAATCACCGTTATCCAACCCTTCAAGTGTCCTCTTCGTTACGATGGTAAGGTGACATGACAGTAGCCGTGAGGAAGACGATTAGGGTAATGACATTCAGAACAGAGTTTTCAGGTTACCTTCACAGACTGATTCAGGGGCGCCTGAAAGGCCATGCGAGAAAACCGTGCAGCAGAATCGTGCCTGAACGCCGCGTTGACGACAGAGTCTGCCTTTCGGGCTGCGGACTGCTCTGGCTAACCAAAAGTGATCCGTCAATGACAGCCGCGGAGGTTTAAAGACCGCCATCACGTGACAAGTCCATTGGGAGGTGACAAATGGTCCGGCCTCCCTCTGCCACACCCGGCCCGGTCCGGTCCTGGCACGACTGCCGGAGCCGCCTGGAGCCGCCTGGAGCCGCTGATTCGCGGGTTGCCGGGCGTGAGCTGTCCTGCGCCAGCGTGGCCAGCGGGTCTCTGCCCGACCTCCCAGCCCCGGCCTGTCGCCTGCCTGCGGCCGCTCGGCTCGGTCGCACAGAGCAGGGGCACATTATTTTCTTTATTGTCTTGACGACTGACTACTCGGACAACGGGTTCTCTCCAGTCAAGGACTCGTCGCCGCTGCTCTGAGAGTTGCGCTCCCCCCCCCCCCCTCTCTCTCTCTCTCTCTCTCTCTCTCTCTCTCTCTCTCTCTCTCTCTCTCTCTCTCTCTCTCTCTCTCTCTCTCTCTCTCTCTCTCTCTCTCTCTCTGTCACGCCGCGGCACACGCCGCCGCCGCCCGCGCGCAGAATTGCCCATTGAAACCGTTCTAGTGACAGTAGAGTGCAGTCAGCCGCTGGCACCGTAGCGCGGACACCGATCGATACCGTTCTGCTGCGGGGGCCCGGGGCTGCGGGCTGCGGGCTCACATGCCCGCGATGGTTTGCGCGGCGGCCATTTGCACCGGCCGCCCACTGTAAGACCCGAAAGGGAGAAAAAAGAAGAAGAAGAAGGCTGCTACCCTCACGGCCTGTGAGAAACGCCAGAATGTCGATGCAAAAAAAACTTTGGCTGCAGAAATGAGGAGGAAAACACAGAGTTTTTTTCTTCTTGTGATCGTTGTTGTTTTTAAAAATAACGAGTTAAGTGCATGCCATGCGTGCCATGCCTGCCAATCATGCCCCTCCGTCCTCCTCAGACTCAAGTCAGACCCCGTCCTCCTTGGCGGCCATCCTCAAAACGCACCATCATCTTCTTCTCGCCGTCGTCGGCGGGCAGGGCGACGCCCCGGAAGCCGCTGTGTCCCTCGGGGCGGATCTCGACGCCGGCGACACCTGCAGAATGGAGCAGCAGAGAGTGTGTTAGTGGTGCTTGCATTGGTTGTAGGGGAGCAGGGGCTCGGGGTGTCAGGTGGCGCCCTTCGGCCGCATCTGATTGCGAGTCAATACCTCGGCGCCGCCGTTCAGGTCATGCCGACGGCTTTTCTGTCTTTACGACGGTGTCGAGTGTCGTCGCAGATTGGGCAACGGTTGCAGCGGCGCGGGGCGGCGCAGTGTGTCCCACGCTCGGCTTGCTTCGGCTCACTAACACGGCCCTGGTCGGCCCGTAAATCGCACGGAAAAATGCTCCCCCTTCCCCTCCGACCCCTCCCCCGCGCGCCCACTCCGCTTGTTATTGTTATTGCAAAACTACTCGATATTTTTTGCTGGTGGGAGATATTGCCGCACAGCCATATAATATGGGGCGCTTTGTGTTCGAAACCAACCGTTCAGCACGCGATTGAAACTGTTGGGCAGCCTTGTGGACAAGAGTGCTTAAAATTAGCTTAACGAGTGTAATTTTGCAAGGCAGCCGCCCAACCTTTCTTCTTCTTCTTCTTCTTTTTTTTCTCTTTTTTTTTGCGTGACCGAAGGCTGGATGACGACAAGGACGAGGAATCTCCGAGTACTGCCTGGCGTCCTGGCCGGCCGCGAAAGGAAAAGTGTGAACACGCGCCAGACACGGCGGGGGACGTGCCCGCGCATCACGAACAGAAGCAGAAAATGAGATGACTGCCTTTCGCTGCGGAAGCAGAGGCCAGTCCAGCGAGCGCGATGATGTATCTAGATGTGGCGGCGCGGCATAGCGGCACGGCGGCCCGGGAGACTCACGGGACCTTGCTATTGTACTTACGGGAAGGTCAAGGTCAGCTGGAGCACTCGCTGCCCGCCGCCTGTCCGCGCGCCCCGCCCCACCCCGCCCCACCCCCTGGTCCCCGTGGCCGTGTCCGGCCTGCTGCCAGTGCTGCCGCTGCTCTGGACACGCGCGGCTCCCCCTTTCTCTCCCCAAAACCCGGCCTGAGCCTAGCGCTCGCTCCCCTTGGCGTGCTCATTGCATACGCCTCCCTCCCGCCTTTGCTGGCCATACCACTTTTTCTCTTGCCACTGCTCTTAGACCAAGTCGCTATCTGCGTGCGCGCGCACACAAACACACACACACGCACACACACTCGTCTCGATACTTTCTCTGGTGTCTAACCAACCGGGGTTTCACATGTGATGTCCACCACCCGGGAGCCGCTCTAGGAGCCGCTCTAGGAGTGTCTATGAGCTCTGGGAGCCGCGGGGGACCCGTCGGCACCATTACACACTGGCTGCACCCGGCATGCGGCCGGGGGCCACGCCCGTCGACGGGGGCCTCGGGACAGACGCCGCTGCCGCCGCCGTGGCGGTGGATGCCGTGAGGGTGATTGTGTCAGTGCGAGCGTCAAGATCGCCGACGATTAACGTGACATTGTATTGTTTGCCGTTCGATTGTCCTCCTGACCCGGTCCACACGCCAACGACGTTAGGGGGGAGAAGGATGGAGAGAGTGGGCGAGAGACAGAGGCAGACTGCAGGACCTCGGGGCCCCCAGAAGGTCCCCCAAACCACGTCCTGCGTCTGTGCAAGTGACCGGGGGGCCGGAGGGGTGTGGGACATATTTTATGCGTCGGGTTACGGTAGACGCCGGTACGGACGCTTGGCCCAGACGCAGCTCACCCTCCACACTTTCACCGAGTCCTGCGCTTTGCCTAAAATTTGGGTGGTAAAGTCATCTCGCTCCAACAGTGCGGGCAATAGTCATCTCCGCAGTGATATGACTGCTTTCGTTCTCAGACGCCATGTGATCCGTTTTTATGGACGCCCCCCGCAAAACAATGAATAGCGAAATTATGCTAGCGTGATCACGGCCCCACTAATTACGGCAGTAAAGGGCGCGCGCGCGCGCACGCGCAGCCACGCGCAGCCACGCGACTGCCACGCGACTGCCACGCGACTACCTCCGGCAATTCTTGTGAGAAAATGAGAGTTAGTACAATCACCATCAACATTACATATTATCAGCGAAGGTTGATCTATCCCCGATACAGAACGGGGGAAATGCGCGGGAGAGGGAGGAGGACGAACCCGGCGAAGAGGTCCGCGCGGACAGCACGATGATGCGGAGTGCGGAGCTGTGGAGCTTCCCACCGCCTTGCACAACGGCAATCATATGCATCTCAGTATCGGACCGCATTACTGAACAGACCATGCCGCCCGCCGCCCGTTCGCAATGTGGGTCAGCCTGTCAGCCTCTCTGTGGAATGCGCGCGCCACCGCCGCCTTCGCACAAACGGCCGGCCGGCGCGCGCCGTTTTGCACAGATAATGTAAGGGGAAAAAAATAGAATGAGAAGGCGGCGTTGCTAAGCGGCGTGGGCGTGGTCGGCGACGCGTGGGCTGCGTGAGCGACGCAGGGCTGTGTGTGTATATATGTGTGTGTGTGTGTGTGTGTGTGAGGGTGCGATGCCCCTGAGTGATTTGATATAGAGGTATTGCGGGGTGCACTTCCTAGTGGTGGTGTGAGTCCACCTCCAGTCCTCCGGACCTCCGGACCGAACGGGGGCTGCAGTATTCCGTCAGTAGGGTATTCCGGAAGCGCGCCGAAACGGAAGCAGGTGTGGGGCCATGAAGTGATCCTTGCCCGGGAAGACGACCCGCAACCAGAGCGCACGGATTCATTCCGATTCTAATTTGAGAAAAAAAAATTAAAAATATAGGGTCAGTTGAGTGGAGTGATTTCCTTCCGTTCTGGCGGCTCTTCTCCGGAACACGCTACTGCAGGTGCGCGGCAACAGCCGTGAGACGGGGAACCACCAGAAATACTTCTTGTAGAGCTGCCCGGGAAACCGACCACAATCATCAGCGCTCCACAACGGTGGGAACCCGACCAAACCCGACCCGTGGGCCGCGGGAGGGGGGGGGGGATGGTGGTGGTGCAAGTGGTCGTGTTTCCGACTCGTCTCCTCGCAACTTCCCACCGAATACCAGTGCGGCACGCGGCCAGCCGGGGCCGCCGGGGCAAAGGGCAAGTGCCGGGGGCTCAACCTGGTCTGGTATACAGCCTCTCTGGCACAGCGCACTTTCTTCGCACCGCTGTTTTGGGCCTGGCGCCCGGCGCCCCGGCCGAACCGCAGTGCACGTTGGCCACGGCGGCCACGGCTCGGGTGTCACGGCATTTTCACCCGCAGCGAGCAGAGGCCGCCCTGGGCCCTCTGGGACACTGGGGCCCTGAGGTCGCCCCCAGCCGTCTCGTGCCGCCGCGGATAAGAAAAGACGATTAAAATCTCGAACGCGGCGGCGTCGTTATGAAAGTGCAGCCCCGGCCCGGCCCCGTGCGGTGCGGCCAGCTGACAGCCGCCTGTTGTACGCGGGGCCCCCGGACACCGCGAGGACCGTACCTGGCAGGATGGCGGGGTTGAGCTGGACGAGGGGCAGGTGGAGGTCGTGGTCAGCCGCGGAGCCGCCCAGCAGCTTGAGCAGCTTGGGTCCGGGTTGGCGCGGGCTGGCGAGGGTCGTGGCCGCGAGGGTGTCGGCCTCGGCCTCGCCGTCGAGTCGGCGCGCCGATGGCCGGTCGGCGCGGGCCTCGCGGGTGATCTTGTGCGACGTGGCGAAGCCGTCGGCGGCGTCCTCACGCGGGTCCAGGCCAGGCTTGTCCTGGAGGCCGCCGAGCGCGGCGCGCACCACCGGCACGGGGATCTGGTGGGACGTGCGGAAGTTGGACGACGGCGGCAGGCTGCCCGCGCTGCTCGCTGCGGACGGAGAAGGAGACCCTGAGGACGCTTGGCGCCGAGCAGCGTGCATTGCCGGCTGCACCACCTGCCAGCCCGTCATACGTACCTTTCTTGTGGTGGGCGTCGTGCTTGTGTGCCGGTGCCGGTGCAGGAGCCGCGGGGGCCGCGGGCGCCGAGTTGTTGCGGCTGGTGACCAGGACGTACTCCTGGCCGGGCCGCGGCTCCGTGATGAGCTCGGGCTCCTTGGTCACCTCGGGAGCTGCCGCCGCCGCCGCTGTTGCCGCTGCCGCCGCCGCCAGCAGCAGTAGCAGGGCGGACTTGCCAAGCCCGGGAGGCCTGCAACACACGGAGAGGACAGACGTTAGCGATACCGTTTAGCTTTACGACAAGCAGCTGGTTTTCATCGCGTCTCCCGAGAGAACCTTCCCACCCAGGCGGTGACCGTCGGCCCCGGCCCCCCACCGAGATTGGGGCACTTTCGTTTTCGTTCACTCTGACGCTCGTCGGACCGACCCCCCGGCCCGGCCCCGGCGGAGGTGGGTATCGGAACACGTTGTCATGGGCAACGCTCAGCGCTCCGGCCGAGCCACGCGTGCGCCTATGAGATCAAATTACGGCGACGGCATCTCGTAATCCTGGACCATTTCTCTTCCCTGCGGCCTCTGGGCTCTCGTTTAAAATGCCCTCTCCTAGGACGATGACTAACGAGCCGATGACCCGGGCTGCCGGGCTGCGCATGCAAGCAGCGCCCGGCCTTGCCGCTACCGCTTTTCAGAAAAAGATTAGTAATCACAACGAACTTTTTCGTTGATTTTTTTGGGCATGCAACAAATTTAGTTCAGAAATCTAAGATTTCATTGGGGCAACGAAAAGTCAATACGGACTTTTCGATGACGCAACTGACTTTTGGTTGCTCCAGCGGTTGGTTCTCACAACTAAATATGTTGCACCAAAACAACGAACAAATCCGTTGTGACAACTAATCTTTCTTTTCTTTCTGCTATGAGGGAGCGGCTCCTGTGAATGAGCGCCGCCACGGGTGATTTCGGCAGACCTCCACCTCGCCTATTGCTCACTGCAGGAAGTGGTTGAGACGGGACGGGCCATAAGATTGTCAATGGGATGCCCACTACAACACGATCGGTATGCGGGACGCGGCCAAAAAGTGAGCCAGCAACGCTGTGGCTGTAGGACCTGTCCGGGCTGGAGAATGAATCAGCCTCCTAAACGTTTCCGAAAATACACCAGGAGAATGAAGTAAGGTGACGCCAGGTGGCGATGTCTTAGGGAAAAAAATCTCATAATACCATAAGATAAATTTAAAAAAAGAAAAAAAAATTGAAATTGTTCGGTGGGGGCGATCAGCAGACCGATAGCTCGGCTCGGGTTACGAACGACGCGGGCGGAGAGAGAAATAATTAAATCTGACCGGCTTCGGGGAACAACTTGTAATGACATGTCGATGCACACTCGATGCTCACACACGCTGTCGCCGTAAAATTCTATCATCGCATCCAGAGCGGTGCAGGTAGGGAAAGTAGCATAGCAGGCAGCCCTCATTCATCATCCCGAAACCAGACCCGGCCGCCGGGGCTGTGCGCCGTCATCGCCATGACCGTATCATTACCGCAGGGAGACAATTACGCGCCCCGTCACAACACACAGATGAGGCCCACGCAGGGAAAGTGCGGGGTGCGGGCGGCGCCGGGTATTCGAACCCCGGACAGAGCTTGTGTCCATCGGATACATCAACGCACTAATCTGCCAGATTCAGAGGGAGGAAAACAAAAGCTCCGAACCCTAGAAGCTTCCATATATACAGTCTCCCGGCCCCGGGATTGATCCCTAGCCACAAAACAGGCAAAAATCGAAAATAAGAAAAACTGGGAGCACCGCCAGTGGTGCTCTGGGACTCGAAGCAGGGTCCTAGTCTAGCGTGTTCGCTTTGTTTGAACATGAGGGGAGGAAAAAAAAGATTGTCGTCCAAAGGGGAAAGTAGTAAGTGACTCCATGGCGTCACCGCCAACACGGCTCTGCGCTGTGCGACCGGCGGCGTGCGATCGGGTCGAAGCGGTCAGTAGGGCTTAACAGCAGGTTAGTGGGCACGTGAGCGACCGGGGCCGTTACGTCACACACACACACGGGCAAGGCCCTTGCTTCCCTGTGCCACTTCCCCCTTTTCCCCATTTCAGACGGGTTCCCCCTGAATCCGGAAATAACATGGCGGCAGCGACGAGGTGTTGCTTCTGGCGCCAGGCGGGCAGGTGTGTGTGTGTGAGTGTGTGTGTGTAGGTGTGTGTGTGTGTGTGTGGGGGGGGGGGGGGGGGGGGGGTAAGGCAGTGCGAAGACGATCCCGCCCCATCCCGCCCCGGCGGCCCCGGCGGCCCCGGCGGGATGCTGGACCAGGTCCAAGTGTGTTGCCACGTCCTCAGCCTGCCGGTTAAACCGGTCACAAAGAAAAAATTGTCCTAATTTTGATAAAAGTTTGATAAGCTCCGCGTCTCTTTAGACTTTTCGAGATCCCTTCGCCATTCGCGTATGGGAGCGCTCGCATACCACGCGACCTTTCTTGGAATCCTCAGTGCACGGTGTGGGAGTGGTGCCGGAGTAAACAACTGTCGTTGGCGCCGTGGCCCGAGTCTCTGACTGCAGGCCTGGTGGGTTCGATTCCCACGGACGGTTCCACGCACTCACTTCCCCGCGCCGATTTCTCGCGTCCAAATTACCACGAAACTACCGCCGATTCCGTGTCGCGTGGTTCCCGTACGGCTCCTTACAGTGGTGCCATGGCGCCTGGGGGGTAGGCAATCTCGAGTCTGGCACGCACGCGTGCGCGGCGGGCTGGCCTACCCTGGCCGCTCGCAGGCGCTCCGGTCCGGGCGGGGTGGGGCGGGGTGGGGGTCCCCGTTCCCGCTGGACACTACGAATGTGGTACGGGTGATAAGCACGGACCAGCCCGACACGGTCCCAGGACCGGGCCTTTTGTTTTTACATAACTCTGTCCGGATCTAAACTGGTTCCTGATGGAGTGTTGCATCCGATCCGACACGGTCGGCCCGGCACGTGTGTGTGTGTGTGTGTGTGTGTGTGTGTGTGTGTGTGTGTGCGTGTGTGTGTGCGTGTGTACGTGCGTGTGTGCGTGCCGTGTTGGCGCGTTATCACCGCGGCATTAAGGCGGGCGCCAAGTGCCGCCGAGCCCCCGCGTACTATTTTGCATACGCACGCGGAACCGCGGCCGGATCTCGTAACGGCATGCGGGAGTGAGGGGATGGGATGGCCCAGGATCCCGTCCAGACCGGGGTGGCACCGCGCGGACACGTGAGCTCAGCAGCGCTCGACGGGTCAACTTCAGAGCGCGGGGAAGATAACCACACCCTCTGGAGTCGGTATTCCAGCCCGGAAAAAAAAAAATAGGACCAGTCTAGGTGCCACCCGCGCACACGTGATGACATCAGCGCTCTACGGGCCAACTTTTGAGGGTGAGCATGAAAACTGGAACCAAAGTAGGGTTTTAAATGCCGGGAAAATTCCCGGGAAAATTGGAAATATTTCAGAAAACTTCCCGATCGTATTTTTTCCTGATCGTAAAAGGTTCTGATCACATATACACTAGTAAGGCGGAAAAATTCATGAAATATTTCCAATCTTTCCGGGAATTTTCCCGGCATTTAAAACCCTAAACCAAAGGAAACTCCGGAGCTGGTATTGGAACCCGGGCTCTCTTCTAAGGTTCAAGCACCGTGGCTCAGCGGAGGTGGGAGGGGGGAGCGGCTGGAGATGAAGGTGGTGATGGGGTCCCAAGCAGCGGTCCGGCCGGAGCGGAGGAGGGAGGGGGGACCACTCTCGCTTTCAGTGCGTACCGGCTCGGCAACAAGAGACGCTGCCTCGGTCCCCGCACCGGCCGCCAGCCGCCAAGCACAAGACTTGGACATTCCTTTATAACAGCTGGCAAACGGCACGGCCTTGGGTGGAGCCCTCGACCCGGGCCCGACCCGACCCACAAAACTCCGTTGCGTAATGCCGTGTGCAGCGGCGTGCCGGGGCCTCGGCGGAGGCCTACATGGAGGGGACATGGGACATGACGCGGGGACGCGGCGCTCATTCCACGCCATCGGGGCCCTGTGCTCGTCTGCCGTGTGTGACGGGGAGGGCCGTGCGAAGCCGGACGCCGGCAGTCTCACGACGCGCGTGTCCGCCCCCGGCCCCCGGTGTCCACTAACGCAGCGGCGACCGCTGCTGTGACGGCGGACTTCACACTCGACGCGCACGTGCGAGACCCGGGCTGTGCCGGGGCTGTGTTAGAGCCGTGCCGGCTGTGCCCGCACCGGCCAATGCCTGCCTTTCCCCGGGCCGTACCGCTGTACTGTGCCGGTTGTGCCGGCTGTCTCAAGGTCGCCGACGTCGCCTCGCAGTCGCCAGCGCGGCCCGGATGGAACGGGATGCGATGATGGGGTCGGTCACATTCCCACGCGCGGAGCAGGCGGAGGCGACCAGGCGCTACGGTGTGGCTCGGCTCGGCTCGGGCCGCCGCCCTGCCCTGCCGCCTCCGTACCGCCGGCCCCGCCGGTCCGAGCCGAGCCGGAAAGCGCAGATCGCATTAGAGAGGGGCAGTCGGAAGAGGTCACCCGGAATCACCCCCGGTCATCAGACAGACAGACCGCTGACTGACGCTTGGCGGTAGAGATTGAAAATTTCCGGAAATTTAAAATCGTGGAAATATTTCCGTAAGGTTCCCGAAATATTTCGGAAATTTGGTAACTTTTGGGATTTTAGCGTTTTAAGCCATAAAACTACCTATTCTTATTTATTATGCAAGAATCACTCGAGATTATACGACATGATCATGAGCGTCGAATCATCATGACAAAGTGGTAAAAAAACCATTGTCTATAATGCTAGATAATTTTTATTTAACAAGAGATGACAGATCAGTTCTAGAAAATAGTCTTAGCATAAGAGCAATCGCGTATTTCTTAAGGTCTGTAGGTTCTAAAGGTACGTTTTCGACCTATTCGGATTTTACCACAGTCGTGTGGCACGCGCGTCAAGTCGGAACAACTATCACTACTTTTTGTGATTATCTACGGAGTTCACTATCGGTCCATCGGTCCTTATTGCAAGGGAATGACTGCATTTGGAAAACGCGAGTTGAGCCTTTTTTCACGACCCATGGGTCCGTAAATTGTGGCAGCAAACATTATTTATAACATGTACAATAGGGTCACACAATACCATTTATAGTTGGAAACTGGAGAGTACGAAAATTGCTTGTGAACACCGGGTCGCACCTGCACTGTTAGCAGTGATTCCAAAACAAGTCGCTGCTGGCGCAAAAGTTATCTTACCCGACTGTCGCCCAAGAGACCGTATCACCTAATCTCATCGCGTCTACGGGCAACAGCGAAAAACCGTTTTCAAAAATTGTGAACTCCGTTGCTTTTCTGGTCATATTAGTGGGGAAATGACATTTGAGTCTGCCCAGGCGATTAGAGCGTGCGGAATCTACCAAAAAGGTGTTTCATGGCAAAAGACAACTTTTATTTTAACAAACAAATTGGTCCAAAGTGACCTGTATTCTGGGAATCACCCCAAAGTTCAAATCGTGCGCTGAAGCGATCGGCGCAGCGTGCGGCCAGTAAAAGCACCAGAAGTGCATCTTAGAAGCGTTTTTATCAAAATTTCCAATGTCTCCAATTATTTCCGACCCCTCGGAAATATTTCGGAAAGTTTCCGGAAATATTTCCAAAATTTCTGGAAATATTCCCGGGCCTTGAATCTCCACTTGGCGGCGGATATTTGATCTGCTCACTTCTTCGTCACGACGATCACCGCGGTCAGATTGCGCGGCACGCGGTTGTGCACGCGCACGCACGCACACTCGCACTCACTAGTGCAGCAGTAGCTCAGCGACACATTCAACGGCGTGGCTAGGCGTGCACGTCATGCCGTGCAGCTGAGGCCTCGGCAGTGCGAACGGAGGGTGCATCCTGGCAGGTAGGCCATCCGCGCTCCGGAGTGCACCGGTGAGTGGGGGTTGCCTACCCGCCCGTTGTCAGGCGCCCGGCCGCGCCGGCCGAGGAGAGCAAGCGGCAGCGGCGGCAGCGGCGGCAGCGGCGGCAGCGGTGGCGGCTCACACACTCCATCACTTCTCGATTGACTACGGCGGGGGAACCCGATCGCGAAAGCGAGATTGAAATTTCTCATACGGTCGCAGCGGCGGGCGGCGGCACGTCACGGCCTGCATAGCCTTGAGACCTACGTCCAGATGGAGAGCTCGCTGTCGCTACCGCTGTCGCTGCCGTTGCCAATACCGCTGCCACTACCGCTGCCGCTACCGCTGCACTACGCACGCACAGCGGTCAGACGACTGTCGTTCCGTACCGGCATGCGGAAGTACTAGTGGGCATCGGCGCGCGAGTGCAGGGCGGCTGGGCTCTGCCCTGCTCTGCCCGGTTCTGCCCAGCTCTGCCCGGCTCTGCCCACTTCCCGGGCATAAACACGTGACACGTTGACCACTGCTTGACTCCGCCGACGCCACGCGACGGACGTGTGCCCGCCGGCCGAAGCATTGTGGCATCCGAGCTGTGCCGGGTATGGGGGAGAGAAAAGAAGGGGTCTGCATCAGGCCCGCAAATCCCGCAAGTCATGGCCGAATCTTTTGAAAAAAAAATTACGAAAAAACAGAGGACTTTTCTGAAGGAAATAAATTCATTATTTATTTTTGTCTATCCATCTTAACTTTTTTCTGCGAAGTGAAGTTCCTCTCGCTCATGAGTGCCGCGCGCCCTATCCCGGGGGTCCGGGTGGCCGGCTGGCGGTGCCATATGGGAGGCTGGGGCGCAACACACACATGGCGGCGCTTACGGCTCGTTAGGATGGTGTTTTGCATTGTCAAGCATTTAGGGAGCGTCCGTTACGTCAGGCCGGGCCGGGCGCCACCGCCGCCTGCTGGCTCTGTGAATGCGGACAGCCCCGCGCGGGGCCCCGGGGCACCGCCAACCGCCACGACCGCAGCGAGTGAACCGCCACCAACGCACACCGTGCGGCCGCGAGAGGAAAGAGGTGGCGAACGCAAACAGAGCTCACAAGCGTAGTAAAGCGTGTCGGGCGGGGCACCGGGCCAGGCACCCGTGTGTGCACAATACAGTTGGCTAGCTTTGTTGCGCCGCGTAAGATATATATTTACCGTATTGGGACACGACCAGTCAGCTGCTACCAACCTATCTCCGCCCCCTCCCCCCCCCCCATTCTTCTCTCTCTCTCTCTCTCTCTCTCTCTCTCTCTCTCTCTCTCTCTCTCTCTCTCTCTCTCTCTCTCTCTCTCTCTCTCTCTCTCTCTCTCTCTCTCTCTCTCTCTCTCTCTCTCTCTCTCTCTCTCTCTCTCTCTCTCTCTCTCTCTCATGGGCTCCAGAGCAGAGTGCGTGTCCTGCGATACATCGGTTCGGCCCTGTGGGCCGTTGCGTTGCGTTCGATGCAAGGCGCCGGGCGGAAGGCCGTGGAGGCTGCCGCGGGTCTGGCGAGCGGTGCGGGACAGTGCCGGGGCAGTGCCGGGACAGTGCCGGGACAGTGCCGGCCGGGCGACTCCAGCGCCAACCATTGCTTCAGGACCAGCCGGGGCCTATGGCCGGGGCCCAGCGGCTTGGCGCTGTGATGCTGCACCTTTCTCCGGTACTTTCTCCCACGAGGGAAGCCGAGCCAAGCCAAGGGGCCGTGCCGTGCCGTGCCCGTGCCGTGCCCGTGCTGCCTACACCGGCCGGCGTCGCCCGGATTGGATTGGGTGTGTTAGGTGGGTGTGGCGGGGGGCGGACACACATGCGAGCGCAGCCGAGCGCCGAGCGCGCCGGTCCATTGCTCTCCCAGCATCCGAGCGGCGGGGGGCCGCGGGGCAGTACAGAAGGGCGGAGGGCCCTCCTCCGCCCGCGGCCCCTCCACCTCCCCTCCCCACCTCGAAGGGAGGGCATAAGAAGCAGACCCAGTGACGTGTGTGACGTGTGTGAAGGTGTGCGATGACGCGCCCGTCGTATTGCGAAGAAAGAGAGGGGAGGCGGGGAGAAAGAAGGGAAGGGAAGGGAAGGGAAGGGAGATACTTTCGACGCGACAAACAAGAAGTGAATACACCGACAATGCCGAGCCGACGACTGCGGGCGAGAGCAGCAAGTGTGAAGATCCTCGCCATGGGAGAGTAAGTGCACCGGAGGTCGCTGTATATATGTGTGTGTGTGTGAGTGTGTGTGTGTGTGTGTGTGTGTGTGTGTGTGTGTGTGTGTGTGTGTGTGGGAGGGGCGTGGCGGGGGCTGCGGCCGGACGGCCTTGGTGAGAGACTGTATATGCTTCCTGCTGAAGCATAAAGGCCTTTCTCCCGATCATGGATTGGACTCGAGTCGACAAGCCAGACGCCACGCCGCCGCCGCCGCCGACCCTAGTCAGTTATCCTCCGGTGCGGTGAGGAGGGGGGGGGGGGCGCACACTGACCCGCTGCCGGCCAGCCGAGCACCGCCGCGTGCCGAGCGGTTAAGTAAGGTTACTTCACTCGGCGCACACAAACACGGAACACGGGGGGGGGGGGGGGGTCACTGCTGCAGCGCGGCTCTGCCGGAGCTCCTCTCTTCTGACAGGAGTTAGCATTCTTATTTCGTCTTTGGGATCTGAGACTGTAGGCAGAAGGCCCCCAGAAACCAAAAAGGAAAAAAAAATGAAAAAAATACTAAAGAGAACACACGACGCGGTGTGACAATATGTTAACTTTGACGACTTTGGGGCTAGCGGTATTTGTGAGAGAAGATTGTTAGCGAGCGCCACGTCAGAGCGGCATGACTGTAAAAACAAAACTATCGAGAGAGCGCGTGTAACAAGTGTGGCAGATCGAGCTCTGCCCGCCGAATACACGCCGAACACACGTGTACGCGCATGTGTGTGTGTATAGGCGCGTGCGGTGTGCCATAACCGATATTTGTTTATAAATGGTTTCCCTTTCGGCCCAGCCTTGCGAGGCCCGCCACTGCCGGCCGGCCGGCTCCGGTGGGCTCCGGCCGCAGCGCTGCTGGAGTCCCGCCGGAGTCAGCACTGGAGTGGGGGCAGTCCCCGCCGGCCCCCGCCGGTCCCCGCCGGTCCCCGCTGCTGGAGCAGGTTCTCCAGCCGGATACCGAAAGGGAGAGTAAATCGGAACAGAGCGGTGCGGGTCGTGCGTCCGATCGTCCGGATTGGCGCGGAGCGTAATGAATGACGTATGTCGCTTTCAATTGCGCGCCCTGCTGCTGCTGCCTAAGCACCGCGTGACAAAGTGCGCCCGGCAGGCGCAGAGGCGCGCCGAATTCGGTTGCGTAAGGTCGAAAGAGTCGCGTTGTCGAACCCGCCTGGGGTCTTGTTGAGGGCTGGATTCCGATGCAATGCCGAGACCTCTCAATCGGTGACTGTTTCGCGAGGGGGTTAGGGTGGTCCAAATCCGAAAATGTTGAAAAAGTTTTGGGGCCGACTCGCAAAAAGTTTCATTTTGGCATTAAAAAAATGTGTGCAAAACCGGAAATCTGTCGGACAATATTTAGGGGTCGCGCAGGGGTCACGAAGTGCCCTTATAAAGAGAGAAAATCAATGTGTTTTGATAATTAAATCGGTTTTCGAGATATCGGCGTTTAAAGTGCGTAAATCAAGCAAATACACGAAAAACGAGGATTTGCTTAATTTTTGCACTTTAAACGCCGATATCTCGAAAACCTTACGAGATACAGTGTTTTCTTTGAAATTTTAGCCCCATAGCATCCTACTTTGGCCAGGTTAACCGTAAGTATTTTTTTTTAATTTTCAAAAAACATTGATTTTCTCTCTTCATAAGGGCACTTCGTGACCCCTGCGCGACCCCTAAATATTGTCCGATAGATTTCCGGTTTTGCACACATTTTTTTTTAATGCCAAAATGAAACTTTTTGCGAGTCGGCCCCACAACTTTTTCAACATTTTCGGATTTGGACCACCCTAGAGGGGGTACATCACATGTCCCTTTTTGCACCTAACAGAACAGTCACACCCAGTCTTTACAGTCACCAAAAATGTTTGCGGTAAAATTTCAGAGATATTATTATGATTGATTTTCCGCATTTACAAGGGGGCTGATGGTCTGGCGACCGTTGGGGGACAAAACCTATACAGCGCCCCGGCGAAAGTTCAAGCCGTGTGGCTGTCTTCGCTTCGTTTCTTGTCTGCAGCCGAAAAGTCGGAAACAGTCATCACTTGGTCATGTCCCAGGAATAATTCCCACGGATGTCATCGCGGCGCTTTCTTCCTGGCGGACCAGCAGCAGCAGCAGCAGCAGCAGCAGCAGCAGCAGCAGCAGCAGCAGCAGCAGCAGCAGCAGCAGCAGCAGCAGCAGCAGCAGCAGCAGCAGCAGCAGCAGCAGCAGCAGCAGCAGCAGCAGCAGCAGCAGCAGCAGCAGCAGTCAGCATCAGCAGGAAGGGTTGACAAGTCTGACAGGGGCTGGGGCTGGGCTCATAGACACTAGCGCGCCGCCGCCGCGTGCTTCTCCCCCGTTTATCCGTGGGAAAGAAGTCTGCCTGTCTGCGGGCGGCGGCAGGCAGGTAAAGGACGAAGCGCCACGGCACCACACACACCGGCTCCTAGCTGGCCGGCGCGTAGCTCTTTGCTGCCCGGGGGCCTCGCGGCTCCGGCCCGGCTCAGCTCGGCGTCGTCGACCCGTGTTCACCGGGAGGCCCCCGGCGGAGAGATGGGGACCATTTTACGGCCGCACAGTAGGGGGCATCCATAAACCACGTGACTCACTTTTAGACCCCCCCCCCCTCCGGCTAAACTAACCTAGGCGCTCGTGTGTATGTGTGTGTGTGTGTGGTTATGGACATCTACATGTACATAGATACCAGGTGTATCATTGGCCCTGGGCAGTTTCGGTTTTAGGCAGTCCCGCAACACACTATCTCCGTCTCTTTCTGGCTCGGCCAGACGCGTGAGACAGAAAGAGACAGAGATAGTGCTTTGCGGGACTGCCTAAAACCGAAACTGTCCGGGGCCAATGATACACCTGGTACATGTATTATGTGGCATTTAGTGGTAGACTACATATGACCGTACTGGTTACCATGCAAAATTGTGAAAAGAACGTGGTGGTCTCTTGTGCCCGACACAGCGGCCAGATGGGCGACACAGCACGCTACGTACACGATACCGGTGCTCCGGTCGTATCAGGCGCTGGCATCACGGCGACCGAAAGCTGCGAGGCTGCGAGGGCTGCTGAGGTCTGCCCAGAAGCTGCCCACGCGGCTCGCTGGCCTGTGGCCTGTGGTCTGCCTGCGGCCTGCCTGTGGCGTGTCATTTCATGTGCGGGTTGTGACACACGCCACGCTCCTGGCGCTGCTGAGAAGGTCAGGGTGACGGTGACGGACTACACGGCGGCGGCCAAGGCAGCGGCCGACGTCCAAGCCGTTCACTCGGAATGAGAAGAATATGTCACATGATCATCATCCAATTAGGATGTAAGAGCAAGGTAAAGAATCACGATGGGGGGAAAAATCACAGCAGGTGGGGGAAAAAAATGATACCATCCACAAAAGTGCCACTGAGCAAGTTGTAGGTAAACTGCCCACTTTTTTGGAGGGTGTGATATTATTTTACCGGCATTTCGTTGTTTTCCCAGCGTAATTCAATTACCTGCACTTACGATTTGGATGATAAGGGACTCTATTGAAAACTCTTGCGGCCTTACAGTCTATATTTGAGACCAGAGTTGGTGGTCGGTGAGGAAGAGGGTGGTGGCACTGGCCATCCCGACTTATTCTCGTCGTCCGCTCTTCCGTATCCCCTCGGGACGATAATGACGCGGTATTCAAGGCGAGAGGGAGTGACACTCATGTCACGAGTCCGTCCGCTCCAAACATGACTGGGCCATCGGCAACGTCAAGGCGAAACAGTTGTTCGACACACGACATCACTGAAATTCCCCTGACCTAGACCTGAGGAGAGGGGCACGCAAGCGGCGACGGAGGAGCGGAGCGGTGTGGGCCGGAGCCTGGCTGGGCATGGCAATCCCTGCCCGATGCAGTCAGGATTGAACGACACAGAGCTGCTACGGCGCTGCTGAGAGGAGAGGTGAGGTGCGGGGGGAGGGAGGGGAAAGTGGGAAGCAGCGGCGCGGCCAAACAAGTCGTCTGCTGCTGGCGACCTTAAACTATAGCGTAAGCAAGAGCTTACGAAACACAAGGTTGCTCTCTCTCTCTCTCTCTCTCTCTCTCTCTCTCTCTCTCTCTCTCTCTCTCTCTCTCTCTCTCTCTCTCTCTCTCTCTCTCTCTCTCTCTCTCTCTCTCTCTCTCTCTCTCTCTCTCTATCTGCAAACAAGCAGAAGACGCACCTAGCCCAGAACGAAAGACTAAACGATTGAAACGAATCAATATTTAACGCCTCTGTTCATCGACCCTGCTCTCCCATTATTGTGTCAGACGCCAGCCATGAGCACCACGGCAACACCCCCCCTCCTCTTCGTCCCTCAGGTTCTCTCCCTCGCTCCTTGTTGTACCAACGCTGTACTGATTGGCGATCCGATCTTGATGTGCTGCTGCGGTGGCATCGCATATCAGAGAGAGACGGACAGCGAGGCAGGGAAAGAGAGAAAGAGAGAGATATTCTCCCTTTCTCCAGCAGCAGAGAGGAGAGGGTCCCTCATCGTTTCACTGTGCCGCGCAGTGCCGCACCGCCATACACAAAAGAACTTTCAAATTCGAGAGGGGTTACACTGTCAGAAAACTTAGTGAAAGAGGGCCGCGCTGCCCCTGCAGGCGGGGTGGGTAGGCAACCGTGCATGGCCGGGCGGCCACGATGCAGACCCTCATCACGGCAGGAGGACGGGAAGGCGAATAAGCAACGCGTGTGCTCTACAAGGGTCACAACACACCTGCGGGGGCAGCGCGCGGGCAGCGTGTGTAGTACCCGCATGGGGGCGGGAGGACTGTGGCCGCCGTGTGTCACGCGGACGTTGTCACCAGCAGCGAGCCCTCGATCAGCGGACGGTGGCGAAACCAGAGCGTTTGACTGTATCTCGTCGTGGACCTGCTCGGCTCCGGACGGTGTGCTGGAGTCCCCGCCCAGCCGGGTGGTGTCCAGGCCATCCCTGCCGTACAAGGAGAGCTCCGGCGGAGAGAGACAGACTGAGAGTGAGAGTGAGAGAGAGCGAGAGAGGAGAGGGCTGGGGGCAACAGTATGGTGTATAGATGTTGTAGCTGCTCTGCTCGGACACGCCAATTACTCGCCAGATTGAAGAAGAAAAAAGCTTTAAAAAAATGAAGTTACAAAGTGATCGCGGTGCTCGAGCGGTCGGCGGTGCAGTGACGCCGCGGGGTTAATCATCAGCAGACGGTGGCACAGCACCCGCGGCCGAGCTCACCGAGCTCTAGCGTGGCTCCAGCGCGGCTCCAGCAGATAGCCCAACACACCTGTCACGACGGACGCGGCAGGTGAGCGCGGCGGCGCCGGCGAATTAATTCAATCAGCCGTGATAACCATAATGATACCGATTGGCGCCGCCTAACCGCTAACCGAGGCACGCCCCCCTCCCCCTTCTCCTCCCTCTCCATTCCTTTCTCCTTGTCTGACAGCTGGTGATCGCAGTCGATTGTAATATCCCCCACCCCCTCCAACTTCTCTCTCTCTCTCTCTCTCTCTCTCTCTCTCTCTCTCTCTCTCTCTCTCTCTCTCTCTCTCTCTCTCTCTCTCTCTCTCTCTCTCTCTCTCTCTCTCTCTCTCTCTCTCTCTCTCTCTCAGCTCGTCGTTTGTTGTAACCGCAGAGACGAATGTTGCATACAGGCTCTGGACAAGAGAACAGCAGCAGCAGCAGCGGCGGCGGCACTCCCCCGCAACCACATGACGGTTTGGAAACAGGTCTCGGCGAGGCACGGACAGATACATCAAAGTGCACTGCTCCGCATGGCGCCGGGTAGCCGACGTCGTGTCGTGGGCGGGGAGGCGGGCTGACCTTGCCCCGGCAACCCCAGCCAGTCCAGCCACAGGCTGGCGCACAGGCCTCCAGAGGCCTCCAGAGGCCTCCAGAGGCTGCCAGAGGCCCGCCAGGCCACCCTGCACGCACCCGGCGCTGCCCTCTGCCCCGAATCGTGCACCCCCGCCCCGCCCCGCCCCGCCCCCGCCCGGCGCCTCGACCTACAGGCAGCTGTTGTTTGTCCAGGTGGGATACCAACCGCGTCGAAACGCGAGCAAAGCGTGGCAAAAACCGATAGGTGCGGTGCGATTCCGAAGAAGGGCAAACGCCCCGCCCCCGCCGGTCCCAGCCTGGTCCAGAGCGGCGGTGCCTCCAGTGGTGGTCTAGTTCTGTTGTACACGCCTTGACCTACGGCCCCTAGAGCCCACGGCGGCCCGCGCCCGGTGTGCCAAACGCGTACACCGAATCGGCATCGCAACAGACGCTGTGAAGGGCCGGGCGGGGCCGGGCGGGGCCGGGCGGGGCCGGGCGGGGCCGGGCGGGGCCGGGCGGGGCCGGGCGGGGCCGGGCGGGGCCGGGCGGGGCCGGGCGGGGCCGGGCGGGGCCGGGCGGGGCCGGGCGGGGCCGGGCGGGGCCGGCAGATGATGGGACGGGGTGGGATGAGGTCCCGTGGGTCTCGCGGCCTCTTACTTTCCAAATGTCATGACTCTTCCCTTTCACTCATGTGTGCGGCGGGATGTCGCGGGATGGGCGGGGCGCGTCGTGCAGCGTTGTCTTTGCTGGTCTTTGTCCTAAAGGTTAATATCGGCGCGGCGTTCGAACGGTTTAGCGCACGCCGTGTCGCCGTGCTGCGCCGTCTTAGTGTTAAGGCCATGCGAAGGGGCAAGAGGATGCATGCGCGGGCGTGGGGAGGGAAGGGGGGGGCTGTAATTAAAACGTTAACTTACGCACGTCAAGACCCCGTTACTTTGTGAAGGCCACACGCTCTAGCAGCCCGCGTGAGTGAACAAAAGGGCGTTGCACACGCCCACGCCACGCAAGAAAAAAACAAACAAAGCAACCTAACTTGGGCTAACGCTTAGGCTGACTGCCTTTCAAAAACAAAAATACAGCGAGACGCAGTGTTTGAACCCGCGGCATTTTATATCCGACCCGACCGAGGGGATAAAATAGACATAGGAGCGCGGAGCCCGCATGACGCGGGTTCGAATACCGGCTCTGGCTCCCGGGTCAGTAATGGTAAACCTTTTAGGGGTGAGTTTGCATAATTTGTGCAAGGCTCTCGTCGCGCGGCCCGGTCTGACCTAGCCGCGATCCCGACCGATCCCGTCCGATTCCCGATGTTCGACCCCATCCCCTGGCGGCACCCTGCTGGCGGTGCCGTTCCGTCTCCCGCCCGACCGCGCCCGGCAGCGGCGGCGGCGGCCCCAACGGCTGGACCCACTTCCCGGTCCACTAAAAACAAGCTCATTGGGCAATGATCGGCCGTTTCCTGAAAGTATCTCCGCCGCGCCGCGCCGCGCCCCGCCGAGTACTGCTGGCACCGGCCCGGGCCCGCCACCTCCAGTTATCCCATTGCTATATTCAATGAGCGGAGCCGGGCCCCGGCAGATAGTGATCGAACTGCGCCCGCATAGCGCGGTGGCGGTGGGGCCGGGGGACGGGGGAGCGGGGGCGGGGTCCGGGGCAGTGCCGCATTGCCGGCAGGCGGCAGGGCAGGGGAGCCTCTAGCCTCTCTTCCGATGATTCACCGCTCAGAGTCTTACCCAACGGAGCTGGGGCGGCATTTGCACTTTTTTTTTCGTCGGGTGGGTTCATTTCCTGTCAGTCTATAAATAATATATACGTAGTATTTCTCTACTGCATTCGTCTTGGGGGAGTGGGGGGAGAGATCGGATCAGAGCAGAGCAGCCCCCGCGTGCAACCGTCCGTGATGTGCGGGGTTTTTCATAGGATGCGCGACTACGCGGAACTCGCGTGAAAGAGCCGCAATGAATAACAGCTAGGCGATCGGGGAACGGGTGTACTAATAGGTGGGGGACGATGCCCTGCCGGCGGTGGAGGCGGCGGGGGCAGCGGGGGCGGCGGGGGCAGAAGCGATTAGGATTCACAGTACGGCTAAGTAGCAGCTGTGAAGCGGAAGGGAGAGGGGAAGGGCCACGTGAACAATGAACGACGTTTGACGACGGCGAGGTGCCATTGTCACCGGGGGCCTGCGGGGGGATACGGGGGCCTGCGGGGGCCTGCGGGGCCCCCGGGGGCCGGGAATGCGTGGTGGATGCGTCTGTGCGCACGGGATGCGGCCCGGGACGTGCGACAAGGCGACCCCATCCGGTGTGTGGCCGGCGTGGTAGCAGCTACGCGCCGCCACTGCTGCCGCTAGCAGACGACAGCCACTGCTGCCGCTAGCAGACGGCAGCCACTGCCGCCGCTAGCAGACGACAGCCACTGCTGCCGCTAGCAGACGACAGCCACTGCTGCCGCTAGCAGACGACAGCCACTGCTGCCGCCGCCGGCCTCCGGGTGACCCCGCGCGGCCTTTCGGCACCTCGTCAGGCGACAGAAATACTCCATATCTCTGCATGTCTTGGCCAGAGCGCTGCACCACGTGTTCTATGAACGCGTGTCGTGAGTCAGCGGGCGGGGCCGGCGGGGCTCTGGCGGCGCCATGGGGACCGCAGGCCGCGGCAGGACCATGACTTCCCGCCCACATGGCTGCCTGCTTGGCGCCTGCACCTCCGCGCCAAAGTGATGCAAGCCATTGTCCCGGTAAACACCCTGCATGGATGGCGGCGCGGCGCGCGGCGTGCCGAGGTGTCGAGCCGGGTGGCTCGGCTCGGCTCGGCTCGGCTCGGCTCGGCTCGGCTCGGCTCGGCTCGGCTCGGCTCGGCTCGGCTCGGCTCGGCTCGGCTCGGCTCGGCTCGGCTCGGCTCGGCTCGGCTCGGCTCGGCTCGGCTCGGCTCGGCTCGGCTCGGCTCGGTTCGGTTCGGCTCGGTTCGGCTCGGCTTGCCGCCTCCCGTGGTCCAGAACACGGCACACGGCGACAAGCGCGAAAATCCGACGTGTTACTACACCGAGTCGGAGACCCCGCCCAGCCTACACTGCTGCTAGACCCCACCAGGCACCACGTCTAAAAAAAAATTAAAAAAACTCTGACCGCACCACAATTTTTGCAGCATGTATAGCACCGGGTGGGTAGGCAACCTCAGTCCCAACACGCACGCGTGCTCGGCGGGCTGGCCTACCCTGCAACGCGCAGGCGCTTCCCCGGCGTCCGTCGTCGAGTACTTTAATGCCGACGGTTACACGGCGCGCAGGCGTCTCTTTATGGGGTCCATGAACCGTGAGCCATGCCCGGCCGTTGGCCCTTGATTTACAGCACGTGTCCGAAGGGCCGGCGGCGGACCATAGGGCGCCACAGACCTCTGCGGCTGCGCGCGGCTGCTGCTGCTCGTGGGCAAGACCTTCGTCGAGGTGGATACGGATTCGGCATGTGATATCGGGAGTACTCTGGGCTGAAACAACACCAGTGGATGTTGAAGCGAAGCCAGAGCCTAACCTTGTCGTCGGACGGTCGCGTCGACCTGTCTGCCTGACATCGAGAAATCACACACGCACACATACAAAGAGAGGGACGGTGGGGACGGTGCCGGACTGCGAACAGGTCACCCGAGTTTCTCCGGTCCTGGCCGGGGCCTGGTCGGGCCCACAGGGTGCAGTGCACCGGCGGCCCCGGTACCCGGTACCCCGGGTACCCGCCCGGTACACTCCGCGCCAAAAAGGCGGCCGCCGTGCCAAGCAGGACCTGGGCAGGCCAGTCGGTGCTTGGCAGCGGCTGCCAGGACAAACAGCAGAGCGGTGCCGGACAACGGCCGGGTCATGGCGGACGAGGCGGATGTTCCGGGGAAAAGGGCGGTTATTTTAAACCCGAAACATCAAAAACGCGCGGCCACAGTGCAGATGGGAAGGGACGGGACGGCGGTGCGCCTGCGACCTTCACTGCGACGGCGCGGCGCGGCACGGCGCGCACGGCGCGGCACGGCGCGGCACCTCTCCGGTCCGGACGATGGCGTCATTCGCTCTCCGCCTACCGCTTAACGGCCGAGAGGAAAGACTTTCGCCCGATCAGGCAGCGACCGCATCAGGCATTGCTCTGCTGCTGCTGCTGCTGCTGTTGCTGCTGCTGGGTATGACTTGCGTCAATTAAAGGAAACGTTTAAAAAAAATGTAAAAAAATGTGTGCGTGCTGCAGCGCGGGAAGGGGCCGTATCGACAGTTGCTGCTGCTGCTGCTACTGCTACATCCTCGCTGCAGTGAAAACAATACTGCTGTGGCCGATGTTGTCCTGTGGCGGCAGCAGCGGCAGCAGCGGCAGCAGCGGCGTTGGCCCGTGGCTCTGCTGGAAGCGACGAATACATTTCACGGTTCTGTGGACACCGTGGCGTGGAGGGCAGCGGAGCCCAGCCCAGCCCAGCCCAGGGGTGCCGCGCCCGTGCCGTTCTGGTGGCAGCCATAATATCTCGGTCACAGACAGAATCATTCTTCTTATTATTGCGAGGCGCAGTCGGCGCCAGGAGGGGTCGGGCGTAAGTGACGTAACTTGTCCGAGAAGTGTGTCCGAGTGTCCAGCGGGGGCGCTGGCTGCCACACGATGCCCCCGCCCCGGCCTCGCCGACGGTTTTTCTCGACACTGACCCAAATATTCGGACGTCGTCTCGCATTGCGATGCGAAGCCGTCATTTTGCGGAGCGTAGGTAGATTTGAGCGACTGGCATGCTCCAGAGAGACTCACTGAGAAGTCTCGCTAGCATGATCCGGCTGGCACGGCTCGGCTCGGCGTCGTGACGTGTGAGCTCTCGTGCCTCCCGCGCGTTAAGGTCGCCCGGTGTCTTTTTCGTTTCGTTTTGCCGGCCTATCGCACTCACTTACCCTGACTTCTGCCCCCACCCCCACCCCCACCCCTTTTTCCTCCGAACTCTCCTCATTCATTCTCGCAAGAGGAATTTTTCTGTCAATTTTTTTAAATCGGCAAACTGATTTACTCATTTTCCTAGCCTGAAGGCGTGGTGGCAGTATAGCGTTTACGGTCACAAATAATAAAGTGGATCTGAATCGGACGCGCCGATGCTCTCCAAGGCCGTTCTGCGGGCGAGGTGAGTCTAGGGGAGGGGGCTGCTGCCGCCGCAGTGCCCCCGGGGAGGCCCCGGGGGTGATCGGGGTGATCGGTGACCAGGCGGGCTCGAGGGTCAAGTGCTCCCCCGTGCCCCGAGGCCCCCGTTGGCCGCCGAGGCCCCCGCTGAGTGGACGCTAGTTTTTTTCAATGTCACCGCGCTGCGCGACGAGTGAGGTATTCGGACACTGCGAAAACAGCCAATCGTCCCAAACACGGTGTGGCAATGCCGTGCCATAAGCTGCGCGGCCAACCGGTTCCACGCGGCACGCCGAGAGAGCAGGCCCAACAGGCGGACGGGTAGCGGCAGGCGGCACCATCGGAAACACGTCGTCCCGGCCGCAGCCCGGGCCCGGGCCCAGGCCAAGTGGCCCAGGTTGAGCCGCTGTCCACGCAACGGCGAGGATTCGATCATCGATGCTGCGTGGCCCGGCGGCCCGGCCAGGCTCCGCCAGGCACCAGGACAAGTGACGAAAGTCCCAACAGGATCCGGCCGGCGGGGCGGGGCGGGCGACGGGGACACGGGCCCCGTGAGGGCCCCGCGGCCACACGTCACCACCCCCAGGATGTGAGCGGGGCATCCTGGTCACCGAGGCCGGCGGCCTGCCGAGGAACACGGCGCAGCACGAGTCCTGGGGGCCTCGGGGGGGCTGGGCTCGCACCCTCGGCCCGCACAACACCACCGAGTAATCCACAGTCGACGGCGGGAGCACTTGGACTCGGGGAGGCTGAGGGTACCCACCTGGCGGTCGCGGCCATCGTTACTCCTGGGTCGGGCACTCCTTTCCGATGGCACTCCTTTTGGTCACTCCGGTCCGGTCCGGCACTCACTCTCCACGGGTACCGCGTGGCACTCTTGTGCCAAGCCGACTGTCTCCGGGCGGCGCTACTCCGGCGACTGGAGCCCCTTCGCCGAGCCGCTCCGGGTCTGGGGCTGAGGGGGGTCTCCCGCGCCGACTGCATCTGACCCCCCCCCCCCCCCCTCCGTTCCCCCTCCCTCGCACGCTGCTGGTACTGCCCCTGCGGACGGGGTGCCGGCCCCCGCGGCCCCCGCCGGCCTCCGCGGCCCCCGCCGGCCCCCACCGGCACCCACTACGCACCCCACCACCGCCCCTCTCCGCGCCCGCCAGCGCCTGGACCCGGGTCCCGGGTAGTTCTAGGTCCGCGTCTATTGTACACCCGCCTTGCTTCGCTTTTTACCACCTCGTTGTTTATCGCCTCAATTGGCGGTCCATGTGCGTTCGCACGCACACGCACGCAATCCACACCACCACTTGACTTGTTTGTTGTTGTTGTTGTTTTCTTTTCGAACAGAAGAAAACCGGTGGGAGATGCTTGATCTCGTGACCTGCAGCCCGTTGCAATGCGCACTGTTGTAAAACGCTGTCGGAATGTTGTGACGCGGAAAACGTGACGAATTTTCTGTCATTACACGTCGATGATTTCGCCGTGTCCAGAAACATCAGCAATTTTCTAGCAATTACGCATTTACGTTATCTCCGAGTGATTCGAAAACGAGCGGTCCACAACTCTGCTCCAAAGTGTACACTGATTGCGTTGATTGTGTCGATTTTTCCACCTAATTTGCAGAAAATTTAAAATTTTAGACTGGTTAGAGCCCTTTACGGCCGTTTTTAGATCTTCAATGAAGCCCAGGCCTAATTCTAATGCAGTTTTTGAGATTTTTAATTGATGATTGTGTTTGATTGTGTGGAAATGTATACACTGATTGTCTCGAGTTGTGGACCGACCCCTCGTTCGAAAATGTGCAGTTTTCGTAGGATACTCAGATCGTTTCGAGTAGTTAAATCTATGGTGTTCACACTGGGCTGCCCTGCTGGTTTGTTTTGGGAGGTAAGGCCGGGTGGGGCCCAGGTCCAGTCCCGGCCCAGCGGCCGAACGGGGCGGGGCCCTTGTTCGTCCTCGTCAACCGGCAGGTTGTTGCTGGGAGTGCGAGTGAGATCGCCCGCGTTACGTCACCACAATAAATGAAGCGGTCGTTCCAAATATAACATGCACAGCACTTTCTAACGTCCGCGCCCGCCGACCCAAAATCATTAACATGCGGCTTTTCGGCTTGAAAGGTAACGTTTCCCATTAATGCCACCTGACATATCTTCCCACTAGACCCCCCCCCCCCCCCCCTCCCCACTTTTTTTTTGTTGACCCGAAACAATTTCTTTCAGATTGCTTTATGAAATAATAAAAAAGGAGCAGTGGTGCGGCCAGAGCGCGTTATCCTGGCTGGTGTAACTTGTGTGGTGATGCATTTCGGGTCTTCCGGGTCTGTCAAAACTCGCGCGCGTCCCCGGCGGCGTCGCATCGTGCAACTCATCTCCCATACCGCGGCAGCGGAGGGGCGGGGGGAGGGGGGGTCTTAATTCTTTTAATACTGTTGTACCTGGACGTGGTGTGCGAGAGACAGCGAGAGTGCGCGACGAGGATGGTGGTACGTAATGCGAGGGAAAGAGAGAGAGAGAGAGAGAGAGAGAGAGAGAGAGAGAGAGAGAGAGAGAGAGAGAGAGAGAGAGAGAGAGAGAGAGAGAGAGAGAGAGAGAGAGAGAGAGAGAGAGAGAGAGAGAGAGAGAGAGAGAGAGAGAGAGAGAGAGGAGGAAAGGGTAACAGACGTTTGTAGTAATGGTCGTATCACGGCATCACGGCCGCGACCGCTTCCCCGGTTGCCATGGTGACCGGCGCGTCTTTGGGGCGCGGCCAAAAGGTGCGGGAGTGTCTGAGTATGATTTTTTTAAAGTGTCAACGAACGGCCTGATTTTTTAAATCAGAACATCACAAAACGCATCCTTGGCGAAAATCGAGAGCGGAGTTCACGCTCTGGTAACACCTCGGGCCTCGGGAAGGAGTTTTCCTCACGCTCTCCGAAGGCGTGAAACGCCCTCGAAACGCCCTTAGAAGGCGTGTTTGTTGCGCTTTCGGTGTTTTCTCTAAACGCCCTCGCGCAAAACGCCCAGCAACGCCTTCGTTCAGCGTAGACACAACCGAGGGGGTAACCACTCATTTAAACCATGTACACAGATTTCAGGATTTCGTCGGATAACACCCCGTCGTTTTCGTTGATTTTAGAAATTTATTGCTTTTCTGGCTATTTCAGCCTATGCAGGTGCTATTTTTTGGCATAAAGTCCAAGTCCAACTTTAAATTCGCAATTTTTTTTAAATTTGTTTTTAAAAATTTCTAGAATTTTGTACACATGATTACGCAAGTGATTCGCCCCTCGGACACAACTCCCTCGAAAGGCGTTGTCAAAGGCGTTCTTGGGCGTTGTGGTCCAAAGGCGTTTCAGTTCCGCCTTCACAACGCCTTCACAACGCCCCCAAACGCCCTCAAACGCTCAAAGCGCAACAAACACGCCTTCAATACGCCCTCGGAGAGAGTTTCCGTTTTCACCAGGGATTTCTAGACAGCCCCCTCATACACTCACGCGCGCTCGTGTCAGCCGGCCGCTCGTTTCCCGACATTTTTCTCTGCCTCCACCCCATACGCTAATGTGATGGCTGAATGGACAGCGTGTCTGACTTCTGTGCCAAAAAACAGGATTCCAATCCCCGGTAGGAAAATAACTTTTATCGTGATTTTTCGTGGTGTATCATGTGAAGGACGTTGTATCCCCCCTGTATATCCCCATGGTAGCATGGTAGCCGTGTGGTCAAGGGCGCTGCGTCCCCCCCCCCCCCCGACTCGGAGATCGGGGTTCGACACCCGGCGAGAGTCGAAGCTTTTTTCGTAGATCTCGGACTCCACGTTCTTTCTCCTCGTTGTGTAGTGTGTCATCTAAAGACCGTTGTATCCCTGGTCATACAAACCCCCTCTGATAGCCGCGTGGTTTGATGCGCAAACATTCTGTGCGGTTGTCGGAGCTTCAATCCAATCCCCGGTTGAGGGGTTCTCGGGGTGCTTTTGAGAGCGCACTCATAGGTAACGAGAAGCGGGCCTTCCAGAAGGCCCGCTTCTCGTTACCTATGGTATCCGGTACAACCGGCCCCGGCTGTGGGGCCTATGAGAGGCGGTCTGCAGTCTTCCTATCCCTATTCTTATGCTTTCCCAATGTCAGCCAAAAATAAATACCAACGGTAAGTCGGATTTCCTTTTCTTTTCTTTTGTTTCGTCCTGTTACTATACTTTTTACGCGGAACGCTTCCTATTTTCGTTTATTTTCACCAAGAAAGTAACACTTTACATAGTGCTTTGCGACCTATGTCAAGAGTTTGTTGAGTTTATTACAGACACCCATAGTTCCGTTCCCTAGCCCCTTAATACCTTTCCTTTCTCTTTTTTTTCTCAACGAGAAATTAGCTTTTTACTTAGTGTTGTATGTCACGTGTTTCGTGCTGAGTTTATCGAGATCATTTTTTCTTCACTTAAATTTCCAAGCTGTGATTAACTGTTCGGTGAACGAGGGCGACTCAGTGCTTGTAGCTCTGGAATTTTTCCTAACAAGAATGGCTCAAAGTAAGGTTTCATGTACCGAACATACACGCTCGATTTGACGGCACTCCGCCGCTGTCGGCCTTGTTTCCAATCAAAGAGTGCATATATCCCCTGGGCAGATAGATGCACCCTGGCCAAGGTTTGCTTCACTTGCGCAAGGCGGCGTAACTCTGCGCCGCCGCAGCCCCGTCGCAAAGTTTTAGTGCTGCCAGTCCGGTCCGAAGGCTTTTGCATTCACATCCGAGCGCTCTGCTGCTGAACTCATCCCCCTTCACGGCAGAGCAACAAGCCTCCGACAACTGCAACACAATGTAGCTCTTTATTGAGGGCGGCAGGGCGGCGGCAGGGCGGCGCCGGCAGATGTCTGGGCTGAGTCGTCTCGATCCGCGGCCCATGGCGGCCCATGGCGGCCCATGGCGGCCCGGGTAGGAAAGCACACACGACAGGTTTACGTCATTCCGGAGCTGAAAGAGTCGAAGTGTGACCCGTGACCTTTGGAATTAGTTGGCAGGCGGGCGGCGGCGGCGGCGGCAGGAGACCCAAGGCAGGCGCCCTGTACCGCCCGTGGCAAGGCAAGGCATGGGCTTCAAGGCACGCGCACCCCGCGCACGCACGCACACGCACACACACACACACACACACACACACACACACACACAAGCCGGACGCGGACACGCGGAGGTCCCCAAAAGAGGGGCTGGCCTCCCGAACCCAACCCAACCGAAAGAGCAACGGGACGCCCTCCTCGTGCGCCATCGGAAGTGAGAACCGTAGGAGGTGGCGGCGGTGGCTGCAGCGGGGGCAGTGTACACTACAGTCGTCTGACACGCATACGCACACGCGCACACACACACACACACACATGTGCGCACGTGTGCACACCGGCAGATAAAACGTTTGATGCGGTCGTTGCTTCACACACGAAACGATGTCGTTATTTCAGTTAGTGGGTACGGATAGCGGGGATCACCGATCGGGTGCAGCAGCTGCAGCAGCAGCAGCAGCAGGTCCCCACGAAGCACTCAGTGCCCGCTTCTCGGCCACGGAGCCTCGGCGGGCGTGACGTAGGCCCCTGACTGGCCCCTTACGGCGCTCCCTTCATTCGGCCGGCGGCGCGGCGCTGCACTTTGTCGCGGAGGATCGTATGGATGGCGCGTGCCTCGTGTCCGCGCCCGCCGGCCCGGAGCCCGGCCCGGAGCCCGGCCCAGTTCGTGCCGTGCTCTGCCCTGCCCTTGCCTGCGCTGCTGCCCTGACCAGGACAGCCCGGCGCCCTGCTGCCGCCTGCTGCACCCTCCTAATCTGATGTTTCCCCATCAGGGCGCTGCTCGTGTCCACACACACACACACACACACACACACACACACGCCCACGCTAGGAGCCGTCCTTTCACCACCCTCCCTCGTCACAGCCGGACCTCTCCTGCGCCTTCTATAAGCGCGCCTCGGTAAGCGCACGTCTTTCCAGAAGGCGCTGTTAACTCGCCACGCCCCTCTCGTTCGTTAGTGGTCGTTGAAGAACCATGCGCGTGCGGGAGGCGCGGGCGTCGTGGACCCCTGTGGGAATCGAGCTCGCGTTGGACCCTGTGGGAATCGAACCATCGACCGAGCTTGCGCGGCAGTCGCCACACAGCCCGCGCCAACGACAGTTTGGCTCCGGCACCGCCCGCAGCACACGCTGTAGCGTGGTTCCTCACCGCCGCCGTCCTCCACACAAGTTTAAGGGCAGCCGTGGACGTCCCCGGTGGTCCCGGCCATCCCGGATACGCGGCCGTAGCGCACGCAAGGCGGGCACGGGAGGAGGACGGGGCGGCCTCTGCCGCAGCCGACACCAAAACACCGGTTCCCGTCCAAACACCGGACATAGCCAAGCGGCCCGGATTCCTGTGCGCTCGGAAGTGGACAGGTTGACACGGCGGGGGCTGCGGGGGCCGCGGGGGCCGCGGGGGCCGCGGGGGCCGCGGGGGCCGTCCGTAACTGACACGTCCCCCACGCACGTTATTGGCTAGCCCGGGCGGCTCTGCCCCCACCGCCCCGCCACGCCGCGGCGCGGCCTCCGACGACCCGGCACGGCCGTTGTTGTACGGCACTGCCGCAGCTGCATAGGATGCAACAGCGAGCCAAAAGCAAAGCGCCGTTTCTCAACGTTCAAGTGTATCACAAGTCGCGGGCTCCAGCCAGTGGAGCCTCTGCAGCCGCTGGAGCCGCTGGAGCCGCTGGAGCCGCTGGAGCAGCCTGAGCGGTGGCAAATGGCATCAACAATGTACCTTATGTAAACAGTGGGGTAATATCGCTCGGGCTGGCCTGGCCTGCCGGGGTGCTCGCCTGTCCCGTCCCCTCCAGCGGCTCCAGCGGCTCCAGGCCACCGCGACCTGACCCGAGCAGCGCCCCGCCCGAGCCCTGCCGGCAGCTCTGCCAGCAGCCCTGCAGCCGAGAGCCGAGAACTGAGCCGAGCCGACATGACCCATATCGCGCGTCGCGTCGCGCCGCGTTTATGGAGAGGATTAATTAAAATCATTTTGCGTTTTAGGCAACAGACTCGTCATCGCGTCGCGTCGCGGGGGGTGCCGCGGCGACGTCGGTGTTAGGTGGGCCCTCGGGAGGGCCGCAGGAGGGCCCACCAGGACCGCGACGTCGTCGGCGGCGCCTCGGGGGCTTCCTGGTGTGTAACGCGTCGTCCGCCACGCGTGTCGCCGACGCCGACGCCGCTCCCGCCGCCGGCAGCTGGCCGAAGGCAGCGCGGCGCCAGGGTGTCTGAGTTTTTTTTTTTTCAATATTTTCAAAAGCGTCAAACAACGACCTGATTTTTGGAATTTCAAGATCACAAAACGCAAAAAAAGGAGGTAATTATAGATTCGACCTTTCTACGTAAGGTAGAACCATTTGGTACTTTGGGAAAGGTCACAGCTCCCCAATCCCAACAAGACAGGCATGCCGAACGCTTTAGCGGTCTAGGATACTCGTTCTTTTAGTATTGATTTAATTTAATTTTTTTGTGTCAGAATAATGTGTGAGGCACAAGTAAAATTTATTCTTAATGTCAGTATGAACGTGATACATACCTGCTCGGCGTTTCGTCTTCTGGAGTCATGAGCATCATATGAGACTCCATTTGTGTTCCAAATTTTGACTGCGGCACAGCGGCGGCTGCGGCTGCGGCGGGTACCACGAGCTGCCTCTAGTACCGGCACAGAGGCACGGACCGTCACCGCTGCCGCCGGCCGCCGGCACAGACCAGACCGGCGCCCCCCGCAGAGCAGAGCGACCGGCCGGCAAAACGACCGCAATGATTTGGCCGTCAAAACGCGCCGCCGACAGGCTGAGCTCCGCGCGAGGCGCTCTCCAGCAGAGAAGCGAACGGTAAACTAGGTACCGCCGTTTTACGAGACGGGGTCCACGATCAGTCGGCGAAGCGCTGGTAAGGCGCACGCTGGACTCCCACTTCATAGCCGTAAGACAAGACTGCCTGCTCGAGTGGGTGGGGGTAGGGCGGGAAGGGGATAAACAAGGAGGAAATACGTGATAACTCTCCGAGAAGGGCGCGGAGACAGGTCGAACGCTTCTAGATCCAGTATTCAAACCCAGATTTGTTATAAGTGATGCAACACTGCTGGTAAAGAGGGAAAATAAAATCGGTCTGAAAATCGAGATGAGCCTAAACTTAATCCTGCCCAAACCGACTGTGTTTCCGGTAGGATGCCTATCTTAGTCCTATCAATTTTCTTAGTCAATTTGATTCTATGGCAGATTGCTCGTTCTGAAAGGGCACAAGAGAAAGAGAAGCCCGCCGCCGGGCTGGGCCCGGGCCGCCGTCTAGACGAGGGTGTGAATCGTAGAGACGTCCCCGCCGACAGCGGGCGGGACGACAATGCAGTCCCTTACGTCAGGGATACGCCGCACGCCGCGTCACGCCCGTAACTGATCGACGCTGGCCATCAGGCTCAACAAAGTCTCCGGTTCAAATCCCATGCAATTTTTGTTTTTGTTTTTTACACAATTGCCATTCTACGTACTGACAATTTTAAAATTTTGGTCTCAGTTTTTTTTTTTAGGATTTTCAAGAAAGAAAGAATTTTGACTCCCCGTTCACAATTTTTCAAAATTTCACATTCTTTTTCTTTCTTCAGGGATGTCACGAAGTGCAGTCTTATATTTTTATCTCCGGACGCAGCCACAACCCGCCGCTGCTACCGCTGCCACTGCCGCCGCCGCTGCCGCCGCCGCTGCCGCCGCCGCTGCCGCCGCCGCTGCCGCCGCCGCTGCCGCCGCCGCTGCCGCCGCCGCTGCCGCCGCCGCTGCCGCCGCCGCTGCCGCCGCCGCTGCCGCCGCTGCCGCCGCTGCCGCCGCCGCTGCCGCCGCGCCCGGCCCAGCCTCGTCCAGTTTCCGCGGACGGTTTTGGCGCATAAATTATGACGGCGGCCGACGTAACAGCGATGAGTCCACCCAGAATCCACGCCACGCCCCCGCCCCCCCCCCCCCCCGGCCCCCGCGCCCGCCATGTCATCCTGCGCCCCGGACAGAGCGATCGGGTGACGATACGACGAGGTTGCCGACGATGGCGGTGGCCGACGGGGACCGCGACGGGGACCTCGTACCGGTGCAGTCACGACGACGACCTTTCAGGGGTCCTCTGCTGGGCCCGGGCCGCCCTGGGACAAGATGACGGAGGCACACCCGGCCCCGCCCGGCCCCTCCCGGCAGGCCGTCGGCGTGCACGGCGCGGCCCTCATTGACCTCATCCTGGAGCCGCAGCCGCCTGCTGGTGTTGTGCCGCTGATCAACACCGCTTGGCGACGCCTGGCCCGGCCCGGCCCGCCCACTGGTGATGCCCTCTCCGCGCCGTCACCCCTGCCTTGCGTCAGCCTCATGCCGGGCTGGCGCCGGGCCCCGGCCCAGCCACTCCGCCACCGACGGCCAAGCGTGCGCTCTCCGGGCCGCGAATTTAAATCCGATTCCGCGTGCGCGGGGGTTCCGATCTGAAGTTACGGCGACAACGTGATCCACGGAACCTCTGAGCCCCCGGTCCGTCCCCCGTCGACCGGCCTGAGCTGCACCTTGCGCTTCATGAGGGCGCGTGGAACACAATGCCCTGCAGGACGTTACGTGCCCGTGCCGCCGTGCCGCTGCCGTGGCTGCATGTGATTAATCAAGCGACGCCATGCTTTCCCTTTCTTTTCCTCCAGATTCTCCTTCTCGTCCCAGCTCGACCTCCCCGGCCCGGCCGCTCACCTGCTGCTGCTGCACCCGACTCTCTCTCTCTCTCTCTCTCTCTCTCTCTCTCTCTCTCTCTCTCTCTCTCTCTCTCTCTCTCTCTCTCTCTCTCTCTCTCTCTCTCTCTCTCTCTCTCTCTCTCTCTCTCTCTCTCTCTCTCTCTCTCTCTCTCTCTCTCTCTCGGAACAGACAAACATACAGACAGGCAGTAGGCAGTAAGGTGGAATCTCCGGGCCGCAGACAAGGCTACCTCGCCCCGCCTCTCCGGCCCGATCGATTGGGTGTGTCTGCTTCCCCCGCAGTAATTCATACGTCTCTCCGTCGGCCCCCCTCGGCCCGCCTCGTCTGCAGTGGGCGGGGCTGCCTATCGTAGCACAATGCGCTGAGCCGACGACATAACGCTAAGCGAACAAAAAGACTCGGTGAAATCGATGGTCAAGCAGCGCCGGTTTCTCCCCCGCGCCGCGCGGAGGTGAGGTACTATCGAGGCCGCCTGGCAGGTAGGCCGGCCCGCCGCGCCGGCCTGTCCGCCGGGGCGGCCTACCCCCGTTCCCGCAGGCGCCGTGGCGGCTGGCGGTGTGTGACTCCATCATCGTCCGGCGGACTCGAAGGAGTCGGGGCGCCTGCGAGGTAGACTGAGCCGCCGCACTGGGATGCCGAGCGGGGCTGCCTACCCCGTCTTCCGCAGGGGCAGGCCGAGCAGCAGTACGGTGCAGCCGGGTGGGTTTTGCCCGGAGCCCCGCGCACTTCAGCTCGGTGCGTCACCCCGCGTCACCCCGCGTCAGGCCCCGGGCCCCGGGGTGCTGGATCCCGGTGGAGCACGGTGGGTCCCGGAGTTGCCGATGATGATTCAGTACGCGGCTTCGGGGCGGATTAGTGAATGCGTCGTCACTCGCGTCGGCCGGGACTTTTAGTATCGACTTTATGCAACACAAGGCAAGGACACCTCCGCCCTGACTCATGCTGCTGCCACTGGACCCTGCAGCAGCAGCAGCAGCAGCAGCCGCCGCAGTCACTGACTCATGGCATGCGGGCATGCGTGTCCGCGAGTGCAGACTCACATGAATCACCCCGACGTATATTTTGAAATTTCCCGTTCCAATCGCGCAGCTAGAAAGTTCCGCAGCAAGTTGGTGATTGCAGCTAAGGACCATTTTTGTGACGTTGAGCTTTGTAAATTCGTCCGAAATATTTTGGACGAACCATTATTCAATTATTATTGGGATTCCTCCGTAATATTTGAGACTGCATTTTTGACAATAAGCGTGGACACTATCGAAGACCTAACCTATGCGTGTGTGTGGTTTCCTTGTTTTTGTTTTTATTCTGAGAAAACCCACTCTGCATCATCCGCATACACACAACACGTCCGGCTTGACTCACGGAATTGTTGGTTATCATTGAGCCGTTTACTCGAGACGGCGCGGGCAGCAGCCCACGAGAAGGGGGCCGTGCCGTGCCGGGGCTGTGCCGGGGACGGCAGGCTGACCTTGCCCCTTCTGCGAGTCCCGGAGACCCGCCCCGCCCCGCCCCACTGCCTTCGCTTATTACCGCCCCGCCGTTCATTTCCCCACTTGACCTCCGCCTTTACTTTTCGCGAGCTCTGTGTGCTTTCGTTTCGCTCCTCGGCTGGGATCTGGGATGCACCAGTGAGGCCGAGGACGTGCGAGCGAGCGCTCGAGAAACAAAAAATCAGCCCCCCGTAAATCGTGATACACATAATCCAAGATGAGTTTATTTTTCTCTTCCCACGAATCCATGTCTGGGCAGCGGCGGCGCCGCTTCGAGAGAAGTGAGGGCGTGGATGTTTCTGTGTGCGAGGACCGAAAAGGGCAACAGGCGGAGGGTTTTGCTGTCGCTCGTTTCGGCACGAGGTGGGCGGCTCCGCGGCCCCATGGCCCCGCGGCGCCCCCGGTGGTGTAAATAATCCGTGCTGGCACGACCCTGGCAGCGGCGCTCAGAGCGCGCACGCTCTGCTTCGCATGCACCGCCGCCGCGCCCAAAATCCGTGCGACCGCGCGCTGCCGCTGTCTACTGCACTTTGCGTCGGCCTGCGATTTGGTGGTGGCGAGGCGTGGCGAGAGCGGGCCGGGCTCGGCGGGGCACCAGGACCAGCACACTCTCACTGTCTCTCTCTGTCTCTGTCTCTGTCTGTCTGTCTTTCTGTCTGGCTGGCTGTCTCTCTCTCTCTCTCTCTCTCTCTCTCTCTCTCTCTCTCTCTCTCTCTCTCTCTCTCTCTCTCTCTCTCTCTGTCTCTCTGTCTCTCTCTCTCTCTCTCTCTCTCTCTCTCTCTTTCTCTCTCTCAGAGAACTACAGAATTTGGAAGAAAGTCGCCGCGGGAGTGCGCCTTGGAGCGGCTCTGCTCACAGCAACGCGGGCCACACGGGGGCTGGCCACAGCCTGGCCACAGTCAGGCCAACAGGCCACCCGGCTGAGCGAAAGTGATTTCCGGACCACTGAGAGCGCCCATCGTATCGATTGGAATGGAATCAAGTCCGCAGCAGCTGTCTGCGCGAACGGCTCCCTGTGTGTGAGAGTAAGTGTGAGTGTGTGTGCGTGTGCACTCGAGCAGCGCCGAACGTAGAATGGGTGGCCTGCCGTCCGGGCTGAGCCTGAGCCAAAGGCCGAGCCCCAGCTCCAGTCCAGTCTGGCCTTCTCTCCCGCCGCGGCCCGCACGGCAGCTGCTGCACCAGACTGAAAATCTGGGTCGGTCACATTTTAAATTGCGTCCCTGAACTTGAAATCAGAGCGGATAAAAACTTCAAAATAATAATGACCCAAACCCCGAAACCATCCGGAAGCAAAAGTGTTTTTTATTTATATTTCTTTTGACTTATTTTTTTCTTTTTCTGATTTTTCCTTGCATAACTCTAATTTTTTTCAATTTTTACTGAAATTTTCTGATTATTTTCCCCTTTACTTTTTCTGATTTGTTTGAGGGTATACACTGATATTTTTGAGTGCGGGACCCCTCGAGATGTGTCGCATGTGTGCGTGTTGCGTCGCATCGCTACGCACAAATGCAGCAGCGGTGTGGCATGAGCGCGGCACGGTGGTCATAACCTTTTGACCCGGCGCGGCCCCCCTGGCACGGCAGCGGCCGACGGCTGTGGCTGGCTACGGCCCGCGCATGCGGCCTATGCCACGGCCGGCATTAACAAAGCCGCAGCACAGATTGAACCATCAGCTCAGCTGTGCTCAGCTGTTCCAGGCCGCGCTCTGCAATTATGGGCCGCACGCCGCACGGCACCGGAGCCGGGGAGCTGAGCTAAGCTCGCGGCCTGCAGGGAGCCGACAAGAAAACGTCCTGGCCGCGCCGGGCCGCGCTGGGCCGAGCACCCCCCACGGCATGAGGCAATAGATCACACGGGGAAGGGATGGGACGGCAGCGCACCGCTGCCGCCGAGCTGCCGTGCCGCTCCCGAATGCCCTTTCATACGCGCCCGCGGGTCGTGAAGAGCCACCGGGATAGGGATAGCAAATGGGGAGGGGGACAAAAAAAGTACAGCAGAGGCAGAGATGATGAGGCCCAGGGAGGTCCCGGCCGGGACAGGTTAGGCCGCGGGCTGCCAGGGCTGGCCGGGACTAGAGAGCCTAGCCGGGACGTCGACTAGACTGCCGCGCTGCGCCGTCACGGTAGGCAACCCATCGTGCGCCGGCCGCCGGTCCGTGGAGAACAGCGGGGGCAGCGGCAGCGGAGGCTGGAGGCGCCCGCGCTGGGGTGATGGCATCGAGGGAGCCCCGACTCGCACTGTACGAAGTACCGTGTTATGAGGTTATATTCGCACTACAGGCATCATGACGTACCGTAGGGCATTAAAAAGAATATAAGTATTATTAGATACTCCAAGTATGATAGTTGCAGAAATTAAAAAATATAACGCAGTATGCTTCGAAACCCACCGCCGTAAGCGACCTCATCGGTGCGGTGCTCAACGGCAACTCCGGCGCTGACCGAGAGACAGCGGCAAACGACACTTCACCTGCTTTCAAGGGTTGAATCCACGTGATTCTCGCGCAGCTTCCTGTATTCGGATGTACTGAGGGTGGTAGGCCAGCGGTGGCAAAGAGCGGCTGGGCGGTTCATGCGTAACATGCCGCGAAATGAATGCGTAACACATGACGAGACGGATATGACGTCGGTGAATGCAGGATGTGTGTATACGTATGTGTATATATACATATATAATATATATATATATATATATATAATATATATAATATATAATATATATATATATATATATATATATTATATATATATATATATATATATTATATATATATATATATATTCACGGAAATGCAAATAACACGCGTCCGGACGCGCCGCAGGGACCGAAGAGGAACCGGTTTCGATTAGACAGCCATGAAGGCACGCACGGCGCCATATGAATATCTGTCGCATTCCACCCCGCTCCCGCATCGCTGGGGCGCATCGTAATCTCCCTCCCCCCCCCCCCCCCCTTCTCCACTTGCCTTACTACTCTCACGGAAATCCTACCGAGAAGACACACGGATGCGCCCCCGCTGCGCTGCTACGTGGGTACCTACCAGGGGTCCGTTTGGCACCGCCTGCCTGCCTTTTCGCGTTCGCCTCTTGGTCGCGGTGCTGAAGGCTGAGTGACAAGACAAGCGAAGGGAAACGCTTACCCACACGCAACGCGGGGGGGGGGGGGAGGTGAGGGGGCGACTCCTTTTGTTTCGAGCAAACAGGGGGAAAAAATTAAGTAAATAGAGAGGAATCTATTTTCTGTGCCTTTTTACCGAAAGGTCTTTCTTTCAAAAAGTGCATTTTCTGTTTGTGTCATTTCTGCGTCTGAGCTTGGGAGGGACTGTTCAATTTTAGTTATCGGGGGTTACGTTTTCTTTCCTTTGCCGTGCTGTTTATTCCCCCTTCACCGTTTAACGCGTCGAGCACCAACCCGTCGCAAGAATAATTAGATTAATTAGACCGATTTTCTCGTCTTTAGCGCAGCTCCTTCTGTCCCGTAGATGCATAAACCAGTGCAAGTCACGGTGAAGACAAAGCCCTCCGAATCGAGGGTCAGCTGTGCCCTTGGACCACTGGATCGCTTTCCAATGTTTTTGTTTTCTTGGAATAATCGATTCAGTTGGTAATTAACTATATCCTATGTTGTCTCCCCCCCCCCCTCTCTCTCTCTCTCTCTCTCTCTCTCTCTCTCTCTCTCTCTCTCTCTCTCTCTCTCTCTCTCTCTCTCTCTCTCTCTCTCTCTCTCCGTCCCTCCCTCTTCAGTAATTACCACAGAGCGTCGAATAAAACAGCCGTTGTCTTGCAACATCTTGCACGACGAGTTCCATGACGCTACCGGGGTGAGGCGCTGCTGGCATGGCCGAGGCGTGGCGTCTTGCTAATCGCTCCCCGCCCGCGATTACCGTTCGTTACCTGCCAGGATAATGGCGAAATAAATTAATTTGATCGCCCCTGGATCAGAGGCTGGTTTTACCAAGTTAAACCCATCGTGTAGCGTGGCCTTACCCCAGAACCGCATTTCGTTGGTCCCATTAGATTGTTTTCACAAAAATTACCCCTAAGAAATGTTATCTACTTTTGATGTGCGTGTTGTGTTTGTCTGTTTTCAAATTAATTTTTGTGAGATAGGGAAGTGGGATTCAAGAGAAGCAACATTCTTTTTTGTGGATTTGAGGTTTATCACAGTTGAGAACACTCAAGTGAAATGGTTTTGAAGGGTGAAGGCTGCTGGGACTAGTTGACGGGGTTTTGTTAGCAGCTGCTGGTCCTGTACCGGTAAGGTGACGACATCTACGTTTTGCCTACGTATCTTTTGAACATTTTTATGTATGAGGTCGATTCAGTTATTTACATTTATACAATGACATATGGTAATTATCTCCAGAAGAGGCGGTCGACTCGTTACAGAAACTGGACTTCATGATCCACAAATACACAGAATGTTGTAAACACAACAGAAGGCACTCGCATCCATGCAAAGACACGGTGATGCAACCTCTCTCACTATCTTTTTCTCTCGTCAGTTCGTTCGCTATGCACAGTAAATGAACACACAACAAATCGAATCAAAGTGCATTATCTAATTAACAATAAACATTAAGAAAAACACAATGAAAATAAAGGGCTGTCAATTATTTCACTACTTTCTCTGCATGCGTCCTACAATTTTTCTCGAAGGGGAGGGGGTTTGGAACTCGACGTCAGAGAGCGCATTCCCCGACTGTCGGGCTAACCGGGCCGGGAAGCCGCTGAGTCGACGCGGCTGTCACCTTGAAATGCGATATTCGGAAAAGTGCGCTCGCTAAAGACGCGAAATGGAAGAGGGGGAAGCAAAAAGGAGGCCAGCAGGGTCCGCGGCCTGGCGGACTGGCGGGGCTGAAGGTTGAATCATGTCGTCGCATTCCTCGCGGCGTCGTACGCCAGCGCAGAGCCGCGCACAGCCGCGCACAGCACTCCCGGCTCACTGCACCGCGGTGCACCCAGGCAACAAAAAGGTAATGAAGGCGGCAGTGCTTCGCGATTTTCATTACTCGCGAAATGGTTTAATTTTCCTCCCGATGACGATGTCACACACTGGTCACAAATTCAGTTTCTCTCTCTCTCACTCACTCACTCACATTGACACACACATTCACTCGCTCACTCACTCGCACACTCACTCGCGCACTCATTCGGCAGGGCTACTCGTTCACAGCCGCCTACTCCTGCCGAACGCCGCCCTGGACCTGTCGGCGGTGGCGCCGTCCCCGGACTCGCTGGGGGTGGCCGATGTGGAGGCGGGGGTGGCGGCGGGGGCGGCGCTCTTGAAGGGCCTGAGCGCGGGCGGGGAGCCTCCGAACGACTTGCTGCGGGCGGATGGCGCCGGGGGGCGGGGCGTTGTGTTGGGTGTGCTGGGCGCGCCGGACTCGCTGAACTTGCGCTTGCTGTTGTTGTTGCTCACGGAGTAGGGGTTCGAGCTGGCAGCCGCACGGTTGTTGTTGGCCGGCTTCTTGGCAGCTGGAGAAAAGAAAAAGAAAGAAAGTTGAAAGCAAACCCGTTGATTATTACTCTGTTTTAATTCGCTGGAGTTCTATCCACATAGCCTCTATTCGGCCGCGGGTCTGTCTTCCATTTTTGCTGCGTAACGACTGCAGTGTTCGCGCGAGAGCACGTTGGGGCTGCGCCGCTGCCTCAGGTAGACGTGTTTCGCCACGACGACAATAGCTTGACTGCAAAATCGCACATGCTTCTCCCTCTCTTTCTCCCTTCCCCCCCCCCCCTCCCTCTCTCTCTCACTCTTCTCATACACACACTCACACTATCTGATGCAAACCTGTTTGGACAGTGGCACTGGCAGTCCCAGAGGGTACAGTGAATCGATTTGAGGCACCCGCTCGCGTGCAACGAGTCCCGTGAACGCGCTTGTAATTACATGGCGAATGTGTGGGCACGCTCCTCCCCGGCGGAGAAATGCGACTACAGTAGCTGGTTGCAAAAGTCCTGACGGAGGGCTGAGCCGGCTGAGGTCAGGGACCCCCGGGAGCCCAGGGTACCCCGGGCGGGGGCGGGCACCCCCTCCGCAACGTACCGTTCGGGGCGGGCTCCGGGCGGGCGGTGGTCGTGGAGGTGGTGTGCAGGGCGATAATGGGGCCGCCAGAGGCCACCTGCTGACGGCGCCTCTTCAACGTGGCGATCAGGTCCTGGTTGGAGCGGAAGGGGCGCAGGACGCCGTTGCCGACGCGCTTGCCCTTGGTGGCCTCCGTGGTGGTGGACGAAGGGCCGTCGCCGCCCTCACCACCCTCGGCGCCCTCCTCCTCGGGGTAGTCGCCCTCCGCGGGTTCCTCGGACTGGGCGGCCTGGGCGGCGGGCTGGAACCGGACCAGGATCACGATGAGCACACAGAGTCAGTATGGGCCCGGAGAGGTTACGAAAGAACACGGCGGAGGCGACCCAGACCCAAGGTCTCCGAACTGGAATCTAGGCCAAGGTCACCCAGCCTTGACGCGGTTCGGCCCTGGCAGGGTCACTCAACTCACCGCGGGGGCGGGGGCAGCCTTGGCCGCGGCCGGTGCAGCCTTAGCCGCCGCCGGGGGCGGCCGGGGAGCCAGCGGGGACGGCGCCCTCCCCCTGGAGGCGGCGGGCAGCGCTGCGTGTCGCGTGGGGGCGGCCGGCTTGGCGCCCGCGGCCGGGGCCGGGGCGGCTGCGTCCTGGTCCTCCTCGTACTCGGCGTACTCCTCGCTGACGTCTGCCACGGCGGCGCTCTGCACCGCGGCGGCCACTCCCAGCAGGACGAGAACACTGTAACAGACATGACGGCGTCAGAGAGAGGGAGAGAGTTACACCTGCGGACCCTTGCGACACGGGACACCCAAAGGTCAGCAGCCACAGCAGCTGTGCGGCAGCGGCGTCAGCAGCGCCAGCGGGCACCCCCAGCACCGACACCGGCATGGCGATCCCAGCCGAGCCGCGCTGGCTAGACACGATTCGGGTAAAGTTCCCCGGGGGCACCCAGTGACATTTCTATAACGGGGTCAGAGGTCGGCGGGCCGGAGCAAGTAGCATGGCGTCCGTGGACCGTCGGCGCCGTGTCACCGCTCCCGGCCCGGTGCTGCAGCCTTTCAATCGATGTGGCAAAGAGCAAGGACGGGCTAGGACCGTGACTCGACGTGCAGGGAGACTTCAGCGGAGCAGCCCAGAGGGGCGGCCGGCGGCCGGCGGCCGGCGGGGCCTGGGACCTGCCCGGGGGGAGTTTTTATGTCATCACGGTCGGAGCCGGCACGGGCAGCAGGAGCAGGGCTGGGCTTGGGCACGGCCGGGCACGGCAGGTGTCGAGTTCGTCCACGATACGCGCCAAGGGCACAGCCCGGCACGGCCTGGCACGGCACGGCACGGACCTCAGGCAGACCCGGCCGGTCACGGCACCACCTGCCCCTCCCGGCCCCTCCCATTGTCATCAGCAGACCGGACCGGACCGGATCGAGGCGACTGGCCGGGCCAGGCCGAGTCGGGGTGGCCGCAGAACACAAAAACAAAAACGCATTCCATCTCATGTCAGATCACCTTCACTTGCGTGTCTCGAGGGACCATGCCGTCGCGTCGGTCCACATTCAGCCCGCGGTCACCGCGTGCGCTGCCGAATTTCGATCCGCGCACTGCGGTCGCTGCAGAGCTGGTCGGCGGGGTGGTCTTATAGGGCAACGCCGCGGGTGCTGCCGCGGTGCTGCGGCCGCCGCTGTGGCCGGCCGCCGCGCCGAGCCGAGCCGAGCCGGTCTAGTGGGGTCCGGCGGGCCGGCCGCGTACTGGGTCTCCTTGGGGGAATGAGGGCGGTGACGCTAAGCCGGCCGGTGCAGCGCGCGGCGGGCGCAGCAGGCGCTGCAGAGGCCCGGGGTAGCCCGGCCAGCCCCCGTCATCCCCCGTCAGCCCCAGGGCACACACCAACACCACTCCGGCTGCCATTAGTCGGACACGGGACGGGGCGGATGAAACTAACGTCATGGCGACTTGGCTCGGGGGCTTAGCACCCCGGTGGACGCGCCGTGGACCCAAAGTGCTCGCCTCGTTCCTCCCGATGACGCGGAAGAGTTGCCGCGGTGCTCCTCGTCAAAGTATACCCCCCCCCCCCAATCGGCGTCACACATTCCAAGGCGCGGGACGCGGTGGCGGCCGCGACGGCGCGGCGGACGTTTGGCAAGTGTCCAGACCTGACATAGGTGAGGTGAGGTGTCCATGGTGCGGCGCGGCGGCAGCGAGTCCCGTTCGCTGCCCCCACTCTCATGCTGCCATGCTGCTGCATCGGTTAAGCGAAGCGTCAATGTCCGCGCGGAAGAGGTCCACGGGACGTCTTTGTCAACGCGTGCGGCCGTTTTGAACGGCGTAACGCGCTCCGCCGCGGAGGAATGGTTTAGGGGCCATTCACATACCACGTGACCGATTTGGGGGGAGGGGGGTCAGCCACAGGTCACGCTCCTATATTAAATACATGGGAAGGTTAGGTTAGCCAGGTCACGGGGGGGGGGGGAGGGGGGGATCAAAAAGTGGCCTATTTTAGGTCACGTGGTATGTGAATGGCCCCTTATAGCGACAGCCGCGCTCCGCCGATCAACCACTTTGTTCCTGTGGGGACCGGGTTGCCGCCACTGACACCGACGCGGGCTAGTGTGGCGGGTGATGTCGGAAACAACGCGTTTGTTTTGAGAGGGAGGGGAGGGGGGAAAAGGACATAGGGGTGTGGACCGGAGCCTGAGCGGATGGGCGTAGAGGGGAGGGGCGGGGGAGCTGAAGTAGACATAGGGGTGTGGACCGGAGCCTGAGCGGAGGGCGTAGAGGGGAGGGGAGGGGGAGCTGAAGTAGACATAGGGGTGTGGACCGGAGCCTGAGCGGATGGGCGTAGAGGGGAGGGGCGGGGGAGCTGAAGTAGACAGCCTCCAGAGCCGGGCGGGGCCGGAGCCGGCGGGGCTGGGCTACGCCGAAGCCGGGTGCATTCATGGTGATGCCAGCCCGCACGACCATACAGTAGCAGCAGCAGCAGCAGTAGCAGCAGCAGCAGCAGCAGCAGCAGCAGCAGCAGCAGCAGCAGCAGGCGTTTGTGTTGCAACCACCTCCGCACAGCAGGTATAGCCAGCGATCCGATCGGATTCGATCGGGTCCAATCGGCGCTGGCCGAGCCGCGCTACAACTACCGCTACCGCCACCACTGCCGGCCTAGCTGTGAGCTGTGGGCCTCCACCGGAGCTGGGCGACGAGCTGGGCCATCACCTGGCCGCGAGATGTGTGCGAATCAGCTCTGTGGATCTGTGTTACTAAAAACTGTACCGGAAGTTAGCGGGGGGGGGGGGGGAGACACCCGCGAAGTAGTCCGCATGGCATGCGAATAAGTGCCGATGATGCCGACTCTCGGCGGCTTGTCCAGGAAGAGCGGCCACCATACCGGCAGCGTCATCGTTTCCGCGACCGCGCCGCGCGATCCTCAAAAAATGAACCGCAATAAGTTGGCAACACTTCGGGGATCACTACTCCGGGTCGCGCCTCCGGGTCGGGTCGGCCAGGGTCGGGTCGGGTTATGCAACCGGTGCGGTGAGGCGGTTAGTGGTGGCGGACGCGGGTATAGCGGAGCAGCGGAGCGGGGGGGGGGGGGGGGCAGCCGCAGGCAGGCCGAGGCAAGGCGAGCGGGGCTGGGCTCCTAACAGCGCCTAGCCGTGCATGGCGTACCGTACCGTCCCGACAAGACTATCACGGAGGAGAGGAGCGCCAGTAGCAAAGTACACTGCCCTCTGGGGCGGCCGGGGGCGGTAAGGTGAGGGGAAGGGGGCCGGAGGCCGGAGGGGGCTGGAGGGGGCGGCCGGCGGAGAAAGGAGAGGCGTTGCATCTGCTGCTGCCCATGGCGCATGCGCGGACGCCGCCGGAGCCAAAGCCGACGGCTGACTCCCTTGCTGCTAAAAATACCCGGGGCAGACCGGGGCGGAACAGGGCAGGGCAGGGCGCGGGCAGGGCTGCCTTATATCACTCGTCTCTCGACACCTGAACGGGAGCGGCTTGGGGCTTACGCAATGGGCCGCGCCGGGCCGGGCCGGGCCAGGGCTGCGGTAGGCTGCGGTGAGGCAGGGGAGCAGCGGGGAGGGAAGGGAAGGGTCACCGGCTGTAACCCAGTGTAACCGCGGGGGCTGCGTCAGCCCGCGTCAGCCTGTAGCTGGAAGATACGGGGCCGGTCTTCGCGCTCCGGGCTCCGGGCTCCAGGCTCCAGGCCTCCGGCTCCGCGCTCCAGGCAGGCTCTGGGCTCCGGGCTCCGGGCTCCGGGCTCCGGGCTCCGGGCTCCGGGCTCCGGGCTCCGGGCTCCGGGCTCCGGGCTCCGGAATTCGGGCTGTTTCGATCACGGCTCACGGGGCTTTCGACAAATGTTTCTGCGTCTTCCTATAATGTTGCCCACCCTTCGGATAGGATAGAGAACGAGAGAGAGAGAGAGAGAGAGAAGGGTAGAAAGAGAGATAGATAGATAGATAGATAGATAGATAGATAGATAGATAGATAGATAGATAGATAGAGAGAGAGAGAGAGAGAGAGAGAGAGAGAGAGAGAGAGAGAGAGAGAGCTGGCATAAGCCTTAGTGCTACCGCGCGTTCAGGTCTCTCGGCTATAGTGTACTCGGTACTCACGCTAAACTCAGGCGCATGTTGGTGCCGGAGAAAACACACTACACAGGGGAACACTAGGAACACACGACGCACGCGCGCGCACACACACACACACTCGACTCTCACACACGCACACGCACACACGCACACACTCTGCAGAGCACGACTGCCAACCGGCGGACTAAACGCGGGGACCGCTGCGCCGCCGTTTTATACCGGGGTGACGTCACTAGTCTCCCTCCTGCTGGAGTCTCCCCTCCTGAGGCCGCCACGGGCCGCCACGGGCCTCCACGCCGGGCGCCTCGCGCCCCCTCCCCCCACCCTCTCTCCCCTTCCCGCTGCCCCCACTACCCCACCCTCCACCCCTCCCCACCTCTCTCTCTCTCTCTCTCTCTCTCTCTCTCTCTCTCTCTCTCTCTCTCTCTCTCTCTCTCTCTCTCTCTCTCTCTCTCTCTCTCTCTCTCTCCTTCCCCTCCTCTCACCCACACGATCGCCCTTCGATCGCAGTGTATGTACCTTCGGTGCCCGCCTCCGGGACATCACAAAGAAAAGTACCTCTTTACACCAATTATTTTAGAGACACGATCTGTTCAGCCTTAGTATATTTCAGGAAAAACACTCAACGATAGTTGGCATTTGAACCGATTTGAACCCGAGCCTTGTGCAGTGTATTGTTCTCACTCTCTCCGACAAGCCTCTTCCCGTGTCATGTGCAACGCTCCTCTAACGCCTGGAGGGTATGCAACCGCCGACTCCTGCTGGCGCACGTGCGGTGCGGGCTGGCCTACCCTGCCATTCGCAGGCGCTCCACGTCCGTGCCGATTCCACTGACGGTACCCCCAGCCATGTGAATACCGTTCTTGAATCACGTTGATTTCTTAATCGCATCCTTTGCGCAAGATATTCCCGAATAATACTGCAAGAGAAGAGTCGCCGAGGAAATGGCCGGTGTGCCGTGACGTTGGGAGCTGCCAGGGCTGGCGTAGGCTGCCACGGGCACGCCTTCTTTCTCTTCCCCCTTTCCTCCGCCTTTGCGGCAGCAGCAGCAGCAGCGGCAGCAGCGGCAGTAACAGCCCATACAGCGCCGCATCCGTGCCACCGTGTCACCATCCCAGCGGCACAAGGCTGGCGGGGCGCAGCGGGGCGCAGCGGGGCGCGGTGGCTGAGCTGCATTTGGAGGACTCTTCCGTTGCCATTTGGTAACAGTCTGCTGTCAAGTCACTCCTACACCGCGTGCGCGGCGAGAGTGAGAGCGGGAGAGAGGCTGAGCGAGGCCAGACAGAGTTGGCACGAGGGGGCCGGAGGGGGCAGGCCGGGGTGTTTCCGATGACTCACACCTCACATCACACACGCGACACTTCGTGCACCACCCACTTGATCTCATAATGATCACACGACGCCACCACCAGGGCGGGGTCAGGGGGCGGTCAGGCCCGCGCAGACAGGCCAGGCACAGGAACGTGTGTGTTTGCAAAGCCCCGGGGTCGGGGGGGGGGGGGGACCGCAAAACCGCTCAACACGACACACACACACACACACACACGAGAGCGCACGCACACACAAAAGAGCACGGAGGTGTCGTGACATGATCGCTCCGCCTTGCAGAGCCTTGCAGAGCTTCGCAACAGGCCCGGGTCGCCAACTCGTCGCCCACCCCACACCGGCGCGCAGCCAGGCGGTGGTCCCGGTGCTCCCCGCCGCAGTCCCGATGGCCCCCGCCGGCCAAACGGCGGCGTAACCGGCGCCAGACTAGCGGACAGAGGGGAGGGAGGGGGAGGACAATCGGGAGTCGACAACGACGCGCCGCCGCCGCCGCCGCGCTCCTTTGGCTGGCCATTACAGTCCATTACGGCCGCGATCACTTCCCCCGCGGTCGTGTCGCTCGGCGTCAAAATGCAGAGGACAGTTGCGACCACGAGATGTGTAGTTTTCTTTTTTTTTTCGTTTTTTAATTCGTGATATATACTACGTCGGCCGCAGTGGTCTTCGGAGAGGCCGCCCGCATCGCATTATTGTGCACGGGCAGCATTGTCATGCAACGACGGCGCGCGGACAATTAAAGCAGGGGCAGTAAAATGAAATAAAGTTCCGAGCCGACGTACCGATGTCTCGAGCAGCGCCGAGCCGAGCGCATGCGGACAAGCACCGGGGCTGGGCCACGGGCCAAGCTGGACCGGTACACCCGTACCGGGGGCCCGGGGCGGGGTGGGGCTAGGCGGGGCGGGGCGGCCGGATGGCCGGGGCCCTTGGCCGTGCCGGGAGGGGTATCGCCACCGCGTGATCTCGGGTTCTGGCCTGGCTCTCGGCACGAGTGCACACGTGCATTCATGAGCCTGACATTTCCGGTCATGTACGCCGGGCCCATGGCAGCCCATGGCGTATGATGGCCAGGCACGGCACGGCGCTTGTTTACTCGTGTTATTTGCGGTGGTGGTCGATAGAGAGAGCGGGAATATGAGAGAGAGAGAGAGAGAGAGAGAGAGAGAGAGAGAGAGAGAGAGAGAGAGAGAGAGAGAGAGAGGGGGGGGGAGGAGGGGAGTGCTTGAATGTCCGCAAGTTACAACCATCTGTGCACTCTCTCAACTCTCTGCCGCTATTTCACCAAACAAAAATGGTTTCAAATTTTTTTTCTTGTTTTTTCAATGTTTGAAGCGTGAGAAATTTTGTAATATGTGTTGATGGGGTAATCCATCGGTGACGGTGGTGGTTTCTTTCCACGGACACACGCATGAGGCGAGGACGCGGGCAGGCTGCAAGAGAGACGAGTCATTTCTGGCTTCGATCCAGTTTCCTGTGCCAAATTTTGACAGGAAAGCGGTGGCGGGGCCGGCGACAATGGTGTCATTGTGTCTGGGCGCTCCGTTATGGCCGCTGATGAGAGGTCTCTCGCAGAGACGAACCTGTTTATTCGATCTGTGTTGTCTTGATTCGAACATCAGCCTAATTATTACAAGGTCGCAGCACGGTCAGCGCGCGCGTTCCGTTTTGAAATTATTTTGTTCGCATATTCGTCGTGTACACGCGTGTTTTTCCCGGTGGAAGGGACACCAGGTTTCGGGAATGCGCGTGCTTTTTAGCAGATGATACCTCTTTAAATAGCACTAGCATAGCCTAGCTAAACTAAATAATATGTAAGAAAGAGGTGTCAGCTAGCTTGTACTATCGTTGTAGGGGGAGCCGCGTCCATCCGCGTCCGTATCCGTCCGCGTCGACCATAGTCGCATTTCGCATCGTGGCATTGTTGCCCAGTTGCCCTCGCGGGCCATGCGAGCCATCCTGGGCGGGGAAAGGAAGGCACCCCGCTCCCCTCCTCCTGCACCCGCCTCGCCGCTCAAAACTTGCCTTTCCTTTCCTTTCAAATATCTTCGGCTCTCCCTCATAATACAACAAAAGATAAGTTCTGCTTCCACAGATAATTCCTAAAAAGCCTTAAGAAACTGGAAGACATTCAGAGTTGGTATCATCTGCTTCCTATTTAAATAGGGATTTTGTTTCTGTTGCTGTTCCCGCCGCGTCGCATGCGTAGCGCATGCCGACATGACAGGCCGACGCCTCGGCCGCGCGGCGACGGACGCTCGCCGACGGTCCGGTGTGGTCCGCGGTCGGAGAGACAAGCCTGACTTGGTGACCAAACAACTAGCAACGGTGCAACGGTGCAGTCTGACGCACGCTGCATCGCTCTGACGCGGGGCTTGTACCGGAGCCAAGTCACGACCACCACCACCTCCGAGCAGCCCGCCGAGTCCGAGCCTAGGCTGGTCTAGGCTCGCCACGCCACGCCCCGGGCCGCGGAAGTAAAGTGCTGTGGACGACACTCACGCGTGGGCGGGGCGGGGCGCGGCGAGGCGGGGGGCTTGGCCGCTTGGCAGTCGGTTTGTCACAGATCGCACAGGAAGACAAAACCGAACGTGCCGCAGGGTAAACCAGCAACGGCACCCCGGCCATGGCCACGCTCAGCCACGCTCAGCCACGCTCAGCCACGCTCCCCGAGTCCTGCTCGGGAAAGCGTACCGATGAACTGGCTGACGGTACCCGCCTCGCCTCGCCCCGCCCCTCACGGCTCCCGGCTTTCGGCTCCCCGGCTCCCCGGCTCCCGGCCGCGCGGTGAGGCGAGGCGATGGGTCACTTTACTTCTGTGCGCAGCCCGGACAGTCTTGATGGAGCACCGAGGAGAAAGACCGATGTAGAAAACCATCTCTGAGATCTCCAAGTTGATACGGAGACAAAAAGACAACAAAAAAAAAGAAAACAGGGACGGTCTGTTATCTATCTCCTTGTCTATCTCATCCAGTTGGATCCGCACTCGATATGCGCTGACCGAGAGAAGAAACGTCTAATCCAACCGAAGCCGCATCCAGTTTACAGCAGACCTGGAGGCCAATTTCTAATCCTGTCCAGCCGGCAGCCTGTCCCGTCCAAACCGGTGCGTAGGATGACACTTGTTAACGAGCTGAGAGGACCCTGGCCGAGGGCCCGGTGCCCGGTGCCCTGGGGCCTGGAGGCCCGGAGGCCGGAGACCCGAAGGCTACATGGCCATTGAACCGTGAACACCATGAGCACACTAGGCCGTGAGTCCGTGAGTCTGTCCGGTAACCCAACTAATGAGTTCCATGCCGGCAACGGGCGTATCGCAGTATAGTACAAAGCAAACAAACTGATGTATTTTAATGACGTAATATGTAACACAGCCGCAATTAAAAATTTATAAATAACATTTATAAATAAACTAACCGCATTTACAAATACCAACAGATACTCTGGAAGGCCCTAGGTTTCATCGACGATCATTTAATTTATAAAACTTAATGTAACATTTGGTTCTCTTAACAATACGAAGCATATAAATTGACTCACACATACTTTTACACGATCACATATACACAAATATAATCACAAGAAACGGCCACATTTCATAACACCTCAAAGTTACATCATTTTACATTAAGGTGCACAGTCATAGCAATGGACTGTGAGCGAAATTCTGCTGTATCCCGTTTTCTTCTCGAAACACAAAGTCATGAGAGAGGTCAGACTGCTAAATACTTATATCTCTGCAGTCTTCTTAGGCGTCGTCCTTAAAGTGCGGCCGAATTTCCTCCAAACTTGCATCGCAAACGGCGACGCTAAGCGCCTGCAGGGTAGGACAACCCGCACAACCCACATCCATGCAGAAGTCCTGGTTGCCTACCCGGCAGGCGCTATTCGTAGAGCTAAATCGAGCTAATCCGAAATTGTCGTTCTCCTTTGTAGTTCGCTTGGGGTGCTGCATGAGCTTTCTGAGTAGAAGCGATAGTTTTCGATTTTCAAAAAAAATATGCATCCGTCGATTTTTTTAATGGAATACTTTTTGACACGCATCGAAAAAAAAATCAACGGATCTGGCTCTGGCAACAATTAGACTATATGTATAAAGACAGAGTACTAATTGGGTATCACAGACGTAGTAGCTCGCAGCACGCGTGTGCGGCGAACGAAAACTGCTTACTCGTCCCTGCTGAGGGCGCGAGGCGCGGCCAGCGGTGGTCACGTGCTGGTGCAGTTGGACTTGATGAACAGCTGGAACACGTTGAGGTCGATGAGGACGAGCATGACGATGAACAGGACGTAGATGAGGAAGGTGCCCACGCCCTGCGAGCGACACAGGCGGTAGCGCGACAGGACGAGCACCAGGTTGAGCACGAGCACGGCGCTGACGAGGGTGACGAGCTCGTAGGGAAGGCCCTCAGACAGCACGCTCCACGGCAGGTCCGGGAACAGCAGCGCGCGCACCAGCCACGGCATGCCCAGGTTCATCAGCATGTTGAGGGTGTTGGCGCCCAGGCCGTTTGCGATGCCGACTGAGCCCACGCCTGCGGGGACGGGATGAGAAATTTAAAGCAACAGGAGGGGGGGGGGGGATTCCGCGCGTGGACGCCGGCGAATTTCTGTTACCTTTCCGAGACATGATGATGGCGCTGACGGCCTCCGGGGTGCTGCCCCCCGCGGCCAGCAGCGTGATGCCCATGACGGCGTCTGAGATCTCAAGGGTGTTTCCTGCGGGCGCAACAAGGACAACTACCATCATGCCGGCCTTAGGAGAAAGAGAAAGACACGAGGTGCCTGGCCGCAGAGGAGACTCACTCACCGATCACGGCCAGCATCCAGGACACGATGTAGGCGGCGAGCGCGATCCAGACGACGCAGAGGATAAAGGTGAGCAGGAAGAAGCGCCGCAGCTTGGGCTTCTTGCTGTCGATGATGGTGAGGGCGAGCAGGCAGCTGACGGGCCACGACACCACCAGCCAGACGCGGCCCACCGCGTGCCGCCAGGCCGCTGCGAACGGATGACCAAGGGGAGGCCGTCAAACACCGAGACCAACGCCAATAGGACCCCGCCTCGTTCAATTCTCTCGGTGAATTTACGTTTAAAGGTGTGAGACAACCAGCCTACGGGGCGGGCAGGCGAGGTGGCGGTGGTAGTAGCGGAGGAAGAGGAGACGGTCTGGCGAATGGACTAGGATACGCCGGGATAGGTTGGGGCAGGTCAGCGTCGGCGATACGAAGCCCGTCGCCGCCGCCGCCGCCGCAGGCCCGCCCCCGGCGCCCCCGCCCACCGCCGCCCTGTTCGCGGTATGGCCGACGCTGATGCCGTCTCCCACCGATCGCTAGGAGGCGGCGAAGGAGGTTCCGGCAAAAAGAAACGCGCGTGGCTCGGCTATTGGCTGCTCGACCCAGAAAGCAGAGGAGTCCACGACAAGACGAAGCGGTGCCTCTGGCGCCTCTGTGGGACTCCGGGACACCAGGACACCGCGGGCCGCGGCAGTACAGCCAGCGGCAGCCGGCAGCCGGCAGTGCAGCGAGCGAACAGGGCAGGCTTCGAGCCTCACAACGAGCAATGAACCCGCGGTCGGCTCCGGCAGCTCCGGCAGCACCCGGTCCGCGCCGGAGAAAGGGAAGGGAACCCTTGGCTACAGAGAGGCTGTGGCCGCCAGGACGCGGCCGCGCAATTTTCAAACACGAAACAGAACGTCCGCAAAAGAAAAAGAAAAAGAGAGAGAGAGAGAGAGAAAATGATTTGGAGCAACGAAAGCCCGGCTCCGCACGGCTCACCTGGCCTTTCCTTCTTGATTTGACTGGCGACAGCGGCGGCCACCTCCGGGTCCACGCTGGGCTCCGGAACCGGCGCCTCCTTGGCGGTCTGCTTGACGGCGGCCGCGTCGGCCGCGGCCAAGTCCACGTCCACGGTGGACACCGACGAGCCCACGGAGGCCGACTCAGCATCCGGCAGGTCGTCCTGTCTCCGGGTCGTGGTGAGCACGACGGTGGAGTTGGAGCGGGACAGGAGGGTGCGCGCCCAGCGGGCTAGGCGGTTGTGCGAGAACATGAAGGCCAGGTAGGCGAGCGAGCACAGCACCATGGCCAGCGCCTCGTACCACTCGACGCGCCCGTCCCACACCACGCACGTTGTGATGCCGATGGCCGAGATGTACAGCAGCGAGTCCCGCAGCACGGGCAGGGCGCGGATCTGGATGGGCTGCAACAGAGAGGACCGACGGCCGGGCGGTGAGGGGCCGGCGGCGGGGGGGCGGTGGTGCCGGATGGGCTGCCTGCCCAGCACGGCGCGGCCAGCGGCCAGCTCCTACCGCTACGTACCGCTCGGCACGCCAGACCGATGAACGACGCCAGCCCCAGGACGTTGAAGGTGGCACTGCCCACCGTGGTGCCCACACCCATGGTGCTCTTGGTCAGGAACGTGGTCACCACGTTGACGAAGAGCTCGGGCGCGGACGAGGCCAGCGACATGAAGGTGGCGGCGGCAACGTCCGGGGCCAGGCCCAGCTCTGTGGGCAGCAGACGAGAATAGAACGCAAATCGCAGATTTACACATTCAGGTCCGTTTTAGAACGGACGCGCCGCAGGTACACACCCTCGCAGATGATCTCGACAGTGGGCAGGAAGTAGTTCTCGCAGACGAGGGCGATCACGCAGAAGCCGTAGAAGGCGAAGATGAAGTAGAGGACGACGCCGCCGTGCCGCAGCTGGTCCTCGTTGAGCAGGCTGCCGGGGAACAGGTCCTCGACCGCGTCGCAGTGCGGCACGATGTCGGCAGGGCCGGAGCCGGAGGTGGCCCCGGAGGCGGGCCTGGAGGCGGGATCTCGCCCGGAGCCGAAGCCTGCGGAGGACAGTAAACAGAGGGAGGCGTCATACATGCCGCCCACCCCACATTTTGGCGGAAAAGCACCGCAAACACGGCGTCAAAATACTACGTGGAAGTACGGAGATAAGGAAAAATACGTACTATCCCCCCACTGCCTGGCCGCGCGGCCTGCTAACGGTAATCTAAGCAGTGCAAACAGCCTCCCGCCCCCCAGGTTATAGCCTTGATCCTGACTCCCAAGAAAGGCGTGGGAGAGCGAGAGAGAGGTTTCGGTTTATCTATTCTCGTTCCGCCCCCTCTCTCTCTCTCTCTCTCTCTCTCTCTCTCTCTCTCTCTCCTCTCCCTCTCCCTCTCCCTCTTCTCCACCTCATTTCCCAGCCGCCGCCAAAAAGGCCCCGCCCCGCCTCGCGCCATGACATATGACGCTGACTTTGTCGCACCATGCCATGCACTTGCCAGGTACGGATCGCCACCGCCCCGGTAACGAGGAGCGGCGCTGCAGCGCTGCTAGGCCTAGCCGTCTGCCAGCCGTCTGCCACACGGAACGCGTTAATTGGATATTTGCTCTTGCTGCTCTGCATTCGCCCCGGCCACTTCCATCCGCCCCAGTCACTACTCAACAGCCCCTTCGAAGTCTTTCCAGTCACCAAAAAATTTCCAGTCTCCGAAAAATTTCGGAGAGATTAGAAAGATTGATTTACTGCATTTCAATAGTCAAGAAATACTCAATGAAGAAAAATGTCGAACTCGCTCTCCAGTCTATTTCAGTCATTTCCTCCAGCCTTTCTCCAGTCAATCTCCAGTCACATTCGGCCATTTGAACTCTCGCCTGCACGCCTGCTCGCCTGCGGTGCCGAGGTCCACGCGGTTCCGGCCCAGGCCCGCAGTCAGTCTCTCGTCTGTTGACAGGTGGTTCGGGCCGCGCGCTAACCACTAATCCCAGTGCGGCCCGGGGCGGGAGATGAGATGTTTCAATTAACCTTCACCCCCCCCCCCCTCACACACACACACTCACACGGCTGCAGGCTACAACGGGGCGCGTGCCCAGCCCCATCCGTAGCGCCATGCAGCGCCCGAGAGCTCCCAGCGAGCGACAGCCGAGCAGGTGCCGAAAGTGACAGGAGTGCCTTACTGACAGACACTTACAGACCACTTGCCCACAGCTACAGGAAAAAATATTTTTAAAAAGAGCAGAGGGGGGTGGGGACTGGTTGTTGGTTATTAACAAAATATTAAAAGCAGGATGATTTCAATTTACTTTTTTCTGCCCTCAGGACAGTGTCCCGGGTTCAACTCCTCGCCGCCGGCCACGCAACAAAAGGGCGGCGCACGAGGTGTTCCACGTGCCCGCAGAAGTGCAGGAGCGCAGACGAGGCGGCCTGATAGAGACAGTTGTTTTTTCCCCGTCGGTGTTAGTTCGGCATACGCTGCGATGTTTACTGTGGAATGCGCCCACTCGGAGACACTCATTCACGTTCACATTCCCGGTATGCGGCTGCACGACGCGCTGAAACCCTATTTTTACATTCGGATTCCCAGACTGCCGCCTTTAATCGCCGGCACGCAGAAGACGCAAACCGCAAGTTGAAAAGACGATTCATAAATTTGTCGCCTGCCAACATCGGGGACACCATTACTCACTGCAGTGGCGCGCCGAGAGCCGCTCCCACCCACTTACTTGGAATTAGAATTGGTCGTAACTGACGTAAAACTTCCTGAGCGCTGTGTGTGAGGGGGTGGGGTTGGGGGGGGGGGTATTGCTTCCAGCCCTTTCCCTCCGCTGCATCCTCGAACTTACGTCGGCGTGTGGGTGTGTGTTTTTTTTTAGCTTCGGCTCATGCTTCCTTTCATTCATAACACTTATTGATTGACGCGTACGTCAGCTCACGCAGCGCTTTCTTATCGCAAATCAAGGTGGAAATAATGCTTTCAATGGGCTTGACTCTGTAGGAAAAAAAAATGCATGGAAATTGTTACCGCGTACCCTGATTTTGATTTCCCCCGAGTTTAAAAATAAAACTTTTTCATTTTTTAATGACAACTTTGGTGTGAGCCTGGCAGCGCACTGTGCACACTCCTAAGGCGTGTTGCGCCATATTTTGAATTTGTGAAACACCGTCTTGGTGCGATACTTGTCCTTGGTCGTTGACAGTCGCTCACCATCCTAACCGCGCGCAGGACATGAGTGCGCATAACTAAACTTTAGCCCATTTTGATGAAAATCTGCGCTAAGTAGGGTGGTAAGCGCAGGTAGAAAAAAAAATTAATACCCTCCGAAAAAATAGCAATGAAGCACATATTTTGGATGAGATGAAAACGGTCAGGAAATAATATAATATGTCCAAGAGACGCCCCCAGCACGCGGGTTCAAGTACTGTGTTCCGCACGTGCGCGGCAGTGCGTACGCCGCCGGCCACGAAGGCCGCACCATATCCTGCGGTGTCCTTCGGCTAGATACGCACGCAGGGGACCGACAGGGGACCGGTCAGTGACATTTATCTGTAAGTATGTAGAACATATATCAGGTCCACGACTGACCACCACCGGCGGGGCGCTCGAGCGCGGGGTATCCCCCGGAACACTCTTGACCTTGAAGGGAGGACAGAAGGGCAGATTACGTTACGCCCTGCCGCGAACCCATCGGGTCGTGTTACGTGATTTGTGTCGACGGGCCCGAAGTGACACATATCAGAGAGAGAGAGAGAGAGAGAGAGAGAGAGAGAGAGAGAGAGAGAGAGAGAGAGAGAGAGAGAGAGAGAGAGAGAGAGAGAGAGAGAGAGAGACAGACAGACAGACAGACAGACAGACAGACAGACAGACAGACAGACAGACAGACAGACAGACAGACAGACAGACAGACAGACAGACAGACAGATGGGTTTAAAGCATGTGTCCATGGCAATGTTACGACAATAATTTGCTTGTAGAGCCCCCGCGTTATTAAGAGGCCAATAACACCGACGTGAGAAAAGGAACCGATTCAAGGGCAGGCCAGGGCAGGCTCGGTTTATTAGGTCCGGGGTTGAGGCAGCCCCCACACCACACCTTCACCCGCACCCCACACCCCACGCCCAGCCGGAGCGCCGGGAGGGTAGACACACCCGCGGCACACCGGTGCCGTGCGTCGCCTCCGGTTGCCTACCCTGCAGGCTGAGTCCGGCTACTCACACCCAGCACAGCACGCCCTCCGTCTCCCTCGACATGCTTGACGACAAGTCCCGGCACTCCATGGCCATTTGCCTGGTTATCTGATAACGGTCACTTGGCCATGGCGGCAATATGACACTCCTCCGAAACTTTCGCGGGGCAATATGCCGCCGATGGCTCTCAGACTGCAGAGGCACTTTGCATTTCGGACGCTATCCGCGCGACGCCTGCCTTCTGTTCCTGTCCGATCCGAATTCTGACCAACTCGCACAGAACGTTCGAGAGATATGCGCGCTGCAGACTGCAGTCCGAACGACTTCGGCACGCGGAAGAGAATGACACATGGCCCTTAATCTCAATGTGAGACACCTCCGAGCAGGCTTCGCTTCGCACGCGCGAATGCGTTGTCCTGGTGGCAGCCGGCAGAGGGCAGGGCACGGCACGAGGACTCTGCTGCATCTCTGCCGGGTGCCGGGGATCCCCCTCCGCTCCGCGGCCCGTCCAGGTGAACGCCCGTTTCCTCACGAGGCTGGGCTCTGGGCTGGCTAGCTCATTCCGGACTGTGATAATAGCAGCTGTGGTACGGCACACTCGGCTGGCACACTTCCAACGTAAAGTTAGTGCACTTGCATGCAAACTCGTCACGCTGCGGAGCGAAACCTCTCTTTGATACTTTTCCCAAGAACACTCTCAAAAAAGTATCCTTGAATCAGCGCAAATTTGATGCCTACCCTGAAATCCTGGATAACTTTCCCCAATTCAGCAACAGGATACTTACTTGTGCCAACCATCACTATGCCCGATACAGGCATACGATTCGGCACAATCTGATGCCTGAGTTAGGCATGTAGACTGATGCCTAAATCGGGCATCCATATTTAGTGGCATGTCTTGATTCAGGCATAGCTGCATAGCCACTACGAAATTCTTGTTTCGAGCATGTTATGCTCATTTTGAGCATATTATGCTCGGGTAGGATTTTGAGGTTCAGGCATAAAATCTGCTATGAGACAGGCATATTATGCGTGATTCAGGCATATTTTTTGAGAGTGAAGGTGGCCGTGGTCCTCGCCTAGAGATAAACCGTCTTTCGACCCCCCACTGAATTCAGACGGCCGCATTTTAGACAGCGGGCAGAGCCAGACGGGCTAGCAGCAGCCGCCCGTGGCCCTCGAGTCGCGACCGCCGTGTGGCATAGGTCAGGAACTATCGCGAGTACGCCCGACCCATGCCATTGTTCTTGTTGTTGTCGACGAAGACGCAGTTTCGGCGGGAAAACGTCGGCAGCATGCGCGTGCTGCACAGCCACCGACAGCCACAGCATCGCGCAGTCACGGCAGATTCGGTCTAAAAATAAAAACTTCGCCTGACATTTGATTTCGATTTCGTATTTGGCTTCATGTATATTCATGGCAGTGCACGGGTTTCAAACATCTAGTATCGGTCGCGTCAAAGGCGGGCAAAGGTGTCATTTGGGAGGTATAGCGATAAAAGGACAACGTGGAGTGGAAACACATGCTTGTTTCGTGACTGCCATTTCGGCGGCAACGCCCCCTCCCCAAAACCGAGCTCTTCGTAACTCACGGGATATAAAACTCAAAACCTGCACACCGTACACTGTCGAATCGTTGCAAAGACTATTGAGAACTTGTACTGTACAGACATTTATTTATTTTCAAACAATTTTCTTTTTTATTGTGAAGAATTTTACTGTAACTTGCAAATAGATTTTTTTTTGTAAGCGTGTGGAAAATCCATTCTGAAGATGAAGGGGCGTCAAGCAAAGTGAAAAAATGACACGTGCAGTTGGGCGTCAGGCCGGGCGGGCCGAAGCCGAGCCGACTCTCACCGGCTGCTGATTATCGAGTGTGGCACTCGATGCATCCCGCGGCAAGCGGCCAAAGAGAGTGTGAGCAATTAGAGAGAAATTGGGAGATGAGCCACGCTGGCCCGTGTCACAACCCTATGAGACTGAGAGTACGAGAGAGGAATATATGCGCTGAAAGACCATCTCGGCTCTAGACTGCACAGCATTTCCCTCCCATTTCCCTTTGTTATAACATACGAACTAGTGCATTTTTTGCTTTATTTTTTTTCTGTACCCTTGCTTGTTTTATCAATCGCGTTGGCCACTGGCTCGTTACGTCCACGCGAACCAAGGTTCAAGCAGCAGCTTGACAGCCCAGGTCGCCCCGCCCCGCCCCGTCCCTTCTAGATCGTGCGACCCTGCCTGTTGCGTCGCCCGGCATGGGGCATCGGGGCATGCATACCGAAACCTGTCACTCGCCACCCCATCACACATCAGTGACCTAGTGCTTCCTCTCGTCTCTGGGTCCTCCTGTCGCGCACAGGCTGCGGCATCCGATAGGACTTCAGGACGGAGAAGGGCTGTACGAAAACCACCTTCGTCGGAAATAAGAAAATGACATGCCAACGTGTAGTGGCCATCGGCTTACCTCCGTCAGTGCTGAGGTTGGCGCCGGGGCTGGCGCCGAAGCCGGAGCCGGGGCTGGCGCCGGGGCTGCCGCTCGGTGCGGCATAGTCTCCGGACGCGGGGGTGAGGGCGGGGGAGGGAGCGGAGCCGGGAGCGGGGGTGGGGGTGGGGTTCGCGACCAGTGCGGAGAGGAGGCCGGGTCCTGCGCTCGACCCCAGGACGGCGGCTAGCCCGGCGAGCCCGTAGAGCAGGCTGAACGCGACCGCGGCTGTCATCGCGGAGAACGAACGCTCACTGATGAGGCCGAGGTGAGGCCGGTGTGGCATGGGCCCGGGCCGATCCTGACGGGGCAGGCTGGCGGGCCGCGGGCCCAGGTCGGCACCTCGCGGGGGCCGCGCCACGCCACAACCACGCCACGCCACGCCGCACCTCGCGTCTCATCGCCTCCTCACGGGGACTTGTGTTTGTCTTATCAGTTCGGAGTACGAGAACGGCCCGGCGCAAAGCGACAGTACAAGTACCAGCGCACTAGGCCTAGGCCACTCCCGTGTAGTAGGAAAGGGACAGACCGTGGCCGGACCTGGACACAACCACCAGCATCGTGTGTCCCAGAAGCTGGCCGAACCCGGGTATTGCATGGGTCTGCCCCTTGACTAATTCTAATTTGAATGTTGCTTTCAGCGAATATTGTTCTTTCGCCCTATGACTATGTCTGAACGGATTGGTTTTGAATATTGCTGACTGTTTTTAAAATAACAATTTGTGCAGGTGGTTTTTTCTTTTAATGATTTTTTTTGATGTAGACGTGATCGCCGGCAGGATTATCTATTTTTATGAACTTTTTTTTTTTTTTTTTTTTTTTTTGTCTTTATATTTTTCAGATGAGAGTTTTGGGGCCTATTTATAAATGTTTTTGAAGTTTCTGTGTTACATTGATGATGGCTTCGTCATCTTTACCAGGACCGGACCGGTATACAGAGTTCTGAGACTCAGTGCATACGGACAATTGGGTTAATGACTGAACAATTTTTTCCCCACATGTTTATTGCTGTATTCAAAGGAACAAATGATTGGCTGACAAAGGAATTTTAGTTTCAGTTGCTACCCTAAATTAAACATTTACATGTAACTGCTTTTTATGTTTGAAAAAGCTAATGCAATAGTGTAACTGACTCTGCACTAAACTATCCTCAACATTAATTTCTGAAGCAGTCCTTTTCACAACAGTATAAAAATTGATTAGAAGTCAATAACATTACAAGAGATGAGTCATAAAGAAAAAAAAACTTGGGCCTTGAGTTAACATTTACTTTGATGCAAGCAAAACTGTTCATTATTTACAACAAACTTAATTTTCAATGAAGGTCTTTAAGAGAGCTCTGGGTTCAAGGAGAAAAGAAAAGACACTACTATCAAAACCAATGACAAGAACATAAGAGTTGTCAATCAGCAAGTATATATGCAACCACATGAGGGTAGAGTTTAAGAATAAAAAGGCGTGTCAAAAAATTAATTCAAATAATCTAGGCAATGAAGAAACACTTCACACTTCTATTAAATATACATACAAAAGCATTCAATGGACATTTCTTGGACCGGATCACTAGAAACTAATCATGTAAAGTAATAAAATAAAAATATTGATCTAAAAATTTACAACAGAAGTGATTGACAAGTTATTCCAAAATGCAAGTAAGACTTATGGGCAGAATGTTACAAGGAAGGAATACAGTTTCACAGCCTTTCTACGATGGGTAGGTGATTTTGCAATATTACTGAAGACGTATTATACACAAATCATATTTGAATAAAATACAAAGAAATTCTGATTTTCTTTCAAATTCTACATAACTTTTAACTATCACCCATTACACTATCATTTCCTTTGCTTTCGGTTTGATGCTGACTGACGAGTTGTTCGCCCTGATTTCACCTCTTGCTTTGAATTTTCACTATTTGTATCACTATCATTTTCACTTTCAGAATGTTTAGGAATCGAAGTAACTGAGAATTTACGTTGAGAATATGCAGAATGGCGACCTCGCTTGTTTGCTGAAGGTTGCTTTGGTTCGAGTTTTTCATCTTTCTTCTGAGTCTCTTCAGTATCACCTGGAGGCTGGATGAAAAACCAGCTTTGCCGTTTTGTAGACCTAAGACATCAGAAAATTAATTCTCTTTACGTCTGTACGATGAATGGGAGTGAATTTTATTCCACTTTCACAGAAACATAGCTTACTTCTGGTTTGGAGTGGTTTCTGCCTCTTCCACACTAATCCTACTTGCTGAAGATTCTTCCTTAATGGTTTGGAGAGCTGTAGCTCTAGACTGGCGGGTTGTTTTCCTAGATGCTGATCCTCCTGAATCGGTACTCGAACTCCTCGCTTTGCTAGGAGTTGCAATTGTTTTAGGGGGTGAGAAAACAAATGCCTCAGTCACATCTGTATCTGAAAGAGGGGGGAAAAGAGGTTGCATTAACTGAGTACAAACATCTGCCGGACCATTTCCTATTCTTCTCTTCACAAACCGACCTGTATTTTCATGTATGTTCGGGTGTTCCACCTGAGGGGACGCAAATGCATACTGTTGCTCACTAAACTCAGAGGACAAACTGAGACGGCGTCCTGACCTTCTTGTTGTGCTTTTGCGTCCAGATGTTACAGACGAGGGACTCAGTGATGCGAGGGATTGATTATCCCCATCTTCACTCTGGTGAAGACAAGAAAATAAAAATTGATAATTGATAAGAAACGAGTGAAATTAATTATACCCCCAGACAGGACAGAAGCGAAGCAGAGCCGCGGACGTACCTGCTGCGAGCCGCCATGCAAAACGCTGAGGCGGGCCGACCGTCGGGTGGGCGTGCTCCTCACACTGGATGGTGTTCCTGGAGGCTGCAATGACCGTTGCCTCCTGACACTGCTCGCGGGTGAAGCATCTCGATTTAATTCAGACACTAAAATAAAAGCACAGAATAAACGGGTTAAAAATAACTTCAAAAAGATACGAATGCAAGTCGAGTGCAACATGTTCAAAGTACCGACCATCACTGTTCGACTGACGACGGCGCCTTGCAGGTGTGGGTGTGAGGGCCGGGTTTATGACAGTGGATGCAGTCGAGCTGGGGGAGTCGTGAACAACCTCTTGCTGCCGTTTAGCCCGCAGTCGTTGTGATGACCTTACACTGCAGACCGAAATTCTGTCGTCATCAGATTCCTGGTCATCACCCAGCCTGTCGGGGAGCTGCACAGGTCTACTGATAGGGGCATGAAGCGGGTTCATCTCCATGCTTTTCGCCAAAAGCGCTCGTTGGTGCCTTGTCAGTCTACGGCTTGTTTCATATGTTTCCAGCACAGAAGAATTTGGTGATCTTTCTGCAGAAGACTTCACCTCACTTGTGATGTCACTCACTTCAGATGTCTTGCGCTTTCTTTGCACTTTCCTGCCGCCAGCAGATCCAGCAGGAGAGGTTTCATCTGATCCATACTCAGGTATTTTGTCGAGCTTGCTTTGGGAAGCGGCATCCACAGGATGCTCAGCCACAGAACCTTGAGATGAAACAGATGCATGTCTTCTTCGAGTTTTAGTCTCTTTAACTTTTTCAGTGGTGCTGCAAACAGAGCTATTAGAACTTTGGCGTTTTCGCGTTAGCTTACTAGATTCTTGCAGTCCATCCTGTGAACTTATAGAACTCCTCCTTGTCCTAGGTTTGACAATAGCCTGCTCTTCAGCTTCAGGTGCAGCACTTGTGACTGACTCAAAACTCTGATCCATGACCAGAGATCTCTGAGACCTTGTAACTCTCCTATTAGATAGATCTTCATCATGTGCTTCAGATATAGTGGAACTAACTGAAGATCTACGGGACATTCCTCTCCTCTTAGTAGACTTAGGAGTAGACAATTCAGCCTCTCTTGATGGAGTTGCAACAGGAGCATTAACAGCAGGTACCCTAATCGGACTAATTGGACTAGAGTCCCTAAATGGTTTTGTGTCTTCTTCTCTAATGGATCTACTTTCGGTGGGTACTTCAACACCAACATTTTGACTTGAGATTTCTTCAGCCAATTTGGGGACTGAACACGTGGTTTCAATGGTGTCTACAGGTGATTCAAACAGATTTTCATTTGAAGTGGCTGCATCAAGGCGCAGTGCGGGCATGTCATCCTGTTCTGCTTCAGCAGGTCTGACAGATGGAACATCTTTAACAAATTGCATAGATGGCTCTGCAATCAATACAATTTTATGCTTTAAAATCCAGTAAAAATTAAGAAAGTGAACTTGTTTCATGGGAACAATTACTGAATTTGACCTTACCTGAAGATGGAGGTGTTTTAGTGGCTTCCTCAGTCAGACTAATATCTACAACTGTTTGGGGTGCAGGTTCATTTGTGTCCATCTTTTCCTGAACAATGATTTCTTCAGAAATATCTTCATATGACACATGAGGTACAGAAACACTAGCACTGGAGCTTTCCAAATTGGCAAAGTATGACTGATTAGGCCGTGCATCTTCATTAGACATGACAGATTCACAGGCATCTGTACTCATTCCATCAGAAGCCACAACACAAGCTTGGTTGAGGTCTGACCCATCGTGTGACTCAGAGTTATCTCCACTGGTCTCCTCTGAATCACGCTCACTGCCTTGCACGCACACCTGAGGATCAGAATCAGATGAAAGGTGTTCCTCATCAGTTTCACTCTTCTCTTCTGAAGAATCAGAATCACTCGCTGAACTAGAATCGGCATGGTCTGAAAAAAAAAAAGGAATCTATTGAAAAAATTGAAATTGTTACCAACAGCACAGTAGAAAACATTGCTCGGCCTACCAAAAATGTTACTATTTTCTGAAATGATAACTCTATCTCCAGAGTCTTCATCTTCTGTACGTTCAGGATTCTCGTCCACTACTTGGTCAACTTTTACAGTAACTTCATCATCTCCTTGAACTTCTTCGTCTTCCACTGTGTCATCATCAAGTTCAACAATTTCAACAGAATCATGACTTTCAGGTGGTTGAGCGTCAGATGTTTCAAAATCAATCTTATCCTCATCAACCTCTTCTACTAAAGTTGGTGCTATTTCACATGGTTTATTTTCTTCAGCAGAGGACTCTTCTCTACTACCATAACAAGAAGCAGACTGAGCTGAGTACAGTTCCAAAAGTTCTGCCTCAGAACCAATTCCACTGTTAGACATGGCAGAAGCATCAAGGGCAGAGTGAACTTGTCCAACACTAAGATGCACATTCTTGATTGGAGGTCTTGCTAAGTTGCCATGGGAATACACTGCTGGAGATGTGTCACTAGCAGCATCTAGAACTTCTTCCTCTTCTTCCTGGTTTTCTGAGTCGAGAGAGACATGTGATGAGCTCGCAATATGTGCTATTCCATCCAACCGAGCTGATTTGCGAGAGTTTTCTTTCTTATCACAATCCTGACTACTGTCATCATCATAATCTTCCTGAACATCACATTGAGTTCTCTTGCTCCCAGAGACACGACGTGTTAATTCCCTAACTGGAGGTCTTGCAAGGCCTTTACGGAAATTGGGCGAGCTGATTGTTCCCCGGCCAGTACTATCCGCACTATGGAACATTTCACTGTCCTCATTGTGAGACATATCAGCTTGAATTTCTGATGCACTTGTTGTAACAGCACTGGATATGCTAAAATGGAATGACCTGCAAAATAAAATATGGGCAGTTATATACAGTGTTAATGACAATGATCAGGTGAGGAAACAACAAGATTATGACTAGTTACCTATACTTTGAGTTGTCGTCATCTTCTTCAGTTTCTAAAGCCCTCTCAGAATCATCAAGTATTGAGTTCTCATAGTCCTTTTCCTGAGTGGATTCATCATCCTGAACAAGATTGGGGTTTTCATCTCTGCTTGGTTCTTGATCTACAGTTTCATTACTGCTTTCATCTTGAACAGCAACTTCTGAATCCACTGGTTGATCTTGATCATATACACAAATTGAACCCTTTCCGAATGTCACAGTATGTGGCTTTCCAGCTTTCCGTGCTTCTGACAACCTATAACCAAGTGCGTATGTTATAAAAGGGGAAAACAGGGGGCTAAAAGCACCAGTGAACAAAAAAACCCAGATCAGTCACTTACATAACCATTTTGGATAAACTCCTTTCAGATGAGATAAGAGATGATTTGGAGGGTGTTGGAGTATTGGATGGTGATACATAAGACTCAAATGAACTTTGTGATGCAGACAAATCTGAAGAAATATCAGAATCAAAGTCAATAATTCTACGAGCTGTAACACCCACAGGGCCTTCTTCGTCATCCTTGTCACCAGGTTCAGAGTCAGTTTCTGACTCTCCTTTATTTGGTTTTCTGGATGAGAAAGGTTCTGATTCACTTTCCTCTTCAGTAAGCTCAGGTTCATTAAGGGTATCTTTTATAAGAACACGTTTGGGTGAATCTGACTTGGATGCTCCAGAAGCCTGTCGAACCTGAATTAAGATAAAATAACATTTAATGTTGTCAGCCAAGCGTGAAAATGATGACCAAAGAAAAAACATTAAATTAATACCTTTATGATTGACTGTGGTGTGACAGAAGAATGGCCAGGGCTACATGCTATCATTTGCTGCTGCAGTTTGGCTCGAGTGCTTGGAGAACGACGCTGCACAACTGGGGTGTGTATTAATGTTAAGGTGTCGGTGCACGAGTATGTGGAATACCTTCAGTACCAAAGATAGCAAACAAAAAAGTTAGCCAAATATAATTGACACATCACAAAACAGAAAATGTACAAAATGCAAGGCAAACCCTTACCTTTCCTTCATTGTATTCTGCTGTTCATGCTGGTTTTGTTGATGAAGTTCTGCCAGGGCAGTTTCGAGCTTTAGGAATCTGCTGCGCTTTAACTCACTAGCATTAAGGTTATCCACATCATCTTCTCGTGCTCGTTTCCGTCCAACTACCTTTGGCTCGTTCTTTTGAGTGCTAATTGGTCTAGAATGCAAAACATTAATGTAAAAACGAATAAAGAAACACAGATTTTCCAAAACAGCAAAATAGAGTACAAATGATTTAACAACCTTGGACAGGTGAGAACTTTAGTACGTGGAGTACACAAAAATGGAGTTGATTCAATCTGAGATGTTACATGGGGTATACGGTCTACTAGTTTAGACCATGTTTCCCGACTTTTCTCTACAGCTGCTTCAAGTAACGAAGATTTGTAGCGCATTTGGGGAGATACAATCTTGGGATTGACAAAGAGAGGGCTTGGTTTCTCCACTGAAAAATAAGATCATAAACATGCAACAAACAGGATTACAAAAGCACCAGTGCCTAATTTCTGTTACAAATGGGTTTAACAATATTTTAGGTACCTTGGGTCCATGATTTGAGCTTATTTTGCTGCTGAGCACAATGAGCAGCAAGCTTTCTGGTGACTGATGGCAGTGTCTTGTAAAATCCATTGACCACAACATCCCTAGTGCCTCCTGAGCGGCCTTTCTTTCTCAAATCTTGATTTACATCAAATGCTTCGACATACCTAAGCAAAATTAAACATGTTGATCATTTACATATCTGAATATTAATAAAGGGTTGCCAGATTCCACCAAAAGGAAACAAGTACAAAAAATGGATACATATTTTAGCAAATGACAACATATCTTACCTAGACCTCTTAAGCAAGTACAAAACTCGCAAATCATCAGCTGCTGGATGTTTCGACGACTCAAGGTATCTTGAGAAAGCCATTTCTTCCTGATCGTCTAGAGAGAACTGAAGAATGGTTTTGAGATTGTTGCGTTCTTCACAACCTAAAAAATGAAAATTGAATCAGATTCCATTACAACAAATTGAAGATGTTTAAAACTAACAACTGCATACCTTGAAAGAATTGTGACAGCAAAGTTTTCACATTTTCTTCTGAGCGATGACTGCGCTGATACATGAATGCTTCATCAATGTGGTCATTTGCAATTAATAAGTCCAGATATAGTCTAAAATGAGAAAGGTTTAGAGTTACATCACAAGAGTATGGAATCCAATACATCATTTTAAATTCCTTTAACTTCAATTATACCTGATGTCTGACTCTTCCTGCAACGCAGGTCGTCTTGCTCTAACATAACGAAGAGCCATATTTGCTTGGCCCTGCAGAGTAAGCACACGAATGATACAACGATGCTGCCAAGGAACAATATCCCTTACAGATACCAGGGGGTCAAGCAACATTTCCAGGGCAGTGTCAAATGCTTTGTGGTCAAGATGCCAGAAGGCTTGAGTTAGTCGCATAGTTCCAGCAGACATACAAAAAGCAGCTGGGAACTTCATGAAGTTCTGAAGAGTTTTTTGGTATTGCTCATTATCTAAAATATTTGCTAAGTCCATTAGCACATAGATTACAACACTATGTTTGACACTTAAAGCAACATCCTTAATGAGGAAAGTTCGGAGCAACGCCTGAAGGGAAACTGGGGGATATCGACCAGCTCCAGGACCTGCACTGCCTCCAGCATCTCTCTCCCACTCAGCAAAAACATTTTGACCACCAGCTTCATTCATAAGAAGACCATCAATTAAAAGCAAATTTTGTGTCTCTTCCTCCTCTCCTTGTTGCTGAAGAAGTCTACGGAGCTCTAAGCGCCTGGAAGAAAACAGAACAGCACAATAAATAGAGATGAAAAGAATATTGATAAGATGTAAAGAGTGCTTTTGAGTTCCTGGATGTCTGTGCATGGGATCTGCTGTTTACCTTGAATGATAATATTCAGTTATTTCGTGAGCTGGGTATGGGACTGCAGGGTTCAGTCCCTCAGGTAACAACTCTACATCAATGAGCCATTGAAGAACATCATAATACTGGCACTCAAGTTTCAACGCATCATTTTGCAAATTAACCTGGGGCCATTCTAATTTTATTTTTATTGTTGAAGAGAGATATAAAAATGGAATCAGATTAAACAGTCACAATTGCACAACATTTGCTTGAAAACAGTGTACCAGCAGTTATTACTCACCATTCAAGGCAAGGTGCCATCTGTTTTCAACAACATTCTCAAACAAAGTCTCAAGTAAGTGAAAGATTCCAACAATGTGGTGCAGCTGTCTCTGTGCATTGTTATCAAGTTTTTCACCTGAATGATCAAAAAGTTGAGCACAGATACGAATGGCTAACTGTTTGAGAACAGCTGCACGATTCCATGCCACAGAGAGCAGCCAGCTCAATGTACAACCAGCAGCTGAAAGACGCCCATCAGACCATTCTCTGGCACAGCGATTAATAAACCGCCCAAGGCGCTGTTCCAGTGCAACACACACAACGAAAGTTCTTTGTTCATCCTGAAATCCACAGAGTAAAATATTGTGACTTTGTCAAAAATGAACTGCACTTGTAAGGCTTAATAATTTAATAACTTACAACAGGAACATTTATGGCACCAGAGATATCCATGAGTAAAGGTCGCAGCCCAAGGACAAGAAATTCATGGAAAATGTGAGTTGGAGTAATGAGCGCACCAGGGCCATTGGATACAAGATTTGACAACAAAGCTCTTTGGACTCCTGGATGTTTCAGGTGCACAACTTCTCTCTCCATCAACACTTCCGAGCCTGGGTATAGAGCCAAAAATGGTTTTACAAAAAATGATAAATGAGAAAATAGAACAAGATAGAAAATGAACACAAGATGTTAATACCAAATGAGAGGGATGATGGTCTTGAAAACTCCTCTGCGTTTTGAATAGAAGAAAACTGGACCAAAGATGTTGTCTTTATTCGAACATCTAACAGCAATCCACCACCCGTACTAATGACATTGCCAAGATCATATGAAACCAGATAGCTTGCAAGTGACTTGCTACGTGAGGATAATCGAGAAGGCATTTGATCCACATACCTGTAAAAGACAAGGGCTTCAGTGTCATAAAAACTGTTTTTTAACAAAAGAAATGTCTTGCAACAAAATGAAAGACTCTGAACTCACCACTGGTTTATATCAAAAACTGCCATATGAGTATTGATTGGATTAACTGAACTACACGGACCTGTTGGTCCCCATGTCTCCCACACAATCAGACAGAGACTAATTGAATTACTTGAAGGACCCAATGCACCTGCAGGTGTCAAAGAGAAAACATTAAGTCACAGTGCATGGAAAACATGCTTCATTTGAAATGGAGGGACGACTCTGTCTTACTGCTATCTTCAAGTGGTGAGTGAACAGCACCAGGGCCTGGCAGTCCTCGGTTCACTGAAGACAAAGAAATCAGACGGCCACCAACTGTCTCTTTTCCTCCACTCAAGTCAAATTCAAAACCAGTTGAGCACATCATGAAATTCTGCAATACACAGATGTTCATCGTATTAAGATTTAAGACTTTTTAATAAGAGAGGCAAGAGAAAAGAAAGTATATCTTCTCAAACTGATACTAAGAGAGCAACTTGCCTTGTAAAAACAGCCATACTCAGGCAACCACACTTTTTCATCGTAACATAGTGAAAACATGGTAGCAGAAGGTGGGCCATAAACTGGAACTGGATGTTCCAAGTCACCCACTGACTCATTTGATCCCAAACCTCCCCTAACAGCCCAAAGGTAGCAGTATGCATTTGGGTCATCACATGCTTCTTGAAATGAAAGTCGAACTAATGGGTTTGCATTAGTGACTGGTAGAGTATACCTTGAAATTAAAATATCACAATCAATAGCAGGCAATATAAAATGAAAGGTTTTTTAATATTAACAAAAGGTGGAACTTACACAAGCGATAATGATTGCAGGGACCAAATTTGAAATGCACCAAAGGCAAATCCAACAACCAGACTGCCAAGTTGAGGCACATACAATATTGATGTAACCGATGGGTCTTCTGGCAAAAAGGCATTCCCTTCTCTTGATGTAAGAGGCATAACCAGCCTCTGATGTTTCACAAAATAATTTTCTGAAATAGGGTGTGGAAAATTTTTGTTATGCAACAGTGTGGACGGAACATTATTGAGAAATGCAATGATATGAGTGACCATCAGTATTTCAAATGTTCCAGCTTATCATTGATTTTGACTCTAAATAATTTTGTCAATCACACAGACAAAAAAATTAATATCATGGAGTCTACCATTTAAATGTAGATAAAAGTGATCCTCAGGGTAATCTTCAAGGATGTTGGGGTCAGGATCTTTCAGTGAAATTAATCCACATGACTGTAGTTCATCACGAATACCTTCCCAGTGAGTAGAGGATGCAGAGCGAAGAGCTAAAAATACAGGTCATAAATTAGACTACGTGCTTCCATATACAGCTGCTTAATATGGTGGTTAAGCAATGTCTTACCATTATCACAATCATTTCTACGTAAATCAATCAAGAGAATCTGACCATCATTTGTGCCAACAGCAGCTATACCACTCATGGGCTTGAAACATGAATGCAGTGGTCCTAAACTTTCACCGCCAAGAGCCACAGTGTCAATGGCAGTCACTTTGGATGGAATATTAATAGCTCGCAATACTCTAGAGCCGGCAAGATTGAATAAACAAACCATGCCCCCTGTCAATTCGCACTCCAGGCCCACAGCAACCTGATCTACAGTCACTGGACATCCTGCAGCAGTCAAATGCGGAAGTTCTGCCACACATGTTACCTGACACAGAAAAATTGAAGAATAATAGATAACACAGCATCAACAAATTAGTAACACTCTACAGAGAAAAAATCATGATTGAAACTGTGAACTTACCTTGGTCTTGAAATCCCTTACAACAGCACCAAAAGTCCACGCAGCAATTTTGGCACCATCAGCTGTGTGCACGATTTCGAGGAGAGGTCCTCTGCTCAGCCAAGATAGCTTTGCATCTGAAAATTTTATCCCGAAGAATTATTCTGACTGATGAACCTAGGGCGTCCTGGGGTTACACAGCAATCCTAACCTCACAATACACATTAGCCTACCTGAAAAAATTCCCCCCAACAAAGGTGAAGATTCATCGCGTTGGTCTCGCAGACCGCTAGTGATGGAGGAAGAAAACTCTACCCGTCCCGCTGCATTACATGGAGCTTGGTCTGATTGCATGGCTGCATGACAAAACAGCACACCCGGCTGTTTGTGCTAGCGGCCCGTAACCTAGCTGGTGGTAACAGCAACACACGATGCTCCAATGCGTAGGCAGATTTCAACCTCGACACCGCGATGTCTTGATTTTCGCTGCCAGAAAACGTGCGTCTAGTACATCTGTCACGCATACAGAAGAATAATTTTGTTCCAAATAACTGGTAAATCGGTATCTTGAATCAAATGTATTTTCCCTCCTTCTTTAAAATTAGGATCATTTGCTGACTTTGTGAAGAATTAAAGAAGAAGGAACTTAGATATTCGCAGTGATTGGGCGAGGGTGAATAATGCATCACAAAAATAGCAACAGAAAGCAGAGCCAGAGCAGAGAGAAGGGAGAGAAGCAACTAGTTCTTTAATTTTTAATTTTTTTTTTTGAATTTGTTACAAAATTTTGATGCTGCGTAGTGTTTTATGTTTATTATAGCGTTCAGATAACAAAAATGGTAAGAGTTTTATTTTTTACTTCCTAAACCTGAGTTTTCTTTGTATATCTTTATTGCCTAGAATTTCATTTCTACCATGTATGTACATGAAAATGTAAGACAAAATACAATTTTTGTCTTTTGAAAATACTGTTTTGCCTCGATTTATGATTGATCTGTGTGATTTATTTATCTATATGGTGATCTGATATTTTTTTCATTGGATTTGTTGTGCTATGACTTTAATCATCTTGAATCACCTTAACTTTGTGTTGACCCCTTCGTCACAAATTTAATGTTATTTTTCCAGCCTCAACTGCCACCTGATCCGTTACCCCTTGACCCAGAAATTCCATATGTGCTTGTGCCTCTGCATCAGTATCCAGAATTCACGTTTCAGTGTGCTACTCTCTTAAACATAGAATGGCCCAGGAGTCGTCAGGCCAGGTCGGTTCCCCTTGACAACTGTTTTCATATTAGTTTCAATTATAAACTGTAGAACTCTGCTTCTGTGGCTTCAATTTACATCCAGTTTCAAAAGTGCATGGCTTCATATGCTGAGTAAAAGCAAGACCAAGTGGGAGATGCAGTAATCAAAAATAAATAATCTTCTAGATTTTAGTATACTTATCATTGACTTCTTTATATTACCAGATTGTTTTCGTGTGATATGATAAGTAATTTAATTCTGCATCACCCTAGTGCTACAAATTCACACCACAATATAAAAATTAGATTTATTTTGTCATGTTATGTGTATTTTTGAATTTGTGCTGTTGTTGAACATGGTGACAAATAGTTGATGTTCTATGTTGCAAGCTTACCTCAATGAAGCTCAAGCTTGAGTACTGACACCAAACAAGATTTCTTAACTAGATCTCGTAACTTATATGTTGTTAGTTAGGGCTTACAAGAAAAACAAGAGGTTCGTGCTAATGTTTGGTAAGAAACAATTGTGCCACTCTTGCAACCCTTCATTGTTAGTCCCCTAGTATGTATTCCTAATGTACCCGTAACCAAGCTACTTTCTGAGGACTCTACTCATTCTGTGTTAACATAGCTTGCTGTGCACTTTTCTCCCACCCTCCCAGAATAGCATCTTTACTATACTACGTTTGATCTTTTTTTTTTCCCTTTTCTCGAACAGGTTAAATAGTCTGTGGTCATGCAATAAAAGCTTCCCTGTAGGAATGGTTCTTGTTCAGACTGATGTGAAACAAGCCATTGGATTTTGTAAAATTTCGCTCATTCCAAATGTAAAGGGGGCATGTTTTGTGGAATCAGGTTGGTTCCTTGAACTGTTATTCCTAACAGCAAACCTTAATTTTATAATGACAAAAATAATATTTTGATGGCTTATGATTTTTTATTTTTCAGTTGTAATTCAGCCAGAGATGCGTGGTAAAGGACTTGGATCATTGCTTATGAAAAAACTGGAAGGCTACATCCTGAGGTTTGGTCTCAGCTGATTTTGTTTGATTTCTAAAAATTATCTCCATACTGTTCAAAAACTGTTGATGTAATTTTTCATTTTTCAGCCGGAAACTGCACACTGTGTATTTGTCAACATTGGGTCAAGAGAAATTCTATCAGAAGTTGGGGTATTATGAATGTGAGCCGGTATCTCTGTATTCCTTTGGACTTAATTCTAACTCAACCGCTCACCTTTTACAAGGTAAAAACGAATCTGTGAAAAGCAGTATGTGTGAGGTCAACAGCCAACAAACATTGTCTGAAAACTGCTGTAAAACTGAACAGAAGAGGGATGAAGTGCAAGTTCTAGCTCCCCCTCCTCCTCCACCACCTCCTCCTCCTCCCCCACTACCGTTACCAAAAGCCAGTAACGTTAAAAATGTCTCAGCAACAAGAAATGTGAAAAGGAAGAAAAGTGCTTATTTAGTATTCCTTGCACCATCACTTCCTCCACCACCCCCTCCACCTTTACCGAAAAAACCAATAGGACAAAATGTTATGAATGATAAAACATATATGAAAAAAGAACTCATTGAATGCTGACACTGATCGATGAGAAATATTCTGGTTTCACTAACTTTTCTGTCTTATCCAGTGCTGCATGATCGTGCATTTAGAAAATGTGTTTATTAGGTGTGTGAAGCTCTAGCAAATACTACTGCTTACTAACTACCATGGAATTCAATGACCAATATGAAGTACTCCTGCAGTATTAATACTTTACTTTGATTGCTGTGATTATGTATGTGATGTGTGACCAAGGCAATATTAACTTAGGATAAATAGAGATTTTGTGGATGGAAAAAGAAGTGTTTGTCGTAATACCTGTATGAAGATAGCATTTTTATTTTCAGAAAGATTTTGTACTCTCGATTTGTAGCAAACACTTGTGCTTGCAATTGTCATTAATTTGCATTTAACAAACTTTTATTGGCTCTGCCATGTTTGGTGGGTGTATTTTTGATGCTTTCTTTTTTATGCTTTGTTTTCCATGTTGTCGCTGTATATTTCTCATTATTTGCCTTCCCTCCAAAAGAACACTACAGAGTGGAGGCGCATGTTGTGGTTAAAGGTTATTTCTAGTATGTGGGATGTTCTAGTCACATATTGTGGACAAATTTAGATTCCTCTATAAAAATGTAGATGGACTGTTAAGGCCTTTCAGACCAGCACTGTTTGTAACATGGTAGTTTTGTGCAAATTCTGTTTGGTCAGGGTTTATTAAAACTCTGCAACACTGCCATGGTTGGTCATGTATTAATAACCATTGCTTTTCTGTGACAACTTATGAAAGAACTGTTCTCAATGGAATATATTTTCATCATAAAATATCTGCATTTATTGTTGTTAATTAGTGATCCTTTGTCCAAAATGACAGCCCTCATTTTAAATGCGAGATTATTTGGGTAGTTAAAGTATTAAGAAGATACATTGCAAAATAAATGATATATTTTCATGAAATATGTAGTTTCCCTTATCTCTTCAAGTTTGTCATAAATCAATTCTAAAAACTCAACATTAAAGATAAATATGACCTGAAATACATTTGTGATTTATGCATGATACATCTGTTTGGCACAGTTTTCACTTAAATATGGTAAACATTGACAACAAAAGAGATTTTAAGCCTGGATTGGCTTGGCAATGCCAACCATTTGCCGGTAATGCTCAGGTTTATCCAGACAATCGACTAGGAAAAACCCAAGATCATGCTTGGAAATGGCTCTTCCAGGAGATGAGCCATTTTTCACTTCATAATTTGCAGATGGCTTATCTGAAACAAAAGGTACAAAGGGTTCAATAGGTAGAAAAAGAGCACAGGAAATCATTTGCATGCAGAATTGTTCTCCACAGCCCAAGGTGTATTAATGAAAAACAGTAACTTAATTTGAATAGAAAACAAGTGAAAAGCGAGCCCAACTGCCATGAGTCAAGAAACACCCAGGTAACAAGCAGACCATGCCACCACAGGAAGAGGACCATAAATTAGGGCACGTACTTTTGGAGGATGAGAATGGCTTAAGCACTTTGCGGCCAAGCCACAGCACAGACATGGCAGAGGCAGCAAAGACACCAGTCAGTCCATGGCCAGAGCTTGCCAAGCTACGTATCGCAGGCCATGAGATCTCCGTGCCTGAGCGCAAATTTCAGGAGTTGAATTGATTAACTTTAATTACTGAGATACTCATTCACCATCCAGATGAACATTCACAATTAATACCTCTACCTCTCATTATAGGTGGTCGAACACACATGCTCAAATAATGTGTAAGATTTATTTACCTTCAATGTGAGGGGGACAAACAGCAATCCAATCACGGTCACTGGACTTCATGGCCTCAAGCATTCGTTGGTGATCCTTGGTGAGGTCACGCAGTATTGGTGTTACCTCATCTAGCTGCTTAAAGAGGAAAGCTGCAGGAAGACAATACCAGTCACAGAGTTAACACTGTAAGTGAAAAAGAGGAATTCTGGAGGAAAAGAAGCTACCATTAAGTTAAATCAGATCTATCAAAACTTACAAGACATACATCCAGAAACCGGTTTGATTCCTGCTTCCTTGAGAGCATTCAGTACATTTTTTGTGCCCTCTGACATCATTGTTGTTGGCTCTGTAACAAACCATTCATTTTAGAGATTAAGGAAAAAACAGCAAAAAGCTGAGAAAGATTTTAAAAATTTGAAATATTTAAAAACTGACTGATATCATTTCGTGTGCCAAGGACGATGACAGCCCCATCAACACCCTCCACAGTTTTCTTCACATCATCGTAGTTCAAAACATCACCCTGAATGACTTCCACCTTGGAACGAACATCTTCCGGAAACTTGGAGGGATCTCTAGCCAGAGCTCGTACAGCCAGACCTGGAATAACAACATCAGCATGAAATTATATTCATTCGGATAACAGTAACAATAATCACTATCTTTTCTTGATATAGATCTTCCTACCTTTCTCCAAAGCAGCCTCAACAGCACAAAGGCCTGTACTGCCTGAGCCTCCAAAAATGGCTATCTTCTTCATGGTGAAAGGGGAAAAAACTTCCACAGAACTGTGGGTTTAACTGCTGGAAACACAAGAAAATGGTAAATTATTTCACGAACTAACACTGCTTAGGTAGCCGACAGGTGGGTAGGACTTACTTGAAAGAACGTGACTTGCTCAACGAGTGCAAACCAGCGACCGATTAGATAAACAGTGGACATGAATACATCAACCCATCAACCACGTAGTACGCCTCAGCCCGGCGACTCCTCTTTCTTCTCCCCCTCCCCCTCCCCCTCCCCCCCCCCACCCCCCATCCCCATCCCCATCCCCTCCATCTTTTTGATCTTTTGCCCCTCCTCCTTCCTCCCTCCTCCGCCCCCTCCCCCTTTCCTTGGCTTCCTTGGCTTCCAGCCGGTTGCCGGCTGCCGGCTCATTGTTATTGTTTATATTTTGAACTCACCATAACCCTCAGCAAAAGGTATTTAGTAGGTTGATTGGTTTATGTTGAATAAGCGAGCAGCCTCATTACCGAAGTAAATCTTCACCATGAAGTTTCGCGGGAAGATGAATGATTTGCCATGTATGAAACAGTTTGCAAGTAAGTAATTGTCATTGGTGACTTGTATTGGAACTAAACATGCATGTTCAATTGTTGAAAGCAGTTAAGTTGAATCTGATTCTCACTTCTCACTTGAATCTCACTCATTTATTTTATTGTGTTGTGGTTAATTTTCTAAGGTATAATACAAACCCTCAAAGGCTTGAGTCGAATGTGCGTTCTTCGTCTGTGCACAGAAAAATTTCACTTTATCATATCTCCAGAAAATATGGGTGAGCGAGGAGCCATGGTTTGGTGCACCTTAGATCAAAGTCACTTTTTTAGTGAATACAGCATGAAAGGTGTCACTGCAGAAGATAATGAGATTTATCTAGAGTTTGCTCCAGGTAGTGTGTAGTGAAGAGATGTTCGGTGCAATGAAAACATGCTAACAGATTTGTTAATACTTTTATATGAATACTTGCAGATATGTTATTAAAAGCTCTTAACTCAGTTAAATTTTCTCAAGTAGCAAAGTCAGTCAAAATTAAGTTAACAAACAAATCATATCCATGTCTGACTTTTGAGGTAGAACTGGTAAGTGCAAATGACATATTTCTGTTGACTTTTGACTTTGACCCTCCTCGTTCATTCAAACCAATTTTGTCTAGCCATCCAATGCTATGCATTCTCGAATATGTGTTCATGATGTTCCTGTAAACACTATTCCGAGAAGAGATTGGACAGACTATAAACCTCCTGACTTGCCAAGATTTGATGTAAGTACAATAAATCAATTAAATATCAGTTTATATTGTAACCATTTCCTGTAAGAATTAGGAAGTTATTCTTTTACATACAGGTGGCGATTGAGGTTCCAAGCTTGAAACTTCTTCGGGGCGTTGTGGATCGAATGAAAGCCCTACAGCCCTACATTATTATGGCAGCAAGTCCTGCTGGATCTATGTCACTGAAAGTAAATACTGACACTGCGAGTATAGCAATGCACTTTAGGGATCTTAAAATTGTAACCACCGGGTCAAGAGGTCAGTTTTGAAATTTAGACAATAGAGTTTTGCATTAGTATTGCATTGTATGGTGTAATATTCTGTGTTTTCTTATTTTGTTTCAGGAGAGGTTGCTAATAATGATGAAGACGGTGAGGAAGAAATGTTTTCTGTGAGACTAAATGCCAAGAAACTTTCATCTGTGCTCACAAGTGAATTACTACATCCTAGGAAAGTAGTGTGTCATATATTGGATGACCAGATGTTACACATGGTGTTAGAGCATGAAGATGCCTTAATGCATTACTGTGTGACATCTGTTTCAATTTAAGGGTAGATGATTATGTAGGGTTGCTTAAGAGGCGTGAACAGCAATAAAAGTTTGACCTGTAGAAGGCATTGACACTCATTTATTAACAAACACAGCAAGGTACAAACAGTAGCTAAAACTAAGCTGTTCCAGCAGCGGCCTGCGGAAGACATGAGTACTTCCTTCGTATCAAAATACCTCTCTCAATATTTTTAAAGCACAATTTGGACAAGTAAGAAAAATTTCAGTGCTCAATGATGCTTTTTTATTTTAAAAAAAAGAGGGGGAAGGGGGGAAGTATTTCAGAAGACTGTTAAAAGTTTTGATTATAAGATTTTCTTCTAATTTGATGGCCCGTCTGCAGTGTTTCTAGTATTTTATCAAATTCACAGAATAATAAACGAGAGTTCGTCATAGTTGTATTTTTCTTTCATATATTTGCCTCACCCCGAGGGGGTTGCCATCCACTAAGACACCTTGAAATTGAATTAGAACTGTCTTTGATAGTTGACTGTTACGTGCGTAGGCTAGCCACATTAGGTTTCGACCAAAAAGTACGTTCGAATTGTCTCATAGATAAAGCAGCGAACGACTCCAACAGTTACGCCGAGCATGTCGCCTGCGATTGCTCAGGTAGGACCTCCCGCGTGACACGCTTGCATGCAGCAGTCGGAATTGCCTACCCACCAGGCGCCGTGCGCTAAGCATACTTCCAGGACGATCCCTTGGCACTCGCGCATCAGTAGAGACGCCCTGATCCTCTACCAGGTCACGAAGGTCTGTGATTTCTGGGATGTGTCGGCGAGAGGCACCCCTAACGTACCGACCAGTCCGCGTGGTGCCGCGAGGCGAAGCTCCGGAACGCTCTACGTCATTAACAAGCCCGGAGAGGTAGAGGGGGGGGGGGGGGGCATTACGGATACGGGGTAGAGCGGAGGAAGGGGGTTCACACGTACAGTAGTAAGTATATAATACATCAAATCACTAAAAGAGTGGACCTCGCCAAAGAAGTTGATCCCTGCCACGAGATTTCGACTGTAAGTGTCGACATGCCGGGTACAGGGCAGACGCTATAGCGCGGAGGTCGTCAGGTAACACGATCTATTCGAACGATAACGTCCTCGCCCTTTCCCTCCTCCGATCTCGGAGTCGTTTCACGACGGAAAGGGCAGACGGAAAGTTTAAATTTCCGCTCGAATTAATTAGAAAGCGAGTGACATCATCAACAACAACAAAGTCAGCCTATGGCGCTATTTCGTAATTTCTATGAGGGTCTCGGAACAATCTCTCCTTTGTCAAAGTGTTTGGTGCCACTATTTCACACGTAGTACTTACTATGATAAATATCAGTTCGAAAGGAGTGTCAGTAACAAGGTAATAGTAACGAGTTATTTAACTCAAAGTGATTTCGCCCTGGTTTCGGAGGCTCGCTGCTCGCTGTAGCGCGCTGCTCCCCTGGCCGTCCTTCCCCTGCCTCGCCTCGCACCGCTCGCGCGCTCTTGAGAGAACTGAGCTGGGATATATTTGATTTTCTCGGGGAAAGGGAAGGCCAGGCGCCTCTGGCCTATCCGGGCGCAGCGACCGCGGCATCGACATCGACAAGGCGGAGAGAGCGAGAGAGAGGCGTCGTCTTCCCCTTTCGCTCGATAAGAGAGAGAGAGAGTGATGAAACCGAAATGCCACAACAAAACTTGTCTACGATTTCGCTACGATAATTTCGTTCCCAGTTTACGGACGAAGGGATACGGAGGTACAGTAAAATGCACGTTTACAGTCTATGCCTTGCATATCTCCGGCCCGGGTCGGGGCACAGGACTCAAAGGGCAACGCAAAAAGCACAACTTCGGTGCCTCTGCTATCGTTTCTCTACTTTTATCACGACCTCCAGGGTGCTCAGTATTTCTCTACTTTTTTTTTGTGGCCAAACTCGTGGTCATCTCATTGACCGGTGGCATTTTAAACAAGTTCCTCTTGTCTTGCTTTTTCCGTTGTTTTTTTCCCCTCCCTTGAAAAATCGACTTTATCGCCTTCCGGGTACGTTCGCACGTCCGAGCCAGCGAGCGCGCGTCCGCACAGGGAGTTCCGCTGGAGTTCTGTAGGAGTGCCGTCCAGGCACCTCTAGGTCTAGGTCTGGCTTGGGCTAGGGCGCCGGAGCCACCACTGTTCAGACAAATTGGCTGTTGCTCTCACTAGAGAGCGAGGCAGGAAAAAACGTGCGTTCGAATGAAATTCGACGTACAACGTCCAAGAACAAATCCTTGCTTATCCGAGTGCGAGTTAACACTACTCTTTTCACCCCTCAATACTTCAACGAGGCATTAAAGAGAACCAAGGAAGGCAGTCCTAGATGCCCTGCAAATAGGATGGTAGCCAGTCTTGTCGCTTAATGTGACGTGATTGGCGCCGCAATCTTCCAGTTCGCTACATCTCCAGTCAGGCTTATGTCATCTGCGAGCAAGTTTGGCACTTCGCTTTCATTCGCGTCATTTAAACAGGTGACGTTCGTCACCAGACACTATATTCGAAGTCCAGTGTGACAGTACAAGAACACTGTCAAATAACAAATAAGATTTTTTGTTTTGGAATGAGACACAAACAAACGAAAACTACACGATTCTTGAATGGCCCTCCACTTACACACAGACACACACAACACCGCAATTACTGCGTGCAGCAAACTTACAGGGGGGCACGTTGGTCGGGTTGGGGTTGGGGTTTGGGTCGGGTCGGGACGGATGGGGCTGTAAGGGGGTCACTCAGCGGCCTGCCAGGCCAGCCCGGCGTTAAGGCCAACAGGGTGCGGGAGTGGGGCAGCGGGGGGGGGGGGGGGGGGACTAGCAGAGAGGGGAGAGAAGGGGGCGTTGGAACGCTTCCCAGCTCAAGAACATCCCGAGGGAGAAGGCTTCGATAACGAGCATGTCCCCGGGGACCTTGCCCCTGCCGGCCCCTGCCCATCTCTCTGAACCCCCGGGAGCCCCTAACGGTGTTCTCAACCAGCACCCTTTTGACAAGGGACGTAGGCCTTAAAGTGGTTCAAAACGAATACAGTAGGACGGGGACAACGACCTAACCGAAGGGAAGCAAATGGTCTGGATCTTCGTCGTGTTGGCGTTCCTCCACCGCAGCGTTCCGAGCGGCGCCCGCGCCCCCTAGAAGCTGAAGTCGGCGAGGCAGTCGAGGCCGCCGAAGTCGAGGTCGCCGAGGTCGACGTCGTGGTGGCCCACACTGTCCATGGCGGAGGACGTGCAGTCCTGGTGGTACGCCGCGGCCGAGGCGGGGTGGTGGTCGTAGGCGTGTGCGCTGGCGTGCGCGTGCGGCGTGGGCGCGTGCTGGTGCACGTGCGCGACGTGGTGGCCGTGGCTGCACAGGCCGACCCCTGCCAGGTGCGCCCAGCCCCCGCCGTGGCCCCAGCCGCCCCACGCCTGCGACACGCCCGTCCCCGCCAGCAGCCCCGACGGTAGGTCCACCGTGCCCTCTGCAACATGAGGCAAAGCTGCACTGCGGCTAGACCACTTTTCAAACCGGCTTATTTCTCCGGTTTTACGGAAGAGTCCCTTCTGCGTTCGCGACCGGATTCCAAAAATCAGTTCGTTGAATATTTCAGTTTGTTGTTCTGTTTTTTTTTGTGCTACGGTTTGGCAGTTTCTTGTGATGGTTCCAACACGTTCTGAGCCCCGGACCGAAATCTGAGACGGTCATCTTCCAGCCATTTTTTCTTAACAAGAATGGCTCATACGCGATTAACCCATGTCTTACTAAGCGAGAGTGGGTGTTTTTTCTCTGCCGCTTCCTGCGCCACTTCCCTCCGCCCGACTCGGCCCTCAGCCCCTCCCTCTCCCTCTCCCTCCCAACTCACCTGTCTTCATGTCCGGGTTCGCCTCGTTCTTGCTGGGCCCCGGGGTGCCGTTGGCGGTCGTGCCGTTCTGCTTGGGTGGCGGAAGCGGCGGCAGCTGTAACAGGGAAGGGCGGGGCGGAGTGCCGTCAGGGGCCGCCTTTGGGCCGCCTTTGGGCCGCAGCACACCAAACCGCGAAGGCGCGAAGGTGTGTCACAATGCATCGCCTACGAGGGGCATGGCAACGGTGGACTGAGCGAAGTTAAACGACACAGATTATTTCTCTAGAATTTTTGGGGGCGGGGGGCGTGGCCGCCGGTGGCAGTGTCGTCCTGGGGCCGAAGCCCGGCTACGCCACTGCGCGGGGATCGATCCTTGCTCCCCATCCATCCATCCATCCATCCTCTTCTCTTCCCCACGCCATGCTACGCCAGCCGGCGTGCCATCCGTGCCATACGACGTGCAACGTGAGAAAGCGCGCGAGTACATGGCAGTACTTACCGTGCGACTGATGGCCGTCATCCATTCACTGCGGACAAAAGAGAAGAAAGGAGGGGTGTTAGTGCGCGTGCTTGTGGGGCTCCGGGCTCCGAGCTCCGGGCTCCGGGCTCCGGGCAGGCGGCGCGGCAGCGCTGGGCCGGGCCGTCTTCTTACTGAACGTCGGAGTCGGAGGAAACGGCAGTTACAGAAGGCGGCTTGTTTTGCATCGGCAACAGGGCCCGTCCGGCGGGGCGGGGACGCGACCAGCCTTGACCCGGCGGCCCACGGCTCGTGCCCCGTGGACCGGATACGGAACCTAACGGGATGGCGACGGCCGTGCCGCGGAACGTGACAACGTGTCACGTGACCCAGCGGAGCGGCCGGGCCGGGGGAGGCCGGGTGCCTTCGGCCGTGCCATATCTCTGCCCGGGGCGGCAGCCGGAAGGGCCGGCGGGGGCAAGGGCTGGGCAGTCCCCTTGGCAGAGCTCTCGGCGGGGCCCTCGGCGGGGCCGGCAGCCGCAAGACACTTGTCAGCCCTTTGTCTGTCGCCCCTTAAGGCCCGCCCGTCTAGTCCCTGATGGCTCCAGTCCCGGGCCCGGCCTCCGCCCTACACAGGCTTGATGGACCTGCTTCGCCTGCTTGATGGCGTGCCCGACGGAATTAACAAGGCTTGCTGTGGGGTCGGCCGGAGAGGCGGGGCGGGGGCAGTGGGGGCGGCCGCCTGAGCAGGGCACGGCTGAGGTGGGAGTGTTCAGCACCGAGAGAGGAAAAGAAAGAGAGGAGAAAAGTGTCAAGGGCAGCGAATCCTTCAATATCAGCGCCACAGGGCTGGGCCCGCACCACAGGGCCAGCACCGCGCAGGGCACGGGACTTTGCGAGTGTAATATTCTGTCTCATGAATGAGAATCATGTCCCCCTTCCCCGTCTTTCTTTCTTTCTTTTTTTTTTTTTTCGTTTGTTTTTCTTTGTATCACCCGCGTCTCAAAGGCCGACCCGCGCAAACGATATTTTGGTTTCCAACAAGGAACAATTTCTTCTTTAAAAAAAAGAAAAACAAGAGGGAGAGGGAGAGATGAATTTTCAAAGTCAACGAACACGCCGCTCTCTTCTCAGCCGCATTCGGCCTCGCCCGCCCCCGCAGCCGCAGTCACGCGTCGCACATTCGCAGAAACTCTGATTACGTGATCGCGCGCACGGCTCTGCGTCTCTGCGGAGCTCCGCCGGCCGCGTCCAGCCGAGGAAGGGGCACACAAGAAATCCGCAACTCAGCAGTATGAGGAAAATCAATGGCACGGCAGTAGAGAAGATCCTGTCAGAGCGGGGGCGCTGCGGGGGAGGGGAGGGGAGGGGCGTATACGCCCCTTGTGATGTGCACGATCTGAACGGAACATCTCTTTTCACCGGCCCCCCGGCCCCGCCCAGTTCACAGGGCACGCTCCCACTCTGGCTCCCACCCTCCCACGCCACTCTCTGCACCGCATGCAGCCCTAATGTGGCGCCTTGTGGCCAGATTGGCGGGCTACACTACGTGTTACACACGAGTGTATTAGCGGCGCGCGGCAGGTTGTAGAGAAATAAAGGCAGCGGCTCCCCAGCGGCGGCCCTATTCGCGCCGACGGAGGGGGAGGTTTGGGAGGCGGAGGGGGAGGTTATGCCTGGCTCTGCGCGCGTGCCCATGCGTGGCATCAAAAGCCTGCTCTGCGGGGGTGAATTGGGTACGGGTAGTCGGACGGGAGGAGGGGGGGGGGGAGGGGGCGCCGGCCAGTCACCCCACGCCACGCCGCGTCACGGCAGGGGCCGCCAAAGGTCATGTGGGATAAGAAGGGAGGCAGGCGGAGGCAGAGTATTGGTTTCGCCCAATATGTACTTACAAACGGCCAACACAGAAGAGAGAATGGGATTTGGGAGGTGGGGGGGGGGGGGGGTAGTAGGGCAGGTATTGTGTTCAAGAAAAGCGCATCGGGAGCAATGTGCCGCATGACATCAATTTGGTTAGCGGGTATACCTCTCACCCCCCCCCCCCCCCCCCCCCCCCCCCCCCGATGTGCGGGGAAACCGTGTGGAGTTCGGAATCACGCCCAAACCACAATGAGCTCAAACTCACGCACATCTACGCTCTCTGCCCCCCGCGAGTCAGTGGCCCGCGGATACTCACTGGCACTCCTCCATGGTCCTGGCCAGCAGCCAGTGCACCTTGTGGCGGCTGGGCGTGCGGGTGCCCACGGCCAGCAGCTGGACCACCATGCTGCCCTTGGGCAGCTCGGGCCGGTCCGGGATGCGCTGCGTGTACTGCGACACGGCCAGCAGCTCGGGCGACTCCCGGACGCGCACGGAGCCGTCAGGGCAGGGCCGGCCCTTCTCCTTGTACCAGCACAGCGTCGAGTCGTCGTACAGCACCACCCACTGCTCGCGCCAGGAGCTGGGGCCCAGCAGCCGCTCTGGAACCGAACACAGAGGAGAACGCAGGTACTCCGTAGAAGGCGGTCACACTGTGTTTTTATTGCAAAATAATTGCAATAACATGTCCTTGCAATTATTTTGCAAGGACATGTCATTGGAAAAAAAGTTGCGATCACGCTTCCAGTGCATCCAACATTTTTGCAGTGATCATCGCAGGATTTCGCAAAAATCATTGCAATTTTTATCGTCATTGCAATTTCATTTACAACTTCAGAACAACGAGAAAAAGAGGAAGAAAAAGGGGGGGGGGGTGAAGTTATTCATCTTTCTAGTGGTATTTGAAACCGCGTCCGACAACTATCAAGCACGTCAAGCAGCACCCTGGAAGAAGCACTTACGATCTGCTTTTTTTCTTTCTCTTTTTTTGTGTCGGTGTGTAATAAAACATCTCCGCAGTGCACATCAACATTCAGCTACAAAACGACATAGGCGACGTCGTTTTTTGCAATTTTCGCGCATCCCTGCCAGCTGACACCATAAAATTTTCCGGAAAATCTTTCTTGGAACTCGCGAGCATTTGCTTGTGTGGGAGTTCACGCAACCAGGACCCACAGCCACCGCATCCACTGTAATCCTATCCCGGCGATGACCCCTGGCAGCCGGAACAGCGCGTGCCCCGCTGCACGTTATTTGTTGATTTTCATATCTGCTCCCCGTCGACAGGGACAAGACCTCTCCTGGCCAGCCCCCCCCCCCTCCCCTCTTCCCACGTGGTATATGGACGCGCGCTGCCGCTTCGCTCCGTTTCCAGGTCAGGCATGGACTCGCCCGGCTCAGCCGACCACGCCCCGCCCCACCCCGCCCCGCCCCGCCCCGCCCCTCCCAGCGCCACTTGGAGCCGCCGGGGCCGACGACACCCTTCCGCCCCGCCACGTGTGCCGCCACCAGCCCCCCAAGCGTGTTTGGAGAGGCACCATGCAGACAGGGCTGGGCGGGACTGGCCGAAACACGACGCACTCTGTCCCACTACAACAGCGCCCGATTGCCCCGGCGGCGAGGCGAGCGAGAGAGCGATCGGAAACCGTTCCAAGGACGGACGAGGGGTCGGAGCGGCGGGCGGCGCGACGCGACGCAAAATAGCAGACCCGTGTGTAGGGTGCGGCGGGGCGGAGAGTGGCACGGCCACGGCCACGGGACGGCCACGGGACGGCCACGTCGCGAGGCGAGGCGTATCAAGCGCGACCCACCCCCTGCCACGGCGCGACCCCAGCGCGGCTGGGCGCCTGGCGGGTAGGCAACGTGGAGACACGGATGCTGTGCGGGCCGGCCTACCCACTCCTCGGCAGGCGCTTGGAGGCTAGCGCGCTCGGCTGGGCGCCTGGCGGGTAGGCAACGCGGAGACACGGATGCTGTGCGGGCTGGCCTACCCACTCCGCAGCAGGCGCGTTACGTAGTCCTGGCATGTCCGACTGCCGAAAGCTCTCCTCGACAATCAATTAGTTTGCGCAAATCACGTCGTTTGGAGGCGACAGGCCGAAAGGGATGAGAGAGAGCGCGCGCGCGAGATAGATAGATAGATAGATAGAGAGAGAGAGAGAGAGAGAGAGAGAGAGAGAGAGAGAGAGAGAGAGAGGGGGGGGGGAGAGAGGGGGGGAGGGGGGAAGAGTTGTTATCCGGGGCTGCTGCGTGGTACGTCTCGATACCGGACGCGACATCATCAACGACCTGACAAAGCTACTCCGTGTAAGGGGCGCGAGGCACGAGCCGCCCAGTCAGGCCTGACCCCGTCCCGGGCGGTGGGGGGGGGGGGCGGTGGGGGACGTGTCCTCAGATTCCATCACAATGGGCCGCCCCCAAACTCCCTCCCTCTCACCGGCGGCCCCTTTGCAGGCCGTCTGCCCCCCGCTGGTCCCCTGTCCGGCCCCAACGCGCAGCGCGCGGACTCCAACTCCAACACGCCTGGCCAAGTAACTAACTCAAACCCCGGCGGGGCCCAAGTAACGCTTCCAAGTGGGCGAAGAAGGTCCCCGCGGCACCCGCAGACCTCCCACCGAATCAACTCAAAGATTTGCCTCGCCGAGTAGTTTTAGTTCCCACGGACGGCTGCCTAAAAGGGGCCGCCCCCCGCTCGGCTCCGCAGAGTGTATTCGTGCCGCCCGCGTTCGAGACGAACCGAGAGAGAATGAATTGGTGTGGAGGTCACACTGGTGAGTGCCGGAAAGGAGGCAGGAAGAGTACGAACGGAAGGGTGCAGGAGAGGAGGGGGGATGTGAAGGCTCGGGGGATGATGGAAAAGGAGAGAAAGTAAGGGTGTGTGCGAAGGGGAGTGAGTGGGAGTGAGAGAAAGGGAAAGAGAGAGAGAGAGAGAGAGAGAGAGAGAGAGAGAGAGAGAGAGAGAGAGAGAGAGAGAGAGAGAAAGCGGAGGAACACGCGACGCCAGGATAGGACTTTTAGTGCACACTGCCGCTGCACGAGCGCGCCCGGCCTGAATGGACAATCAATACCGTGATGGACCAGTTAATCCGAACGGGACGTGCTGCTCCCGGTGCTCTCAGCGCACACGTCTCCAGGCCCCAGGACGCAGCTCTGCGGGGGGCCTGCGGGGGGTTCACGGGGGGCCGGGACGGGTGCCACCAGAATCACATCGCCCATCTCGCCGGCAGCGAAAAGTTGTCTGCTGCTGCTGCTGGAGTTGGAGAGAATAATTCCAGAGCAGCGAACGTTGTGCCCGGCCGGGGATGGGCCGCCCCTACCCGCCCCGTGGGCCCCGCGCCGGCACGCGGCGGCACAGCGGCGCGGCCCACTCCCTGCCTTGAGCCCCACGACCCCTCACCCCCGGCCGGTGGAAGCTAAACGCCTGTTGGAGGTGAGGTAGAACAGCCCGCCCCGCCAGCCGCCAGCCACGCCTGCGCTGCGCTGCGCCGCGGGTCTGCCTACCCATCACGGCGCTCTCCGACGTCTCCGCCGCAAGTTTCCACGGGACCTGCGGGACTCCGAGCCGAGCTCCTCCTCCCCTCGCCTGGATCAGCCAAGCTAGCACGCTTTGCTCTCTCTCTCTCTCTCTCTCTCTCTCTCTCTCTCTCTCTCTCTCTCTCTCTCTCTCTCTCTCTCTCTCTCTCTCTCTCTCTCTCTCTCTCTCTCTCTCTCTCTCTCTCTCTCTCTCTCTCTCTCTCTCTCTCTCTCTCTCTCTCTCTCTCTCTCTCTCTCTCTCTCTCTCTCTCTCTCTCTCTCTCTCTCTCTCTCTCTCTCTCTCTCTCTCTCTCTCTCTCTCTCTCTCTCTCTCTGTCCCCCACCCCTCGGAGGAGGTGGCCGCGATGATGAAATGGCCCAGCAACTTGCTCCTTGTAGGGGAGGAATTCGCGGTCGGACGCGGTTCGCAAAACAAAGCGCTGGCCGTGCGCGACCCTCCTACGGCCTGCGGAGGGCCACAGGGCGGCAGGGCACCGGTTTGGGTACCGTCCCGCCGCGGGCACCGCAGTGCAAAGCCCTCTCCGCTGCTGCTGCTGCTGCTGCTGCTGCTGCTGCTGCTGCTGCTGCTGCTGCTGCTGCTGCTGCTGCTCCTCCTCCTCCTCCTCCTCCTCCTCCTCCTCCTCCTCCTCCTCCTCCTCCTCCTCCTCCTCCTCCTCCTCCTCCTCCTCCTTTTCGCAAGAAGTAATCTGGCAAGGCAGCACAGCACCACAGTGCGCGGTGCGGTGCGGTATGCGTGCCGCTGTGCTGTGCCGCGGTAGATGCAGGCGCAAAAGTTTGTCTGCTCGCCTTCACAAACAGCGGCGGAGGCGGCGGCGTGAGTGGAGTGGATACCCCTCCGCAGGAGAAGGAAAGAGCCATTCTTGTTAAGAAGAAACGGCTGGAAGGTGGCTATTTCAAATTTCGGTCTGGGGCTCAGAACAATGGTAGGACCATCAAAAGGAACTGCCAAGCCACCCAAAAAAATAATTTAAAAAAATGAGTTTAATTCTTTTTTTTGGAAAAAATAAATGAAAAACGATTGTGAAACAACGACCTGATTTTTGGAAACAGAAATTCACAAAACGCAATTCTAGACACCCCAAACAACAACAATCTAGTTGAAAGCAGAAGTCCTTGCTCGAAAGCTGCTGCTGCTGCCGCCGCCGCTGCTGTGGTCAAACCGGGTCAGCGCGGCCGCACGTCCCGAGTGCCGCCGCAGCCACCGTCGCGGTGCCACACCACGTAATCGTCGGTGCACAGGGGAGCGCGGGGGCAGCAGGGGCAGCGGGGGCGGCAGCGGGGAGGTCAGTGGGGGCCGTGTCGGCCGCGCTGAGTTTTCGGTCCCTTAAGGAACAGTCACGTCCGAACATCGTGCTCCACTCCCCCCTCTCTCCTCTTGAGTCCAGCGCAGTCACCACATCTAACTCCTCCTTTTTATGGGGGTTCCCCCGAGGGGTGCGGGATGCGGGGTAGGGGTGGGGGGATGCACTTCGGACCCGGTGGGGTAAAACAGCCACACCACATTTTGCGCGCGCGCGCGCGAGAGAGAGAGAGAGAGAGAGAGAGAGAGAGAGAGAGAGAGAGAGAGAGAGAGAGAGAGAGAGAGAGAGAGACAGAGACAGAGACAGAGAGAGAGAGAGAGAGAGAGAGAGAGAGAGAGAGAGAGAGAGAGAGAGAGAGAGAGAGAGAGAGAGAGAGAGAGAGAGAGAGAGAGAGAGAGAGAGAGAGAGACAGACAGACAGACAGACAGACAGACAGATAGACAGACAGACAGACAGAGGGGGGGGGGGGGGGGGTTGAGGAGAGTTGAATAATAGATACTTGAGCCCGCGTGATAAATCAATTTTTTTTGGAAGAGTACTCACTTTTATGGCGCAGCAGATACCCGCCCTTGATCTGCCGAGCCGGCGTCATCTGGAACACACCAACACACATTTTTTTTCTAGCGTCAATTTTTTTTTAGAGTTCGGGTTGTGTCGCCTACGGCCGCACCAATGGCGTCGTACTCGCAACGCGGGTGTGCAAAGTTTGAGGGCGGGACGGAAGTGAGACGGGGCTCCAGCCTTTATCGTGTGAGCAGCCCCCCCCCCCCCCAAATGCCATGACTACAATCCACCAAACAGCTTTCATCTCTCTGCGAATTTCGTGAAATGGGAAAAGTTGTTTGTATAGTCCCCTCCCTTCCCTTCCCTACCCTTCCCCGTGGCGAGGCCGAGCGCAGTGGCGCGCGGCACGGAGGAATGTACAAACTCGGCCGCGGGTGGGGCGGGGCGGGGCCACGTAATGAGTCTTTACACCTTCATTCCAAGATCTAATAAAATTGTCACTTCCCTCCGATTTACCACCTCTGAAGAAACGGCCGGGGGTCGGTTTTAAAAACGGGTTTAAGGGCGAATGGGGACAGAAGTGAAACGTTTGCATGAATTTGGGGAGGGGTGTGGAGAGGGCGGAGGGGCAAGGACGCTGCCAGCAGCAGCGACCGCCAGGCACGCCTAGCAGGCAGCGGAGAAAGCAGAAAGCGCGCGCGCGGGTGCCAGTGATTCAGTTTGTCTGGCAGGACTCCCCGCAGGGCCCCGCGGACCCCCCCCCCCCCCCCGCAGACACACCTTGCGGCGGCCTTTAAGCCCGTCCGCGGGATATGCGCGCGGCATGACCGCTTTACTACACTATTCCGCACTTTTCTCCCGCCCGCGCCTCCGTCTCCTCCATCGACTTGCAACGACAGGGAGATCTACCGACCCCCCCCCCCCTCCCCTCCTCCCGATCCCCCAACCCTTCGCTCCTTTTCTCTCGCCCTTGTCTGAAGCAAAACCGGTGCACGCATCGACTCTACCGCCGCCCGACGCAAGTGTGCCGTGAGACCGCACCCTCCACACCCCTCCCCTGTCCTGTCCGCGAGTAGAAGCTAGCTCGAACTGAAGCGCCCCGGGGACTCGGCTGTCGCTGCGCCCCTCTCTATTCAAGTGGAGCGGCACGGCTGAGGCTGTGTGGCGGCGGCGCGTCGGATGTCCTGATGGCGCGTTGGGAAAGCAGCAGGGCGCAGCCATCAGATGCCGATGCGGCGGGGGCGGGCCGGGGGTGGGCCGGGGGCGGGCCGGGGGCGGGCCGGGCCTGTTCAGCGCAGAGGCGCCAACTGGGCGCCCTAACGCTGTCTGGAAAAAAATACACTTCAGGTTCAAGCGTGGGTACGGCCAGCGCCAGCCCGCAGCAGGCACAGGCAGACACCGGGAGCTGCAGCTGCAGCCACCACCACCACCGCAGCAGGCACAGGCAGACAACGGGAGCTGCAGCTGCAGCCACCACCACCACCGCAGCAGGCACAGGCAGACACCGGGAGCTGCAGCTGCAGCCACCACCACCACCGCAGCAGGCACAGGCAGACACCGGGAGCTGCAGCTGCAGCCACCATCACCACCACTGCTCCACCGCAGGACCTGCGCCACAGGCACGAACAGAACGGGTGGTCACGAGCGGTCTCCGCTCCTCACAGCGTGGTGCAAGCGCGATGCAAGCGTACCAGAAAAATAAATTCTGATGATGTTTCGGACTATTTTTTGATGAAAAATTCTGAATATTTTTTCGACTCTTTTTTGTTGGGTGCACACTGATTTATTAATCTTTTTTTTTTATTGGGGACCCCTTGGGGTGTCACGTTACGGTTACTTACCGCGTCGGCCGGCTGTGCCTGCTGTCCCGAGCAGGCGCACTTGGCCCGTGGCGGACCCAGGGTGGCCGCGGGTCGTGCCCGGCCTGAGCCCGGCCCTCCTGTACGCCCTCCTGTAGGCCCTCCTGTAGGCCCGCGGGGGACCCGGGCGCGGTGCGCTGCCTGGCGCTGCGGATGCGCCCTGCGCTCTCACATGACGCCCAGCTTCACGCCGAGCGGATAGGACGCCAGGCGGCTCCGGCGCGGCAGGCGGGGCGGGGCGGGGCGGGGCACAGCGGCGTGCCGTGTGGTGTGGAGCCGTGAAGCCGTGAGCCGCGGGCCTACAGTCGGCTCGGCTCGGCTCGGCTCGGCTCCTGCCTTAGTGGGGGTCGGGCTTGCTCTGACCCCACCGGTCCGACTCCGGCGACTGTGTTTTACTTCACTGAGGGGTTGGAGCGCGGCCCAAGTGCGCCTGCCCGGCCTGCGCCCCCACCCCCGAGAGCCCCCCACTCCGCCACCGCCTCTGATCCCGCCGCCGCCACCCCCACCGACATTACCTACGCCACCCCTTCCACATTGCGTGGGTCGATCGTTGCATTATTACAATGGGGCGTCGCCCCTCCCCCCCCCCCCTTTGCCTCGGTCTCGACAGCAGACGGGAGAAAGGGGGGGGGGGACCCCTGCCCCCAAAGTAACCTTTTCCCTCCCAAATCTCGCGTACGTTCCCGGGGGAATTCCCGTTTTGCCACTAACCGGAAATGTAATTTCATTTTGTATTCTGAGGTGCCGCTCGGCCGGAGCACTCAGCTCAGCAGCGTGCGTGCCGTGAACCGCGAACCTGATTGATGAGCTGAATCTGAGATGAGATTATTAAGAAAGAGGGAAGTCCCTTCTACAGGCGAGGATGAAAATCTAGGCAAAACCTCTACAAGCCAAGTGGCCTAGACCCTCGACGCACATCGTGCGGCCCATTACTGTCACAAAAGTCTACCGCACGATCGGATTCGATGCCGATTCTACGGCGAAGTTCGTCCGTCAATTTTTAGACGAGTTTGCACAATTTAATTGCCTGAGACTAGCCGAGCCCAGAGCACGGGTGGAGCGCATGTGAGGTGCGAGATCACTGACGATCCTCAGCGGCATATACCAGGTGTATCACTGGCCCCGTGCAGTTTCGGTTTTAGGCAGTCACGCCTATGGCCGAGCCAGAAAGAGACGGAGATAGTGCGTTGCGGGACTGCCTAAAACCAAAACTGCCTGGGGCCAATGATACACCTGGTATATGATATCCCCATCCTCGTCTCCTTGGCTGAACAGGTCTATCTGGAGAACACCCGCGCGGCAACTTCAGCAGCTGTGGGACTTCCCTGGTCATTTTCGAGCAATCAGAAACGGGATGAGAATGCCGGATTTCCGGGACTTAGGGCTCAGCATCTTAGTTACAGACTGCAGACTTTAGTGTTTCCTTTTCAAATCAATGTATACTGGCACTGAAGATGGGCAGGACTAAACATTCAAAACAACCGCGTCCAACAATTTTTAATCACTGGTGCCAACAGTAAATTCAGCAAGGAATACTGGAGGAAACTCACAGTTTCTCCTATTTAATTTTAAAGCGTGCTGTTCTTTTTAGTAATATTTGCCTAGAAGTAAATGCTAATGGAAACTGAACACCCATATTATAATCGGATTTTCGCTGAGTTTGTTGGTATCCGTTACCAAAACAGCGTAACCTTAACCTAACCTCGGCTTTGTCCGTTTGTCTGCAAAAGTGTTTATGTGATCCGGATTATCGATTGTTTTGGTACCAGGGTTTTTCAATGCCTTAAAAGTTTGTGATTAGGTGGAGGAGAACCTCTGAGGCAATGAGGAGAAATTACCTGCGGAGTGATGATGGAACGACCCAACCCCTGACTTAGACTTACTATTGATGAGGTTACTGCTACAGATGCTGTAACTTGTTTTCAACTTTATTGGATTTATTTGGCAGAATCGGTCCCTTTGAAATGATAAAAGAAGTGGATGGGGATTTCTCCTTTCCCATTTTTCGTGGGGAACGGAAGCTGAAGAAGAATCATGGAAAAGAAAAGTGTTGAGGTTCAGGTTGGATTGGATAGTGATTTTGCCCTGCTCCTCCGGGAGTCTCTAACATATGAAAACAAAATGGAATCAAGATCGAAAAGCAAATTGCGTGGCTTTATCCTAGTATGCCTCTTATTGGCTGTTAGTGGCATCGTTTATGTTGGCTATTTCTGCCCTGATCATGTTTGTGCCCTGACATCTCGTGAACCGAGCTGGACAGATTTGTCTGCGAAATTTCCTATTCAAGATAATATAGGAAAACCTTCGTTGACACACTCTAACCCTGTAAATATGAAGGCATCAAACTTCGGATTAAGTTATGATGAAGTGCTCAATGAAAATTTTCAATTTGATATGAACGCACATGATGTAATGGTATTTTTACACATTCAAAAAACTGGTGGAACCTCATTTGGAAGACATTTAGTTAGAGATTTAGATCTCCAACGTCCTTGTACTTGTCAACGAAAACGGAAAAGATGCTATTGTTTCCGACCCAATCGAAATGAAAACTGGCTTTTCAGTCGGTATTCTACAGGTTGGAAGTGTGGTCTTCATGCTGATTGGACGGAACTTACAACCTGTGTTGATTCTGAACTGGACAAAAATGAAGGAGATTCAGTGAAAAGAAGGTATTTTTTGTTGCATAACTTCTTGAAAGGGTTTTATTTGGAATCTCATCACTATCAATTTATTTGTTTTCTAGGTACTTCTACATAACATTGTTACGAGAACCCATCAGTAGATTTTTGTCTGAGTTTCGACATGTACAGAGAGGTGCTACTTGGAGGAATTCTCGACATTTTTGTGGAGGTCGTACCCCAACTCCAGAGGAATTGCCTCAATGTTACCAGGGTGCAGCATGGCTGGATGTATCTTTGGATGACTTTGTTGCTTGTCCATACAATCTGGCTGCTAACCGGTATGTGTTATGCAGTCACCTGCTGTCATGGAATAATTTCAATATCAGTAAACACAATTTCTTTCATTTTAGGCAAACCCGAATGTTAGCCGACCTTGCTCTGGTTGGATGTTATAACATGTCATACATGCCCTCCATAGAAGAACGAAATAGAGTAATGCTTGCCAGTGCCAAGAAAAATCTTGCATCTATGTCATTTTTTGGACTAACTGAGCATCAGAAGGTAAATTTGTTGTTTATTTCCTAATTAATTTCTTACTTCTGTACAAAATCGCATATTAGAATGTGCCTCTTCCTCTTTTTCAGGAAAGTCAATATGTTTTTGAAGAAACATTCAATCTCCGCTTTGCTGTGCCATTTGATCAACACAATGCAACCGTATCTAGTCTCACTTTATCTACACTCCGTCCTGACCAAGTGGCAGCTGTGAAAAAGTTAAATGCGTTAGATTTGGAACTTTATGACTTTGCTCAGAAACTAATGTATCAGAGGTTTGCAAGATTGAAGGCTCGAGATCCCCAATTTGAAGATCGCTTTGCTCACTTAGGTGAGTTGAGAGGACGTGGTGGTGCAGAGCTTGATTGGGACAAAATGCTTGAAGAAGATGAGGATGCAACATCATCAGGTATCAACACCTAAAATCGTTTTAAAAACAGTTTACTCTTGCATTATCAATAGCACAATGAATTAATTCTTCTCTAAGGAGTAATAAGACTGAAGGAAACCATTGTGTTGCATGTATAAGTGTAGTATTGGAAGAACTCCAGTGATCGTTAGGGTTATTTAATTCTTGAATGGAATTTATTACAACTTAGGTTGTGTCCTGATTCTTTGAGACAATCATAACATTTATCGGTAGAAGTGAACTTCTAAATATTGTCTGTTGTGTGCCATATACCCAAAAGAATGATTTTGGAGCCAAAATTTAGTGTAAGGTTTAGAATTTCATCGTTAAAATTTTGAGGACTCCCCTGCAACAGTGGATGTTTATTATTGTGTACCTTTCTTACATATCTGCGCTGCGATAAATGCCATTTTTAATTAAGAACGTGTATTTTTATTTGCAACAGGTATGTTATAGAAATCTGTGATTTTTCTTGCCAGAGCTGTTATCATTGACAGTTCTTTCATATCTTTTCAAACATGTAGCGATTGTTTTTTTTTTTTGTGTGTATTTCAAATGTCAATATTGAAAGAAGACAGTTATAGGCAGTCTTGCCATTTTTTGAAACAATTTTATTTTCCTAAAAGTTCATCCTTAGCTGTATTCTATTCCTCTCTATGCTCTCTTTTCCTCCCCTAGTTTTAGATTATCTTGATGGAAAATTACACACCCTCTGTTGTAGGACAGCCACCCAAAATCCAGTTGTACTTCTGCCCTGAACCCATGTATAAAACTTTTAGCATAGCAATGTCCAGTTGCATCTAAGAAAAGTAAGGAAGAAAATTGCTTGATGATTTTTTTTAGAAAACAAAATGTAGCATTTAAGGATTGCTGGTCTCCTTACGTTAGGCAAAACTTCAAAATATCATTGCTGTTTTAGAGTATTGGAATTTTGCATGTTTTCTTCCAAGTCTCCCATTTTACAGTTTTTTTTCTTTTTTTTAAAGGATACTGATGTATAATTGTGATATTGTCCCCCCGTGTATGTAGTTACTAATACTGGAGGAAGGAATACCTTACAAAGTGACTTGCAGAAGAAAGTGAAGCTCACACTGTCATTATCATATTTCAATCATTAAATGCATACTTGGATTCATTTATATTGTTATATCATTTTGTAATGTGTATTATAGCTTTGCTATCCAGTGCTCAAGTAATGGATTCTTCAGTTTCCAATTGTTTTATCACTATGTATAGCTTTAAATTACTGTATGACATGACTCCCTTCATGAGGCAGTACAGTTTCATTCCAGCTAATAAGTTATTTAGTGAAATTTTAATTTGAAGGCAGATGTCACTAGGGTTTGCAGAGTCTTGTTGTATTCTTAGACTTTCGTATTTTCTCAGGTTTGGTCAGATTATCCACTTCCAAGTGAAGCTCAGTTTGTTGTATAGATCTAATTTGTAATCTTAAAGCAGCTGCTGTTTGCATTTCTTTCCTTTTAAGGCTGAGGCTTAACCTGGGGTCAAGACTTTGTAATGCTGATGAAATGAAGGGTGAGGCACATGTGAGGAATTGTATGTATTTTGTGTATGGATTCAATATTGTACTTTTAACACACTAAGTTCACACAGAAATTTTTGTTACTTATTGAATGGGCACATGATCTTGTAAGTGAATCTTTGAAGATCTCACTGTGGTTCACTCATCTAAAATCTAAAAGTTAGTTTGAAACTAAATGTTAACTTATTTTTACACTGAAAATTTCTGTCAGATAGCACTACTTGTTTAACTTTAGTATCAAAGTGACGCAAATTGTCTGATTATTTTTGGTACAGAACTAACAGAATGGTAGTTGTAGGAATTTCTTCAATATTTTAGGTTTTTCCCTTTACCATCTGCTAGAATAATAAAATTTCATTTTCTTGCGATATTTTGTAATGTTCCAGGAGTGTTAGGAAAAAACTCTTTTGTCTTCAAATCTTCTCCAAACAATGTGTTTCAGTGCGTTTCCATATGTGTTTCAGCATTTTATTGTCTAAGGCTAGTATTCAAGAATTTTTCTAAACATAATAGAATAATCTAATTAACATTACATGTGATTTAGTAACCACTCTTAAGTTTATTGTAATATTAGTTCTTATAAATATGTATTTGTAGCATGGCCAATAGTTCACTGTAGATAGTGACCCAAACAAGTGTTAGATGAGTTTTTGATCACACCTATTCACTGATCAAGGAGGGTTTAGCCATTACTATTTGGACTGATCTTTAAAAGGAAAAATGATCTAAGCCTTCCAATTCTTTCTTCACTTTTGATTCAGTGAACGTTATGGTAATCGAGGCAATCTGAAGCCCTTCAAAGCTCATGAGTAATGGGTTCCATGTTTATCTGGCTTAGTACACGGCAGTTCAGCATTTCATAACCATTATCTTCCCATTGTTGAACGGGTGGTCTGCAGCAGTTTTATGCATCTAAATATGTATTAAAAGAGACTTGTAAACACATTTGTACTAGTAACTTTGTCAATCTTTACCCTCATAATAATAGATACACATGCATAAAACTGGACATGTGCCTACATGTGACAAGGTTCAGGGAAGACCGAGCAACTTTCGTGTGTCTTTGGCTTTCATTCACCGAACGCTCGCCAACGGGACAGGAAAGCATGTATGTATTCTAGCGAGGATTAGGTTCCAAAACAGAAACAGATGGAGGTGGAAGGGTCCATCCCCTCTACTCTTTTTAGAGGAGGGGAGTCACGCCCTCTGGTGGTAGCGACGCGAAACATAACCAGATGCAGTTCTTCCCGAATCCCGAACCATCCGAATTTTGTTTGTTTGCCGGATTCATTAGAGATTGCATAAATATAGTTTCTTTTCTGAGTCTGTTGCTCTGATACTTCCTTTGCAGAATTCCGATTTTGAGTGAAGGCGTTTTTGGGTATAGCTACAACACCTATCTGCCAAAGAATGGACCGAAAATACAAGATGAACGAGGGCGACTGGGTTTGCTCGGATGCCTCGTAAGTGCATTGTTTTCCTTCACGCTGGGCTTAAGAGCAATACAAACTTCAAAACCAAACGAGGCGTCTTCATTTCGACTTCCATTAACGCACAGGCATACCTCACATTTCTTGAAAATGTTACTGAGAGCAAACTTGTGGTCTAAGACTAGCACTATGTCAGCATGGTTGCACACAAATCCAGTCTGCTAGTATACAACAAACACGTACACACTGTGCGTTCCTCAGCACAATTACAGCGCATTGCTTTCTTTTCAAGTCATATAGTTTTTATTAAATTTCTCATTTTTCCCTTACATAGTATATAGATGGAACACAAAATATTCCATTCCTAAGAGGTTAGATCATTGAATTGAGCTTGTGTAATTCTTTTAATTATTAGTATACTGTGAAGTATATTAACATGTAACTCTCCAATAAAATTTATTTCTTTTCCCTCAGTATAAATTTGTCATTTGACCACGTGATGACAATCATTCAGTCTTCTTATTGCAAAACCCTTAAGAGGATGAGGAAAGCGTCTTCATTGTTAATGCAGAGAATTGAATTCCTAAACATTTTGGTTTTTGTAAAATTTCTGCTTCATTTTCTCTGCAACACTTAGACTTTGAAGAATTTCATCTTTTGTCTTTGTCTGTTACCTGTTATAAAATATGGGATATAAAGATTTCATTGTGTTGTCTGTCTTACCAGGTGCGGAAACCTGAACTTTGCACGGAGGACCTCTTGCAATCGATGCAACAGAGGTATAGTTAAGAAAACTGTAGTTGATTTGATTTCTAGCTATTTTCCTTTATGGGCTTGTACTATGTACAAATGGAATTGCATTGTTTATTTTTTGTCTACCAATTGCCAGAAAAAGGGACCTAAACATTTATAATTTCTTTCTTCTAGTTTGTAATTGCAATTTTCAGCTTCTGAAATTATGTATTTCAGTCTTGAAAATTTGTTTTTATTTTGGTTATAGAACGAGAAGACTTACCTCAGCAGAAAAAGAAATTGTGTACAGAAATTGGAAAGGCGGCAGCTGAGAAAAGCAAAGGACTGTTTAGTGCTGATGACTGGCAGTGTAATAAGTGAGTTTTACCAAAATGATGTATCTTAGTTTTATCTGTTGATAAATGTCCTCTGACAACTTGGTTTCTTTGCAGATGTGGAAATGTCAATTGGGCTCGGCGCAGTACCTGCAACATGTGTAATGCTCCAAAGTTTGGTGAAATTGAAGAACGAACAGGCTATGGGGGTGGTTACAATGAGAGAGGTGTTGTAGAGTACATCAAAAGGGAAGAATCAGAAGACGAATATGATGAGGTTAGTTTTGTCATAATGAGGTGTATTTTTCAAAACGCAATCAAACTCTTTAATGTGTCTTTTATCTTTTTAGTTTGGTCGAAAGAAAAAAAAGAAAGAAAGTTATGGTCACAAAAAAGCAGAAAGTGGGAAAAAGAGCAAAGCTAAAGATGATGAGGAGGAGGAGGATGAAGATGAAGAGGAGGTATTTTCTTTTAACTCTTTCTATCTGTTTAGTGTAGGGGTTGTATGTGCTGTGTATCACTTTAAATCTATATGAGCTTTGGTAACACATTGTTTTAGGATGATGACGGTGATTTGTCCAAGTATGATCTCAGTGATTGGGGTACCCCAGGTGCATCCACCAGTGAAACTCAGGGGAAAAAAGGAACTGAGAAGGAAACTTCTGTGAAAGACTTGAACAAAACTAAACTAACAAAGAGAGATTCACGGTCCAGTTCAAGTTCACCATCTAGATCTTCACATTCAAGATCAAGTTCCAGCTCGCGGTCACGTTCAAGCTCTCATGATTCTCGTTCAAGATCCCGTTCTCAGAAGCGCTCTCGAAATCGGTCATCAGAGCGATCTCGGAGACGATCTCGGGACCGCTCCCGATCTCGGTCTCGTTCCCGTACCGGTAATCACTCTCGGGACCATCCTTCAAAGAAAAGCTACAATTCAAGGTACATATTGCACAATCCCTCAGTCCCATGAGCTATTCTGATGTGTTTAAAGCAGTGATTGACAAAGTTATTGTCTCCTTACTAATGTTCAGGTCACGCTCATCACATAGCAGCTCTGGATCTCATTCGCCATCGTCAAGATCGAAACTTAGCTCAAGTAGCCGCAAATAGGAAGTAGGCTCAGTACAGGGCTTTAAATATTCAAGCATGCTACAAATTCTTAAATTTGTATGTGTGTGTTACAGCAACTGGTATAATATTGTATTTTCTTTTGTTACCTTTTTATTTGGTCAAGTAAAACCCACTTATATTGAAACTGTGAATAACCAATTCCTGTTAAACCTTCGGTGATTTAAGACAACCGTAGTAAGCACAATTTCTTTACTGATAATAGGACTGTCTAGCCAATGTCTTATTTAGTTCAAGTTTAAGCCTTTGCTGTTTGGTACATTCTGTGCTCACCGCCTTTGTGATGGTTGCTGACTGTACCAGCTTGTAATTGATGAACTGTAGGCATGGATCAGAAGAGCAAAATTTGCTTTAAAAGCAGTTCGTCCTTTAATTCCTTACCACTTGTCTTCATTTGACAATATAAGTAATCAATGAGCTCTGTTGTTTTGTATGCAATTGTTATGCATCTTGGGTTGCTTCTTTTGTAAGAAAGGAGCCAGAGAGATTCTTCCATAAGTATTTGATCATGTAGTACACAGGATTTTAAATATCAGCTGTCAGGAAAAGCAGGGAGTAGGATCCCTGTAAATACATTAAGTACAAGACTCGTGAGGTATAGTTAAATTAACTGTTGCGTTCATTTGTTTCAGAAGTTTGATTTTGTACCCTTATTCTTCATTTATTCTCTTCTGTTTTCATCATACTTCTCATGTTACAAGCTTTTCATATGGCTGGGTTAATGTACTAAGCATAAACACCGGTGCAGAACTTGGTTGCAAGCGAGTATTTAATCATTGCCAATTTGGAGCGATAAAACGATAAAAATGGTGGTCGTAGTTATTGAATAAAAGGTACTGCCTTCTGCACCAGTGGTTTGTAACTTCACTGTTTATTTTTGTTCATCTGGGGGGGTGAGTGCTGTTTTGTTGAATGTTACTTGAAATTTAAAAGGGATGACAACGCACTGTGAATTACATCTAGCAAATACTCTGCTGGGCATCTCAGTTAGTGTGTGGTATTATATTTATAGCGACATCTGTTTTGTATGTTGATGATAGTGACAAGTTATTATTGGGTACATTTAAAAACTTTGTCTAGTGATTTTTCCAATCAACTATTCAATCAATTCCTTCATCAATTCTATTTCTTTCCTTCTATTTTGGAAGCAATTTGACTGACAGTTGTAATGAAATGGTTGTTTGATACTATCTGTCTTTTATTGGTAGTGAATTATAAGAATGCATGTCCTCAATTAATCCTCTCTCTGTTTTTAGTGCATGTTTTTTTAGGTATGTTGAAAAGAATGTAAACTGTGGAATTGGTGGAGAAAAAGCAGTTACCAGTGGAATACTGTTAGAAATGGTTGTTTCATTTCATTGCACACCTTTATGCCACATGGACAATATCTACGTATTGTCTATTTTTAAATGACATGCGTACCAATTTATATATTGATTAAATCTTGTTCTTTTCACATAAACTGTATCTCTGGACCATGGTTAAATTAAGATTTTTGCTCCTTTAATATTGACGTTTTGCTATTTTAGTGTATGCTGTCTGTCTCGTGCAATCCATTTGATGCTCTTAAAATGAGGGACGAGACTTTGGCCAAGTACTGATAGCTTTTATATTAGTGTGCTCCATTCTAGTATGCAAAGGGTTGTGTTCTCTCATGTCAAGTAGATTTCCACTTGTAAATGTAATACCAGCAGCAATAAAATGACCATGATTTCTTTCTCCATTATCTATTTGCATTAAACTCACAACATCACCGTTTTACTCTCCCTGTCTAAACACTTTCAACTAAAGTTATCTGATTTTAATGAAAGTTACAACCTTTTAACTCAACGTTCATTTTGAAATTAAAATGCATATTTCTGCACTACAACTTCCCTGATGAGCACAAAGCTACATGGCAGAGCCATTTGCTTGTTATTAAAATTGCGACATCAGCGCTGTATTTCAAAAGAGCGCGCTTTGATATCGATGGATATCGATTTTTAGCGCTCCGCGCTCTCTGATGGCTAAGGTCAGAACTAGTCAGCCCTTCTGCTGTCGCCATTTTCTGCCTGTCTGCAGCAGCTGAGCTGGTCGGTCAAATAACCTTCAGGAAGAAAGTTCAACTTTAGCAAGGTATTATGTCATGCCTCATTTGACAAGGATTACCTTGATATAATTTGAGTTGTGTTTTTTTTCCAACTGTGTTGTGCAATTTGTGCTCATTTATGTATGCAAATACCTCAAATTATTGTATCCAAATCTTTTGTCGGTGGTGACCATTCTTGATCACAACCCCGAATCTCTCTGGAGCTGGAAATATAGCTACACTTTCTTGAATGAATCATTTCGTTACCATGATTTTAATAACACTTTCGAATCGAACACTCATTCTCTCTTTCAAGTCCTCTCTCTCGTGAAGCGTTCGTTTGTTAAGGTTATGTTCTGGGACATGCATTTCTCTTGTCCAGAATATTGTTATCTGTAGGTACACTTGAATTCACTGTTTGCTTTCCCACGACATGCTTGCTGTCAATTTTAAAAAGTTGGCATTAGGCATGTCTGGTCCAATCATTGATCCTTTTAAAGTGGGTTACTGAACCTGGGACCTCTTCGACAAAATCTGTGGATTTGAAAATGCTGTACTGTTGCAACATAATTTGTTTGAATCCAATATAAACATTTCTATTTTTCTAGGCTTAGGAACTTTATCTCGATCCTATTCTTGTATTGTTACAGATGGTGCTATCTCAAGTGCTTGTCAGTGTCCGCCAGGCTCCAGCAGTTTTAAGGAGGAACTTCGGTATTTGTGTGCCTGCTGCCCAGAAGGCATCAGATCCCATTCAGCAGCTCTTTGTGGACAAGATTAGAGAATACAAGCAAAAGAGCAGGTAACTTTAGTCTTGTCAATACATATTACCAGTATATTTGAAGTGATCTTGTTGGGTCATTTACCAATGGTTTTCTTTCTCCAATTTTTAGTGGTGGAAAGATGGTGGAACCCACCCCTGAAATCCAGAAAGAATTGGCTGCAGAACTGGAACGTGTGAGCAAAATGTATGGATTCAAAGAGGGGGCTAATGTCCAAGATTTGCCACCCATGAAATTCCAAGGTGAGTGCTTCTTTATGTGTCTTTGTGCTTAATTGCCGTGCTTGGCTGCTAGTTAAATGGTAATGTGGATTGGAATCTTTAACTTGTTTTTAACATTGTTTGTCCTATGTTTTTTGCTCTAGATCCTGACCTAAAACAAGTTATCTAGAAAGTCTCTGCTGATCTGCAAAACTGTTTATATGGTCTTAATTGTGTGCTGCCATGCAATCCACAAGTGTATGGTGATGTGGACTTCAGTTTATTTCTATACTATTCAAGCACTATGTAGATTACCATCATTGTTGTAAATAAATCTAAGCCAACCAAGAATATTTTATTTTCCCTCTATCACATGCTATATTCATCAGATTAAAAAAAAAATTGATGTGGAGAGTTTTACTTTGAAAGGGTCACTCTCCAGGGAAGACTGTATGTCCCATTCTATTCACAAGTGTTTCCCAGAACACCTTCTCTGTTAACTACCCTATCAGGCAGGTCAAGTACAAACTTGTACAAACGTATAACCGGCAGTTGCACACCGTTTCGAATTCCTCATACTCCGATGTGCCACAGCGTTCATACAAAATTTTTCATAGTTAGGGTCTCATGTTTTTCTGTTGTGCCGGTTGGTTAGGGGTGCTGCTTTGACAAGTAAACAGTTGTTAATTTGTTTCAGTATGCATACATAAAAACATTAACTCCTTCAGTAATCGCAGAAATGGTATCGTACCAGCAGCCACCCAAATCCTTGCGAAATATTTTGTCTTTTGTGGTAAGTATCGCTTATGCGTCAGGTTCATTCATTACCCTCCATGTAATTCGACCCATTTTGATTCAAAAGCTCATACCATAAAATTAATAATTAAGTGTATAATTTATTGTTGAATTTATTGTTCCCATTTCTTATTGATGTCATTGCATTTCATCTTTTCTGCCTCGAAAATAGAATGACTGAAATAAATCATAACCTAGTTTAATACAGAGGTTACCTTTTAATTGGAATAAGTAAGTTTTATGTTTGCTGACAACGATCTTCCTCTTGTTTCCAACTTTCTAGAAATTATACTCAGCCCTCTAATTTGGTTTCTTAAAAATGTCTGACGAAAGACTAGTGACAGAGGTGCCCAGTAGCCTGAAGCAACTGGCTCGATTAGTTGTTCGAGGTTTTTACAGTATCGAAGACTCTCTGATGGTTGACATGTTAGTGAGAAATCCATGTATGAAAGAAGATGATATATGTGAATTGTTAAGGTTTGAGAGAAAAATGCTCAGAGCACGAATAGCAACTCTCAGATCAGACAAGTTTATTCAAGTGAGACTTCGTATGGAAACTGGACCAGATGGAAAGGCTCAGAAAGTGAATTATTATTTTATAAACTACAAGGTACGTGTGCTGAACTTGTGATTGATGATTTGATTTTAAGCTTCAGTACTCTGACTAACCCTAAAACTAGTTTGTATTTATTTCACGTTTTTTAATGGTATATCCATGTGTTTTTAATCTTATTTTGCATTTCTAGACGTTTGTCAATGTGGTGAAGTACAAATTGGACATGATGAGGAAACGTATGGAGACTGAGGAGAGAGATGCAACTAGTAGAGCAAGCTTCCGATGCCCTAGTTGCTTAAAGACTTTTACTGATTTAGAGGTAAGATTGTTTTCCATGTGGCTTTTTCTGTTCATACTCCTTATAATGAATATTACTTGATTGACATGTCCATTGTTTTTGTTGCTCTGACAAAAGCCACTAATTTTAGTATTTTCTTATAGGCTGATCAGTTATTTGATATGGATTCAGGAGAGTTTAGATGCACTTATTGCCGCCAAGTTGTGGAAGAAGATCAGTCAGCAATGCCAAAAAAGGATTCTCGTCTCCTGTTAGCAAAATTTAACGAACAATTAGAGCCCTTATATATTTTATTGCGAGAAGTTGAGGGTATTAAGTTAGCTCCAGAGATTTTAGAACCTGAACCTGTTGACATCAATACCATTAGAGGGTATGTACTATTTTATGTGTCTGATTTATTTCCTTGGGCGTACCTTTGAAGCAGTTCATGTTATGTATATGCAAAACATTTTTTGCAAAGGTAGTAAATAATTTTTATTTGTTTTTTGTCATAGAATTGATACCAAGAAATCATCTAGTCAGCGGCCTTCTGGAGAAAACTGGTCAGGAGAGGCTACTAGAAGTCAAGGGTTTACTGTTGAGGAAACTAGAGTCGATGTTACTATTGGAGATGAGGATGCAAATGCAAATGCTTCCGGAGTTCCTAGAAAAGAAAGACCAGTCTGGATGGTGGAGAGTACTGTCATGTCTGATCCTGTTGTAAGTGATTTTTAATTTAATATTCCCCTATGTTTATGTAATTACAATATTTTGTCAAAATGTAACCTCATCATAATTTTTTTCTTTTTCTTTTGTTTGGTTGTTGCTTGCAGACTGACCGTACAGATGGTGGTGTGTCTGACATAGCCGCTGTGGCAGCAGCAGCTGAGAGGTCATCAGCTTCGATGAACTCTGCTAAAAGTGGTGCAGCAAGTGAAGACATTATGTCTGTGTTATTAGCACATGAAAGGCCAACTGAGCCACCTCAAAGTGCTGTTTCCATTTCTGCATCAGCTGCTCTGGGTATTAAAACTGAGATTGATGATGATGTTAAAGACATCAAAACTGAACCAAGTGAGCTCTACGTTCTTGCATTTCCTAATTGCTGTCACTGCTAGATTTCCTGAATCCTCAATTGACGTTTATTTTCAAACTTTCCAGACACCATGGATTCTGACGAAGATGATGATATGGAGCCAACTGTATCTGTGGGTGGTCGTGTAGTTCCTCTTAGTGAAGTCAATGATGATTTGGTAGCCCAGATGACGCAGAGTGAAAAGGATGCTTACATCCAACTGTTTCAGGATCATTATTCACATGTTTATGATTGACTTGTAAATTATTTTTATCTGATTTATTTAAGGCTCATTTGTTGACAAGCTAGATTTGTAATTAATTTTCAATTGTTAATTTCATGTCACTTCTAAGCAAAATTGTGATATGAGGCGTTAAATACACTCTATGTTTGGAGCGTAACTGTTGAGAATGCTGCTGAAGATTTTTAATGGTGTGTTTACCTTAAAAGTGAAACTTTAAAACAAGATGGTACAGATATTGGTTGTTGGATTTTCTTGATCTAGCCTGTCTGCCCCATGCAGGTTTTTATCTATTCATGATCTTTGTGTCAAGGACACGGGTCTGAGTTCTGAAAAAGAGAAAGTGTTTCTCTGAGAGAGAAAAAGAAATCCTCGGGCGCGTTTATTTGTCGATGAGAAAGGCTTCTAATTTTCTGTATGTAAGCTGCCCAGACGGTGGTCCCTAAATTACGTCTATGCTGACTTCAATACTCGTTGACTGTGTTTTGAGATTGGCGTCGCTGGGTTCCGGTAAACGCTGAATTCTTGGAGAGGTTTCGGGGACGCCCCGTCCCGCACCGTGTAGGCATTAGGCGGGCGTCTGCGCGCCGTCAGGTGGGGCGACGCTGACGCTGGCGTCCTGGAGGGCCTCCACGGCTACCGCGACTGTCGGGGCTGGGGGCGCACCGTCGACCGCTGCCTCGGACGCTATAGACGCCACCTCCTGCCCGCCCCCAGCAGCGATGCCGGTGGTGGCCTCAGCCACGGACGCTTCCGTCACCTCCTTCGCGGTGTGCTGGGCGTTGCCGTGCTTGACAGTGGTCGTCTTTGTTTGACGCTTCACTGACGCCGTTCTGCCGCCTGAAGCAGGGGATGGTCAGAAAGGAGGACCCAACCGCGGAAACAGTTCCATACGGTGCAGGGAGCCCGAAACCAAGACAGGACAGGCGTGCTGGACGTGATGCTTACCCTTACCCTTGTGGTGGGCAGGCTGGGCAGGCTGAGCCAGCACCAAGAGGGCGAGGCCCAGTCCGAGGAGGGCGATCAGTACGGCCCTCGAGAAGGCCATGGTGCTGAACGGAGGCTGGGCTGGGCTGGGCGCGAGCGCGACGCGTCGGAAGTGCGGGAAGGGAAGGCCAAGCCAGGCCGGGCCCACTGTGGAGTACCCGCCCTGCCCCGGGGCCTGGGCTGCGTTTGAGTACCGCCCTCCTGGTCACCGTCCCCGTCCCATGGGCCGCCTTGAGCACCCACTTCGAGAGGACCTAGCACTTTCACACGCAGCTGCCCTAGCTGGCGGCAGGGCCCCTTATCAGCACGCATCACCGCTCGCAGTACGTTCGCACCCTGCCGGGAATAGGGGAAGAGTTTGTCGTGGTGGTAGTCGAACCTGTTGGCTCATAGTATGTAGCTATGTCGTCTTGAAGTTAAAGTCGGTGTCTTCAGTCCGTGCACTCTTTAATGAAAATACCATGGGCCGCCATGGCTTCCCCACATGTATTCATGCCTAATCAGGAGGGTCAGGATTGTCAACAAATAAGACATACAGACTATGGGTTAAAAACATTCTATTTGGCATGAGAGTTTAAGCAAAATGAGAGGAAAAGCTCCTTCGGCACTTTTGCCTGATATCACAGTTTTTCCACAACATAGCACACTGTTTTGGGCAAACGTGGGTGACCAATACCAAACATCCCCAGCCAGAAACCTCCATTCTAACAGGGACAAGGTCATGTGAAGAAAGAGAAAGGGTTACAAGAAGTATTACATTATTATCACATTACCTTGAAATTTAAACAATGTTACAACCATTTTATCACTAGTGGAAGTGTAGTTATTATGGAAAACATTCAAGATTCAAGATATGGTGAGGCAAGAAGGTTGCCTGATTCATCCAGGGTCACAAACAACAATACAATATAAAAGACTGTGCATCAGAGGAAACAGAAGTTCATTCAAATGAATGAATGGACACGGATTATGAAATACATGCAGGTTTTCTACAAATCCCTCACATGAAAATAAACCACAGAAACTAAAACAGCAAAATAATAGAGAACAGCCTCGTTTGATGTATTACTAATAAATATGTGGGTTTTAAGAGTACAGTTGGAATTCAATATCCAATGTTGTGCTTTTACTGTAATAAGATTTCCTTCACAGGGCTCTGAAAATGCAATCCATATTAATGTTACATAGGTATGCTACAATACTGTTACTGGCCACTATTTTAGAAATTATACTAAGACTAGTGGCTTATTTTTAAACTTCATGAAAAATTGTTCAAAATTGCTTTTTCAAGACAAAGCAATATTGATTATATACAGCAAAGTGAGTTCACAATTCCAGTTGTCTAATACCAATATACAAGACCAACTCAATGAAAAAGGTTAGATCTACAAAAATTGAAATTATCAACTTTCATTTTCAGGGAGTATAAATCCTTTAATGAAAGGGAGTCCAGTACCAGTTCTCTGTTGATATTTGTAGTAATCAGCACCAAAGAAGTTCAGCAGAGTAATCTCCTCATAAAATATCCGCTGGTAGAAAAAGTTCCAGCTAACGAACGCGTACCCTATCATGCAGATTGGGTTGACAAGAAGTACCTGAAAAGACCACAAGGTTTCACAAATTTTGTGACATGCTTCATCCAAGAAACTTGACATGAGCTTTGGGAATAAAAATAAAAGAAATATAGCCATGATACAAACCTGTGACCCAATAGACCAGATAAACCATCCCACATATGATGGATGTCTCATATACTGATATACACCATGGGTAATCAGCACATGGTCTTTAGCATGTACACTCTGCACATTATGGTTGAAATTTGTACTAGCCGTCCACATGGCAAGTTTTCGTAAAAATTCACCAGACACACACATTAGAAAGCCTACAACACTGACAAACGGCAATGTTTTCAACCCTGTTGAAGAGGGGAAATGTATTAGAATAGGCTCAAGATACAGAGTTCGATAATTGGAACTAAAACTAACCTGGAAACAAGTACAATTCAATAAAATACTCCACCCAAGAAGTTACAGCTGCCACTTTGTACTCCCACCCATTGTCCAGTAGCATTGAACGTATTGAAAGTGTAGAGGGGTTAGTCACAGCTATTGCCAAAAATTCTGAATAATGGAATAATGACAGCACACACGTGTATCTAAAAAAAAATAGGAAGCATGATTTTACTACTTGATCTAACTGAACATTATATACTTTGTGTACTACTTTGTATATAAAATTACTTACACTCCCATGGGCTTCAATGAACTTGAACCCAAGTCGATCATTATGACACCAATCGAAAACACAAGTCCTAAGAATGTGGCTCGCACACCAACCTGGGAAGAGAGAATAAAGTTAAATGGTAATCATGGTGAAGGAATGTAGTAGGACTGAAGTACACATGTGTGGGAAAGGTAAAATCGGGGGAGGCTAACAAGATGCAGCTAACCCTAACATACCTTGTACTCTTCATCTCGAAAACAACATTTTAGGTACAGGTAATCCACAAAGATGAAACCTGGCATTAAATAGGCAATGTTTGACCAGGTGCGTATAAATATGAGTCCTAGACATGATGAAACTCCCATTAAAAAGCAGTTTAAGCTTAAGAAAGTGTGATTGTGAACCGCCATGATGTAAACAAGTAAACAAAGTCCCCAGAGCCAGACCACACTGGCTACCGCGCGACCGGGACCTCAGTAAGGCGATCCCCTCATAAAACCTGTCTATTTAAAATTTAACAGCAGAGAGCAGATCTGATCAAAGTTCAACCGCTATTAGTTTTGATTGAACTGTCAGCTCTGAATAGTGCGAAGAGAATGCAAGGGAAGACTTTCCTATATTTGAATCTCCGCGCGATTTTATGCACATGAAATGTTTTCATCGCAGCAGTGTTTTGGCGCGCTGAGAAAGCAGCCTGAAGCAGCCGCCAAGCCAAAACAAAGAGTCGTGTCTCCTACAGAGGTTCATGTTTTGAAATTGTCTTTAGTTTCGGGAACTCATAGGAACGATAGCCATGGCTGACCTGAAATTAAGAAGGCTTGTTTCCTCTGCTTTCAAATTAAGTGGGTTTGCTCTCAGAAGGTATCGTTTGCTTGCAGTAATCTTAAGTCGTAATACATAACCCTGATTTCTGTGTACTCTGTTGTCAAGTGACCATTCATTCATTTTCAGTGACGCCTGCTCATTCTTGATGGGCCAGTTAGAACCATTGAGCGATTCTGAAAGAAAGGAATGGCTTGATCGTCTTACAGATCATATTCAGCGTCAATCTCTCTCCACACCTTCCATAGAAAAAAATCAAATTGAGCATGCAATTCAGGTAACTTTTTCCTGCTGTGATATGATGAAATTCTATTGTCTGCTTCAATACTATTTTTGATTGTTAGATGAAGTTTGGAGGTTTTTTTTTTTTCCCAGGAATGCTGTCGAAGTGGTACAGATGACAGTGAGCCTATTTTGTCCGTCATTAGCAGCTTTGAAATTCCAAGATTCAGCTACAATGTTGACCGTAAAAAATTCATGATTATGTCCGGACAAAAGCCAGAAATTTTAGGATCTGCTGTTGATAAAGCAAGAGTTTTTAAAAACAGGTGCGTTTCAGTTTCTAGGATAGTATTCCATACCTAAACTGTCTAAAATATTGTTTAACGTCTCCCCCTCTTTAGATATCAACTAATTCAACAACGAACTGCTCGCCATCATTTGTTTGCTCCATCTGTATCAGATGTCCTTGGAGATCTAGATGATAATGGGGAGCCTAGAGTAAAGAAATTTAAACTTTCAACTGTGGAGAAATTACTTTGTACATCTTCTAGAATATCGGACGCTGTTGTCTTAGGAATGCTCACACAACTGAAGGAAGGCAAATTCTATATTGAAGACCCAACAGGTGCAGTCCAACTTGATTTGTCTAAGGCTGTATCCTTTCATGCTTTCTCACATATTGTATATGTTTTATCAAAAGCAATTTTTTTTTTTTTACATTGCTTTCCTTAACTGCCAGCAGTCTTATCATGTCGGTTTGCACGCTGACAACAGCATTGTTCTAGCTGAAGGTCACTATGAGGATCGCATCTTATATGTAAATGGCATTGGCCAACCACCTGCAGAAATGTCCAAAGCTAGTCGGTAAGTTTGTAAACAATGTAATGAACATGTGTTTCTACTGTTGAGATCTGCATTTGACAAAAAAATTGTAATTAATTCTGACACTTTGATTTTCTTCACTTAAGTGCTTACTTTGGAAATGTTAATACTTTTGGAGGACCATCTGAAACCTGTCTCAAGAACTCAGGTAAATTATTAAACATTGAAAAAGGGAATGAAGATGGTATGTTAATTTTTATTGCAGATGTTTGGCTTGATCGGATAAAGGTAATTTTTAAAATCATCTCCAAACTCCACTGTACATGTTTCTCTTACCCTCACCCTGTAAATGTATATTTCTAACAGGTCATGGACAAATTACGTGCTATGTTTGAAGGATTTCTTGGCTGCCCTCCAATTGCATTTGTATTGATGGGGGACTTTCTCTCAGGACAATATGGAGCTTCACACTGTTCAGAATTGAGGTCAAAATTTAAGGGCTTAGGGGAACTTCTAGTTCAGTTTCCCTTATTGGTAGAAAAGTGCCATTTCATTTTTGTCCCAGGCCCTGGTGATCCTGCTGGACCCAAAATCTTACCAAGGTAACTTTCAAATTTTTTTTACAGTACATTAGATGCAGCAAAATTTGAATTACAACAATTTTTAATATTTCAGGCCCTCTCTTCCCAAGTTTGTTACTGAGGAGCTTACAAAAAGAGTTCCTAATGTTATCATGGCTACTAACCCATGCAGGTTACAGTATTGTACTCAAGAAATTGTTGTGATGCGAGAGGACATAGTCACAAAAATGTGTCGTAACACAATTCATTTTCCCACAGAGGGTGATATTCCTGACCATGTGAGCACAAATAGTCATAGACCTATTTTCTAGTTATGACTTCCTTACTAATCTCTGTGAAGTTTTTAAAATTTATACTGTTCAACTGATGACTCCACAGTTTGCCCGCACCATTATTTCTCAAGCTCATCTTGCACCACTTCCCTTGAATGTGTGCCCAGTGTATTGGCCTATGGATTCTGCCCTACAGTTATATCCGCTTCCTGATCTTATTGTGACAGCTGACAAATTTAATTCCTTTGCCACGAGCCACATGGATTGTCAAGTCATGAATCCTGTAAGTATTTGGGTAGATACTTCACTAGAAATAAAATCCAATTCCATACATTCTTACTACTGATTTTGTTTCAGGGATCTTTCCCAAGAAGTGAATTTTCATTCAAGGTGTATGTGCCATCTACAAAAACAATTGAAGACAGTCAGATACCTGATGAGGATTAAGAAATGCATCAGAGAGAAGAAAAATAAGTATGCTTGATAATGGATAAAATTTGTACTTAATCTTTCTTCTATTCTGTAGGAAATAATAAATTATAAGCAGAATTTTAAACAGTGGATATACTTAGTACCCATGAACAGGGAAGTCTGCTAAGGAACCATTCAACCACACAATGACACATTACATACATCACAAATCATCAGTTCAGTCTTGGCTTCTTCTCAGGTGGTGGTTTCATTCTTGGTTGTGGCCCTTGTTCAGTTTTCACTTCAGATTTCAAGTCTGGTTTTACCTCTGGTTTTGTTTCATTGCCTGTTAACAGTTATTAGAAATATGTTAAGTTGTCAGTGTAACTTTTATTGATAACAAAACTCTCTTTACACACATACCTTCTGGAGGAGCAGTTATGGCTCTAGGTTGAAGAGCAGGTTCAGGGAATTTCCGCGAAAGTTCAGCCAACAACATGTGGACACGGTGACGCTGGAAATGTGAACCTGCCTGTTCTTTGACTGTGTCTTTTTTGGAGAGTGCAGCTTGTCTTTCTCTCTCACGACTTTTACGGTCTTTGAAATCCCATGAATAACCTTTTGAAGGATGATACCGAGAGAAGGAAGTAGCTTCATCAAATGCTGATTGTAAGTGGTGAACAGTAGACAGCTAAAAGAGAGAACCAGGTAAAATTGAAATGATCAGAAAATGTAAATAATCAGAGAGGTTCGGCACACTATGAACATTTATTTGATACTGACCAATCTAGAGTTAAGAACTGAATTGAGATCCGGTGCCTGATAAATTATTCCTGCAATTATGTAGTAGTCAGCAATTGGTGTAGCTTGTGCAGGGCTATGCCTATGTTGTTTGCGAATCACATACAGAATGGGTTCTTGTACATGAAGAAGTATGTATTCTAATCCTGTCATGTTACTGATACAAAAACAATCATTATTAATTGTACAGAGTAAAATGGTACGGGCAATGTAGACGTCAGCTTACTTCAATTGCTCCATGCCAAGACGCTGCATGCGAACAATCTCATTGTTGCAGGTTCTATCATAAAATGGGTTACTCCTTTCAGAAAAATAATCCATTACATTCGCTGTATTTAACATAGGGATCCATGCGCTGTCGTGCCATGATAGAGTGAGAGGATTCTCTGCAACAAATAGGTCATATCCTATTTCACTTCTAGATTTAACATATCCTGCACACGTAACTGTCTTACTTCGAGTAAAAACAGTTTCTAAAGCATATCTGAAAGTTACTAGGAATTCATAGAAAAAGGTTTCTAAATCTAACCAAATCTTGTCATACTTACCAGGTACTCCTTGTAATCTTCCCGGCATCATGCTGTTCTAAAAGAAAATTGCTTATCAAAAATGGCTCATTGGCGTGAGTTCTAAATTTTATTTCTCTTCCGGAAATAAATCTACTGGCTTAATTTTCGTCACATATTAAAAAGAGCATCGTTTCTCTGTCTACAGTACAGAGTCAGTACAGAAACAACAAACAACAACATCAACTCAACATAAACAACCACTGCCTGCTTTATATTTACTGCTGAGTTGTAGGGGCATCTAGAAATATCAATGGAATTGGCAATGCAATTAATTTTTGAGAGTGACAGTAGTGATGATGACGAAACTCTTAGGAGACCGAGGGTCATAAAGGAGAGAAAAGATTATTTCAGGGGAGGTAAAGGCTTGATTATTTTCATGAACTAGATGAAATTGATTTTACTTATTCACCCTCAACCAAACACTGCGAATATCTGAGTTTCTTCTTCTTTTATTCTTCACAAAAGTCAGCAAATTTCGCGCCCTTTTCAATCGCTTTGTGCTTTGCTAAGTGCGAAGCTTTCGTGTGGTGGTGAACTGTGAAATTCGGAGTTAAATCTAGTACTTGCTTGCAATTTATCAATATGGAGGGTTTCGACAATCCTGGTGTTTTCTTTTCTGATAATTTCGGTGGAGGAGATGACCAACAAAGTGATGTACACGTTACCTTCCAAGGAATCAAGAAGAAGCTAAAGGACTTTTTGCGCCAGTTTCACGAAGGCAATTTCAATTACAAATACAGGTAGAATCATCATATAAACTTACACAGTGCACAGTATTATCTATGTCATTTAAAGAAATGACACCACAGGTACTGTCAGGAATACTGATGATTCGTGGTGCCGGTAAAATCAAGTGAACTACCTCCTAACCCTCCTCACTGATTTCCACTCTTGTCATTGTGCACATTTTATCTGCCTGAAACGTAGTCCTGACTGAGTCTTCTTCTATCTTTTGTCTTCGACTTCCAGAGATGCCCTCAAACGCCAGTATAATCTTGGACAGTTCTACTTGGAAATCAACTTGGAAGACTTGGCTAGTTTTGATGAATCTTTGGCAGACAAAATGTACAAGCAGCCAACAGAACACCTTGCAGTGGTTTGTTTTGTTTTGCTTACATGAATAGTTTGAAAACAGAAATTTGTATCCTTCCTAATCTTGGAATTTTCTTGCAGTTTGAAGAGGCTGCCAAGGAGGTGGCTGATGAAGTTACTGCACCTCGACCTGAGGGAGAAGATAAAGTTCATGATATTCAAATTCTTCTCACGTCAGACGCCAATTGTTCTTCGTTGCGAGACATGAGAGTAGGCTAAATATTCTTATAATTTTTCTAACATCTTCCACATTTTGAAGTAGTTTGTTCTCAATGTCAATTTCTTTTTCCAGTCTGACTTTGTATCCAAACTTGTGAAGATACCTGGTCTTGTTGTATCAGCCTCAGGGATCAGATCGAAGGCCACCAAAATTGCAATCCAGTGCCGATCTTGTCGGAATGTGATTCCTAATTTGCCCATTAAGCCTGGACTTGATGGCTATGCTATGCCCAGAAAGTGTAACACGTGAGTATTTTTACTAAGCATTGCTGCATTTATAATCTGTATCATGTGCAAAATTAGATAGTCACACTGTTCCTTATTTGTTATAGCGAACAAGCGGGACGCCCTAAATGTCCTCTTGACCCATTCTTTATCATGCCTGATAAGTGCCACTGTGTTGATTTCCAAACACTGAAACTACAAGAGCTTCCGGATTCTATTCCTCAGGGCGAAATGCCACGTCATATGCCCTTGTATTGTGACAGGTACTGTTAAGTGGTGTTGGTATTTTTGTGGTCTTGATGTAATTATCTTTCAGAATCTTTTCTTTTTAATCTTATAGGTACTTGTGTGATCGAGTAGTACCCGGAAACAGAATGATGGTACTTGGTATCTACTCAATCAAAAAAATTGCCAGAACAGGGAGGGTAAGTTTTGAGTATGTTTGAACACCCATCAGTTAATGGCAAGAGAATAAGCACTTTATTTGATATGATGATTTCTTTGTCTGGCAGATGGATGGCAGAGAAAAGGGCATTGTAGGTGTCAGAGCTCCATACCTCAGAGTTGTGGGCATTCAGGTAAACAGTGATGAGGCTGGTCACAGCACGGGCGTCAGTATTACTCCTGAAGAGGAAGATCTGTTCCGTAGGCTTGCAGCAAGTCCCAACATTTATGAAAGGCTGGCGAAAAGTGTTGCCCCTAGCATTTTTGGTTTTGCTGATATTAAGAAGGCACTCACTTGTTTGCTCTTTGGAGGTATCAACTTGGTTTCAGCTTGTTCAGAAATGTAACCTTGATACTTTGTTAGGATACCTTCTCTGATGTCTTTTCAATGTATTAGGATCTCGAAAACGGATGCCGGATAATCTCACCAGAAGAGGTGACATAAATGTTTTACTTCTTGGAGACCCTGGCACTGCCAAATCTCAGATCCTCAAGTTTGCCGAGAGAGTTGCCCCTATTGCAGTGTATACGTCAGGTAAAGGTTCTTCTGCTGCTGGTCTTACTGCATCTGTAACAAGAGATCCAGTCTCGGTAAGTGTCTACTTGTGTACTGTTTTATCTATCCCTCTTTTTGTAGTAGTCCATGTGATGATCGCCAATGGTCTGATTTGAGGAGCACATTCCATGCTCTCATTTAAAGACCTGAAAATTCTCTGTTGAACTTTGAGCGAGGGGCCATCTGATGGACTAGCTGACACTTGTTTTAGAACCTACTTGAAAATAGTGCTTTCTGCCTTATTTTCTAGTTGTCCTTGTGATGATCGCCATTGGTCTGATCTGAGGAGCACATTCCATGCTCTCATTTAAAGACCTGAAAATTCTCTGTTGAACTTTGAGCGAGGGGCCATCTGATGGACTGACGTGCTTGAATATTTGAAGCAGTTTGGTTTTGACTTACCTATACATATTTTGCTGTACCTTTCAGCGTAACTTTGTCATGGAAGGGGGTGCCATGGTGCTAGCTGATGGAGGAGTTGTCTGCATTGATGAGTTCGACAAAATGAGGGAGGATGACAGAGTGGCAATCCATGAAGCTATGGAGCAACAAACTATTTCAATAGCAAAGGTTAGGCGGAAAGTAGTACTGTATATATTGGTGTGCTCCCTGAAAATAGTAATTCATGGATTGACTCGTACTATCCCATGTTACAGGCTGGAATCACCACCACTTTGAACTCCAGATGTTCTGTGCTTGCTGCTGCAAACTCCATTTTTGGCAGGTGGGATGACACCAAGGGAGAAGAAAATATTGATTTCATGCCCACTATTTTATCTCGTTTTGATATGATCTTCATTGTCAAAGATGAACACAATGAAGGCCGCGACGTGGTTAGTATATTTTTCCACAAGGTTTTCCTCGTAAGGACTATGTAGATTTCAAATTATTTTGATCAAATTTTTATACCTCAAATGTGCTGTATTATGTTTCAGACCCTTGCAAAACACATCATGAATGTGCACATGAATGCTGGGCAGTCTTTGCAAGAAGCTGCATCTGAAGGAGAAATTTCATTGCCCTTGTTTAAGAAGTTTATTAATTATTGTCGGCTGTATGTAACTTCTTAACTATTTGTGTTCTTACATTCTTCTGTTATATTCATGTCTTCAAAAACTGTTTGTAGCCGTTGTGGACCTCGCTTATCTGAATCTGCTGGTGATAAATTGAAAAACCGATATGTGTTGATGAGGAGTGGAACCCGTGAACATGAAATTGAGACTGAAAAGCGGATGTCAATTCCCATCACAGTGAGGTACAAAGATGATATCAATCAATACTTATGTGCCTTCCATCTACTTAGTTAAAAATTACACGATCCTTATTGTTCTTGTCACACAGACAGCTGGAAGCTGTTGTTCGCATCTCTGAATCACTTGCTAAGATGAAACTCCAGCCTTTTGCTGGGGAGGAGGAAGTTAATGAAGCACTGCGGCTTTTCCAAGTATCTACTCTAGATGCTGCAATGTCAGGATCTCTTGCTGGAGCTGAAGGATTCACAACTGAAGAAGACACTGAAATGCTAACTCGCATTGAGAGACAACTGAAGAGGAGATTTGCAATCGGTTCTCAAGTGTCAGAACAGAATATTGTACAAGACTTCTTGAAACAGGTATGAGTGTTGTTATAGAGGATGAGGTTTCACATCTCTACTCAAATAAAATACAATGTTTCTTCAAAATTTATATATATATATATATATAAATATATATATATTATTATTATTATTTTCAGAAATACCCTGAGAGAGCAATCATGAAGGTAATCCACACAATGATCCGCCGTGGTGAACTCCAACATAGAATGCAGAGGAAAATGCTTTACCGTCTAAACTAAGCTGGAGTGCACTAAATCTTATCTTCTGTTGTTCATATTAATTTACATATGTGCAGTTATTTTCTCCTTTACTGTTAAATTGTAGTCATTAATTTTGTGCCTTATAACTGATTCTTACAAGTTTTTATTACAACTTTTACATTTCCCAATATATTTCATAGGCTTCTTTGTCTTTTAATCACCTCATAAGTATTGTACCTTGTCATGGTGTAAAATAAAGTCATGATTATCCATTTCTTAAAAATTCACCTAAAATGTCTTATATTTTGTCCTCTTCCCTCCTCTTTGAATACCAACCCTTAGGTATCTTAAACAATGAACACAGCCATTGATAAAATGTTCTCTTGTCCTAACTGAAGGAAATGTGAAGAGACGCACTGAGCAAAAAAGAGTATAGAAAAATAATTTGCATGCATGAAATGCAAAATAGATTTGCTGTGAGATGGTTGCTCACATAGTTCAGAGGGGTTTCACTTGATTATCTCTGGTTCTTCTGGTAAAGGGAATGGGTACTCTGGATGTTTATTGACCCTGGAAAACAGCATTGGCTAAAGTGAGTGACTTGTTCAACGGATTTGATCGGATGCAGCGGTCACTCTGCATAGACTTTTTCTTACCCTTTCCAAAAGAAGAAATTAAATATGCGTCCGCTCTCGCCTCTGTCGAGAGCTCTCATGGCTTCCACTTCCTCAGGCTCGAGTTCAAAATCAAATACCTACATATTAGCATGAAGTGGCGATTAAAAGACACAATGGGAATGGAAATGAAATGCAATAAAAAGTTCTTCAAGCATCAACTTACATTGATGTTCTCCCGTATCCGAGTGGGGTTTGCGCTCTTGGGGATGACGGCCACCTTGAGCTGCAGCAAGAACCGCAGCAACAGCTGCCCCGGTGTCTTGTGGTATTTGAGGCTCAGCTCCCGCACTAAAGGGTGGCCGAGGAGGTCGGGAAAGTTGTCAGGGCTGCAAAGCCGAGGGAAATGTCAGGACCGGGAATCCAAAGTAATCACTTGAATGCTTACCGCGTTGCAACTGCTGGTGCTGCTGCTGCACCCACTCGACACCTGCCTGTAGTTGTACTTGTTGATGAAGTGGGACTGGGCGCCGGGAGACCCCAGGGGAGAGTAGGCGGTGATGGCCACCCCCAGCTGCCGGCACGAGTCCACCAGGTGTCGCTGCTGCAACGAGGCGTGCAGCTCGACCTGGTTGATGGAGACGGGCACGCGCGCGCTCTTGGCCAGCCGTCGCACCTGGTCCACGTTGAAGTTGGACACGCCCAGCGAGCGCACCAGACCCAGGTCCACCATCCGCTCCATGTCCTGCAAGCACAGGGGTCTGCAACGCTTGTATCTGCGAGCGTCGCGAGCGTGCGTGCGTACGAGTGAGAAACTGGCCACGGGGCTGGCTATTTCCAAACCGCAGTTTATGAGACATGGTCGCCATGAAAACCGTGCCCGATAACATCCATGACCCCAGAAGTACAATGAAACACATGTCCACGCCTGGAAGGTAGGCAGCCCAACTGCACTTCAAATTTCCACAGTCTTGCAGAAAAATAAAATTTTCCTTTTTCGTTTGAGGTGTGTTCTGGGCGATCCTTAGAAAGAGTTTCGCCATGAAAACGCCGTTTCATGACACTCGTGTCTCCGAACAGCCGAGAAACATGTTCACGCCGAGAGGGTAGGCAGCCCAAACGTCACTGCCAGCGTCTTATACGACGAAACTACGGGCTTTTCTGAGAAACTAAGGGTGATCCTGGGTGAACCTTTTTAGACCTCCCCTAACACCTATCAATTTAATCAAAATCCGGAACACAAAAATTTTTCCTAGTAAAAACTGGTAAAAATTTGCCATTTTTAAGAATTTTGACAAAAAAAGGAAATTCAGTCTTAGCGCAGTGTGTTTGGGCCGACTCCTTAACATGGTTTCGTCATGTAATTGTTGCCTCATGACACCCAAGACTCCGGAAAAGCCGGAGAAACATGTCCACGCCCAGAGGGTAAGGCAGCCCAATCTACACTTCACGTCTTGCACACTAGCTTCGCACGCACATGCATCCCTATAACTTTACAGAACCCAGGACAGAAGACCGTGATCTAAGGTTTCACAGTTTTTAGGGGGAAAATTCGGAAATAGTTTCTCTCAGGAAAAATTCAATGAGCAGGGACAACAGTTCGCTTATGCTTGCCCCTCGGTTTAAGCCTTTACCTTCCAAATGGCGACGTGGTCCGTGGTCGGATCGAGGGTGGGACAGCCGTCCTCGGAGAGCTGCAGGGCTTCCCCCGAACTGTCGGCGAGCATGCCGAACGGGCCGTGGATCAGGTACAGGTCGAGGTACTGCAGCCTCAGCCGCTCCAATGACTTCCGCAGGTACGGCTCCACCAGCTCAGCCTTGTTGGCGAACATGGGGAGCTGGAGTTCGACACAGACCAGGGTCAGCAGAGTACAAACATAGCCAAAAGTGAAGGGCCAGAAAGGAGGCGTAAGGCATTTGAACCCACGAAACAGCCACGTGACTGCCGTTCTCCAAACCGACGTGGGTTCAAATACCTGCTCGAAAAGGCCATTCCTTCCCGCCGACCTTGGAAACGATGAACAGGTCTTCTCGCTTGCCGAGGCCCCTGTCCAGCCACGTGCTGATGGCCCGGCCGATGTCCTGCTCGTTACCATAGTTGAAGGCCGTGTCGAAGTGGCGGTAGCCGGCCTCCAGCGCATCCAGGACGGCGCGCTCGATCTCCTCGGCGCGGGCCTGCGACAAAGGTGCAACGGCGTTCCGTCAATATCGCGCCCGCGATCCGCTGACGATCCGCGCGCTACATATGCATTGCTAACTTGATGGACCCCGCGGGCAGAGCGGAGCGTCACGAGACGGCGCTGTTCGACCTCTCTGAGCCTCTCCGCTGACCTCGCAGAACGCAGAATGTCTCCCAGATCTCCAATCTTGCCTGGACTAATTCCGCCCCCGCCTACCCTCCCCCCCCCCTCCCTCAAACCACCCCCACCCCTCCTCCGACAAGGTCATGATGATAATGACCACCATCGAGGCCGCGCGAATGACCTGTTGCTGGCCGGGCCAATGACAAAGCTAATGACGCAAGTGGGAACAAACTTACAGACGTTCAACTTCCCGCCTGACGATCACCATCCGGCCCAAGAGTCTTGGAGGAGGAGAAAGAGGAGAGGGGGGGGGGGCTGCTCCCTCTGAAGGTGTCGAGCTGCTCGTGCCCTTATACTGTTCACCGCCGCTGGCTGAGGCGTTTCATGCGTGGAAATTGAATCTCGGAAAATATGCTACAGGGTCTGATCCGATTTCTAGCAGATGATCTGAAGGACAATTTCCGAACTGTGGGAAAATCTCCCCCTCCCCCCCCCCCCCCTCTTTCCCTCCACCTATTTGGGATGAGCGGCCGTGTCTTTTCTACGCGGCGGCAGCAGGCGGAGAGGTCCAAGCGCGTCTCCCCGGGCTTGTGCCTCGGAGGCCCGCAGGCTCCTCAGGCTCCCCAGGTCCACGACGTCGATTGTCCCCCCCCCCTCCCCCTCTCCCTCCCCGCAAGCCCACAGGCCACGGCCCGACCGATTGGTTTCCAGGTAATCTACCCTAATCTATTTTAAATTGCCCCACCCCCATCCCCTCCTCATTCCATCTCTCTCTCACTCTCCCCCCGCCCCCGCATCCCCTGCATGTCGACGTACGCGGCGTGTCCGGGCCGAACCGACGTAACTCTCCGGAGCTACCCCGCCAGTCCCCCCCCCCTCCAGCCCTCCAGGCCAGAAGGCCGTTCTCCTCGCGCTCTTTCACCCCATTCTCCGCACCAAATTTGCCTTTCTCCACCCTCCACCGCTCCACAACATCGAATCTATCATCATAAGTTGGTTCTGCGCGGCCATCGGAGGATCCATTGAATACAAATCATGTCTACCGCGCCCCCTCCGACTACTAGAGGAAAGGGTGAAAGGGGGGGGGGAGAGGGGTTGAGAGAGAGAGAGAGAAGAGGGAGAGAGAGAGAGAGAGAGAGAGAGAGAGAGAGAGAGAGAGAGAGAGAGAGAGAGAGAGAGAGAGAGAGAGAGAGAGAGAGAGAGAGAGAGAGAGAGAGAGAGAGAGAGAAGGGACGAGTTGACTTCGCTGACCTGCTTGTGACTGGAAGAGCAGGTCCTGACGCCGCAAGGGTAGGCCAGCCCGCACGACACGCGTGCAAACACAAGTCGGCGTTGCCTACCCAGCAGGCGCTCACTATCGCCAAACCAGAGGTTTGCGCTTAGCTACTAAATGGATGATGGGTGATCCCTTGTTGCGGACTTTCCAAGAGTTTTGCTACCGTTGCAACGACGACGGACACGCAGTGTCGGTCGGGCCCGGTCGGGAAGACGGGGATCCCCGACCGGGCCGCGGTGTTAGCACCCTAACCTCCTTCACGAGCCCAGCTACCTGAGCGCGCGGGTGCATCGGTAAGCAAAGTCAGCACCCGGCTGCTCGCCGCTCGGCCCGGCGACAAGTAGAGCAGATTTAGCAAGCGCAAGCGCTTGCGAGTCTTCATACGCTACCGAGGGGTCCACAACTCGAGACAATCAGTGTACACATTTTCAGACAATCAAACACAATCATCGATTAAAAATCTTAAAAAACTGCATAAACATGAGGCTTCAGCTGCATTTTAGGGCTAAGAGCAGCCGTAAACCGCCATTACTAGACTAAAATTTTAAATGTTCTGCAAATTAGTTGCAAAAATCGACACAATCAACACAATCAGTGTACCTTTTTCCGCAGAGTTGTGGACCCCTCGTATGCTACGCCGAGCCGCGCGGCGGGCAGATGCGTCCGGGCGTTCGACTGTGTAACATCAAGACCACGACAGAACCTCCGGTGGGGTAAGTCCAGGCGGGACCAAGCTTAACCTTTAACCTGTCCTTCGGCTCCAAAAATAGACTCTTACAACTGAACCACCTCCCTTTCATTCCTAACCCTTTCATTCAGTAAAGCCACTTTTAAATCGCATAACCTCCATACCATATCAATATCATAACAGCGGGCCCGAAGGGCCGCGGGCCTGAGACCGGAGGGCCGAATAGAGTACTCTGGAGAAGCTCAGAACGGAAGTAAGAAGTCGTAACGAAGAAGAAGAATCCCAGAGAAAATATGAGAAATCACGTTATTTTTGAAGGGCAGTGGGGTTTCGATTACTCGATTTCTCATACTTCCCCTGCATTCTTCTTCTGCGTTACGACTTCTCACTTCCGTTCTGAGCTTCTCCGGAGTGCTCTATTGTTGGGAGTGGGCGAGCCAGGCCGTGGCGTGCGAGCGGCGCGGTGTTTCCGTTAGAGAAGTCACTGCTTATTATTGACAGAATTGCTAAAACCCCAGCATTGCTGCAAAATTTACTGCTGTAAATATTTGACTATATAATATTTAAATTTATTGAGTACAGTGGCATTGAACCTTGGGGGGGGGGGGGGCGTCGACCAGGGCCGTCAGGTAGATTTGCCGACAGGGCCGTAGGGGCATGCGTAGGGGTCCCAGACCGACACTGCGGACACGTCTTGTAGGAATCGAGTTGCAGCCACCTGAACACGCTCGCCAGGTGGCAGCCCGCGGTCCCGGCCCCGCCGCGCAGCCTGTCCGGGGGCGACGCCGTGGCGAGGCATACCGCGGCGGTTGGGTCGGCGGGGCGCGCCGAGCCGCGACCTGGGACCTGGGCGTCAGTTTGGGTCTGGGCGGGCGCCACCCCCCACCCTCCACCACCCTTCCCTACTTCCCTGGCAGCGCGGCAGGGCGGGGAGTAGCACCAAGGCCACGGCCAAGCAGATAGGGACGGGAAGGGCCGGGTCGGAGCAGAGCGGAGCCAGGCCAGGGCATAACTGTCAGGGAGCGTTCACAAACCACGTGAACTTTCTCCGAACCCTTATTGTGGCGTTTGAGGGCGGTGCTGGAGCAAACTGTCGCTGACGCGGGCTCGAGTCACCCTGTGACTGTATAAGCTCGATGGGTTCAATTTCCACAGACGGTTCCACGCAACTCCCCGCGCGCTGATTTTCCGAGGCCAACGCAAATCAAAGTGTCTCGATTGCAATGTCACGTGGTTTCTGAACGGCCTGTTAGTTAGTTAGTTTAGTTAGTTTGTTAGTTATTGAACGGCCTTCTCATGTGGACTACGGCGTGGTTGCCCAGGGCAGCCTACAGTGATATATGGGAACCCGGGATTGCAGACCAGGCGACGGTCGGGTCGGGGGCTCTTAAACATCAAAGGACTCACACAAGACCCCCAAAACAGCAGTAATATTTTTTTTAAAATAATCAGAAATCCACGCGCAAATCCAAAATTATAATACCGGCCGTGATCATTTTATTTGTGATTTTTGACTTGCACTTTCCCTAGAGCCGTACGCATTATCAAAATTTTCACCTCTCGGGCGGAGGCATGCATGTTGCTGACAATTGCTCGGCGGCATCCTCTCTTGACTCCAACAAGTACAGAGCTCGGGACATCGCATTGATGTCATTTATGACCCTCCAAACGGGGTTCACTGACCTCATCAGCAACATTGTCGTCGGGCGTCCTACACACCCTCACCCACTGTACACGCCGTTAAGAGCGAGAGAGACAGATCGAGAGAGGGAGTGCGAGAGAGAAAGAGAGAGAGAGAGAGAGAGTGCGAGAGAGAGAGAGTGCGAGAGAGAGAGAGTGCGAGAGAGAGTGCGAGAGAGAGAGAGAGAGAGAGAGAGAGAGAGAGAGAGAGAGAGAGAGAGAGAGAGAGAGAGAGTGCGAGAGAGAGAGAGTGCGAGAGAGAGAGAGAGAGTGAGAGAGAGAGAGAGAGAGAGAGAGAGAGAGAGAGAGAGAGAGAGAGAGAGAGAGAGAGAGAAAGAGAGAGAGAGAGAGAGAGAGAGAGAGAGAGAGAGAGAGAGAGAGAGAGAGAGAGAGAGAGAGAGAGAGAGAGAGAGAGAGAGAGAGAGAGAGAGAGAGAGAGAGAGAGAGAGAGAGCGGAGAGCGCTGACAGGAGCTAGCTATCCAGTGGTGGTAGCGGTGGGTAGGGATTTAAAGGCCGGTAATATTACCGGTAAGATTCGGTAAGTTACCGTTACTTACGGTAATATTACCCGACCTCGAAAAAATTGGTATTTTTCGGTAATATTCAGACTTGCGAAACTCTGAAAATTAGCTGTGCTTGCTGTTCCAAGTAGTGAAAAGGGTACTTCTTGGTCCTTGCCGTCACTGCAAAGGCTGAATCTACTCTAAAACGCACCTTCATTATTATTTTGGCATGTTCAAGCAATTATCTGACTTCTCGCTAGAAGACAAACGTAGCCATACACAATCCTTAATTCTGACAGAAACCTATATTTCAAGTGATGAAACGTCTGAATTGTTCTAGCACATCAAGAATTGCCAGGATTGACTCTGATTGACTACTGTTACGTTGGAAAAACGTAGAAACACATACTATTTCAACAAATACCCGCTGTAAATCAATCTTTCTCATTATTACCAAAAATACCCGTAAATTACCAATCTTTCCGTATCTTACCGTAAGATTGAATCTTACCGGTATTTTTAAATCCCTAGCGGTGGGTGTGGGGCGGGACCAGGCGGGACGTCTTAACGACGCTTACGCCCTTGTAAACAAGCCCGCTCCGCTGTGACTCCGCACTGCTCGCACGGCGCACGGCACGCACGGCACGCACTCACCTGCCAGGTGCCCAGTCCGACGGCGGGCATGCTCTGCCCCGAGGCGAGCTGCACGTACTCCATGGCGGGGTGCGGCGTGGGCTGGCTGCCCCAGTAGAAGAGCATCGCTCACTGCTTTGGCGGACGGCTCGGCTCGGGACGGCTCCCGCAGGTCCGCGCCGCGTGTTATTTCGGGATGGGCGGCGCGTGTGCGAAGGCTGGCGCTCGGCTGCGCCTCCCTGCACTACTGGGGACGCTCCGACGCCCGGCCGCGGCCCCCCTGGGCCCCCCTGTAGCCCCTCCTGGGGCCTCCGACGCCCCCACCGAGACACACGGCCTTAGCACCGCCCTGTAGTCCGCGGCAAACGGAGCCTTGTGTTCTTCCGGCCCTTCTTCTTCGTGTATACCCGCCTCGGATTATGATCCGAGCCGCGATAGAGAGCAGAGAGTTGCCCCGACCCGCCGACCCCGCGTTGTAGGAACAGAGGCGGACAGGCCTGGTGGCGCTGTTGGCTCGATCCCAGGACAGGCCGCGAGCCGTTGCCATGGCAATCACCCCCACCGCGGTTGGGGCGCGGGAATCGGTCAAAACGACCGTGGCGACGCAGCGAGAAACGTTATGAAACAACACTGGGCTGGGCTCAGCGCCTGAACATTACATGGTAAAGGAACTGTCTCATGTGCAGTCTGCAGTCACTTCCAGTCCCTTCACAATCATTCCAGTCTCCAGACACCGAAATGTTTCCGAAGAGAGTTTAGAGAGAAAAATTTGAATCTTGAGTCAAATAGGTAGCAGATGATACCAACTCTAAATGTTTCCTCGTTTTTTAAAGGTTTACTAGAAAGTTACGAAAATAAAGTCCTATTTGTGTGTCTGTGGAAGCAGAACTTTATAGTTGCGTTTTTAGTTAGTTTGTGTGCATAGAAAGAACCGAACCGAAGATGTTTGAAAGGGGAGAACATCTTCCTGCAGCAATTTTGGAGCGGTGCGGCGGGTGCAGGAGGAGGGGGGGGGGGGCTTCCCTTTTCCCGCCCAGGATGGCCCGAGCCCGAATGGCCCGCGACGGCGACAATGCGCGATGCGCAACGGCAGCGGCGGAATGCAGCCCCCCCCCCTCCCCCGTGCAGCAATACTTCTGCACCTGCCTCCGCATGAGAGTACAAGCCGCTGATACATTATCTTTATGTTATTGTTTCTTTTAAGGCTGTGTGGGTGATGATATGTATCATCTGCTAAAAAGCCTGATGGCATGTTTGGCTAGAGAGGGGCAAAAAAAAGCGAAGTCAAAAATGTCAGTGAGCGAGATCGAATTCGGATGCTATAACAAAATACAAGATTTTTGCGACTTTCGAAATTTTTTTCGATCACCGGAAGGGGTCGCGCAGGGCACCCGAATGGGGCATAACTGCCCCTTACAGCAGTCAAAATCAATGTTGCAGAAAAATTTTGAAAATATTTTCTAAGGTCAATTTGGCCAAAGTAGGAATCTAAAGGACTTAAATTTCAAGGAAAACGCTGTAACTCTGACGGTTTTTGAGATATCGGCGTTTTTAGTCCTAAATTTGCAGAAATCTAATTTTGATTTATTTTCGCACTTAAAACACTGGTATCTCAAAAACCGTAAAAGTTACAGCGTTTTCCTTGAAATTTAAGTCCTTTCGGGCCCTCCTTTGGTCAAATTAACCAAAGAAAATATTTTCAAAATTTTTCTGCAACATTGATTTTGACAGCTGTAAGGGGCAGTTATGCCCCAATCGGGTGCCCTGCGCGACCCCTTCCGGTGATCGAAAAAAAATTTCGAAAGTCGCAAAGATCTTGTATTTTGTTATAGCATCCGAATTCGATCTCGCTCACTGACATTTTTGACTTCGCTTTTTTTTGCCCCTCTCTAATGTTTGGCCGCTGTTGACAAAATTTATTTCGTATCGGCCTCCGCCTTCGACTTCGGTGATCTCACGCGAACCGGGGGTTTACGGTTACTAGTTGGCCGCTATTTGTTCGAATAACCGAGATTAAGTTGGGGGAACAAAATTTTAGTTGCACCAACGAAACGTTATAGTTGCTCCAACGAAGAGGTTTGTTGCGGTCACTAAACAAAAATAAAATTCTGCTCTTTGCTCCTTTAGCGAACCTATGCGTTTAAGCAGCTAACGACGTTGCGTTGGTGCAACTAAAATTTTGTTCCCCCAACTAAATCTAAGTTATTCGAACTCCTTGTCTGAAAATCAACTTAAAGTCGCGACCACTAATGTTTTTTCTCGGTGTCTTTCTGTAATTTAGTCCACCCTTTCTCCAGCCTCTTGGTCTTTCAGTCTCTGTGCAAAATTTTCGGGATTGATGTGCCCTATGTCAGCGTCTCAGTGTCTCGCATTTACCGCGCAAGTCAAAAACATCTCCCCTAAAAACCAATAAAGTCGGACATGAGCACGGGCCGCCGGCGGTCGGGTCGTGCGGTCCCGGGTTAAACTAGGCGGCGCAAGTTTGGGCTCCACTTTCCTTGAGCATTTCGGGAGCGGCCGCGAGTCGGAGTGAAGAAGTGACTTGCTTATGCATAGCACTCCATTTCGCGGCGGCTGAATCGCGCAGACGTTACGCATGAGACAAGCGAGGAACGGTGGCGGCGACTGTAACCTCCCCCTACCCCCGGGCCCCTCGGCACAACCCCACCGCACCGCGTGGGATTTTATTTCACCCCCTCTCTCCCTCCCTCCTATGCCGCAGTTTGCGGACTGTTGCCCGCGAGCACAACTTCCAGCTAGGACACCTTGTTTGTTGTTCTTCAGTCACGCCAATTTTTATTTTGGCCTCCTCCTCCTCCTCCTCCCTTCTCCCCCGTCCTCCTCCTCCTCCTCCTCCCCTTCTCCCCCGTCCTCCACAGTCCTCCTCCTCCCCCTCCCCCCTGCTCCAGGGTGGCGCTGCTCTGGTGGTGCTCACGTTGGGCAGTGGAAGGCGCGGATTTGTCGCGCACTCGTGACATCGGTTTGGATTACCCGGTGTTCGAGTACCGGCGGAGCCTCAGGCACGGTCTTAGACCGGATATCTAATTGCCTTTCGAGCGCGTCTTTCAGCCCGAGGTAGGACCCGCTTAGAGGACCCTCTCCTTTACCGCCCGGCCCGGCCCGGCGTATGACTGAGGGGAATGGTCGGCTGTTCGCCGGGTCGCGTAAAGATAAGAGACCCGAACCTGGCCGCTGCGCACCGCGCGCTGTGCGGCGGGCGGCGGAGAGGGAGATGGGGTACTCCTCGCGTTAACCAACTTTACAAATGACTTAAATTGTAATGAACTGTTGTGTAGACCCACCGCCTGCGCCCCCCCCCCCCGCGCCGTCGCCGCCGCCGCCGCCCGCCGCTACGCAAGTAGCGGCAGCAGTAACACAAGCAGGGCGGCGGCGGCGGGGGCGGCCGGGGGCGGCCGGGGGCGGCAGTCCCTCTCCGCCGGCCCGGCCTCGCCCGAAACAGACAACTCGCAAACTTTGTCGTTCCCAATTCAAACTTAAGTTCACGGGGGGACGGGAGGTGAGCTGGTGCCTGGCGCTTGAGCACTCGCCCCTTCCGACACCACTTTCTTTTCTCTATGCATCACCCACTAGCCATGTTTTAGCCAGGTCGTTCGTTTGAACCGTCCCCTAGACATGGTTTCGTCACGAAATTGGTGACTTATGACACCCATGACCCCAATCAACCCGAGAGACATGTCCACGCCCAGAAAGGTAGGCAGTCCAAACTACACCTAACGTCTTGCACGGCAGGATAACCAATACTTTCCGCGAGTATTTATACATTGATTGAAGCATTTAGAATTGAGGGTGCACGCTCGCCCACGACGCTGTTTTAATTCCGAAACGATTTTACTGATTTGCGGAAGCGGTTACTCTGTGACGCGCATAGAGGCAGGTCGTGGGGGTATGAGCGCGCTTCTGTACGCATACAGTTACAGTGCAGCCGTGCGTGTGAGCGTGTGTGTGTGTGCGCGCGTGTGTGTGTGTGTTTGTGTGAGTGTGTGTGTGTGTGCGTGCGTGTGTGCGTGGTACGCGGTGTGCTACATGACTGTGCTCTGTGAGAATGGAACCAGGTGTTCGCGTTATGCCATACAGTAATGTCCGCAGTATGCACCTCCGTCCGCACGCGCGTAGGAGCGAGGAAGAGGGAGATAAAGAGGCAGAGAGAGAGAGAGAGAGAGAGAGAGAGAGAGAGAGAGAGAGAGAGAGAGAGAGAGAGAGAGAGAGAGAGAGAGAGAGAGAGAGAGAGAGAGAGAGAGAGAGAGAGAGAGGGGAAAGGTGACAAGGACAAAATGAGAGCACCCAAGCTTTGTGAATGCGTGTGCGTGCGTGTGTGTGCGTGTGTGTGGTACCACGCCCCATCATCAAAACTACACAAATATTTATCAGCAGACCGTGTAGCAGTTTGAGCGTAAAATAACAATGGCGGCTGCTGCGGCCGGAAATAGAGACGTCGACACGCACTGCAAAGTCATCGGGTGGGAGGGGGAGGGCAGGGAGGGGTGGTGGAGGCTAGGTGCTGGAGAAGAGGGTGGAGGTGGAGGAGGCCAGGAGCTGCAGTAGAGGGCAGGGGTCCTGGGGGGGGTATCGAACGTTGGGTGTGGTTGTCGTGTGGGAGACGTTTTTGGATGAAATGAAAAGAGAGGTTCGAGGTGACCTTTTTTTAATTATTATTAAAACATAAGAGTTTTGTACATGTGGGTTTTTACAACGATGGAATATACCCGGCGAGGCTTTTCTGCTAGCACTGGCTCTCCTGCTGCGCCCGCAGGTCCCTCGGGGGGACGGACGGACCGGCGGTGTCCTGGCGGAGGGTGGACGACGGACGCCGGATATGGAACAGAACAAGATGAGATAGCGCTGTGTTCAAGTACTCGGAATCGGCGGAAGCACGCATGGTGCAACACGGGCTGCTCCAGAAACCTCGACGCGGTGTCCAGTCCATACGGCACCCAATCCAACCCCTTGGGGCGAGCCCGTGGACCTGGCTGAGCTGGAGGCTAGCCGAGCTGGGTGGAACTTGTAGGACACAGAACGGTCGTGCAAATGCGGGTGTAGCCTGTCCGAGCCAAGAGCCTGGCACAGGGCCCCCGTGCGGTGCTCCCCCGGGTGCACTCGCGGGGGCGGTGCGAGGCTTCCGGTTCGGTCGGGGCGGGGGACACGGCAAGAACGAGACGGGATGTCATTTCACAACGGCCAGCTAGGCTGCTCCCGCCTGGGCCAGGTCCGCTTACCCAGACTGTCTCCCGCGACAAATATAATCACGTTGGCAAATTACCGTTTACACAGTTGAAGGCGTTCGGCAATCCGCCTCGCCCCCGCCCCCCGCACCGCCTCGTCCCGTCCCGCTCCGCACCGCTCCGCACCGCACCACTACATACCCTGTTCCGCGCCCACTTTGTTCCAAAGTGCTGCTCTGTGCAGCGAGCAGGCAGGCTGCCCTGTTGCGAAAGTCCATCCAACCGAAACGCTATCATGCCAAGTTAAGCCGTTCGCGCGTACCTGGCGTACGCTGCCGTGCCGTACCTGCAGCTCCCGTTCCGCTGGTGATGACGCCGCTGCTGCACCTGACGCGCCGCCGCCGCCGTCGGGGGCGTCCTGGTCCCAGTGCCGCCGCCGTCCGCCCTCCGCCAAGACTCCCCGCCGGGGGTCCTGAAGCGGTGCCCAGCCAGCAGATGCTCCCCCTCGGCCGCCCCCGCCGGGTCCTGCGCCCTCCTCGGCGGCAGCGGCGTCCTCCCCGCCCTGCCGGGCCTCGCCCGTGTCCTGGAGGACGCCCTAGGGACACCTGCAAAAGGGCGGCGCTTTAAGGGAGTTTTAAGAAGGCGCCGTACATCCGTTACAACCCCTGCGCGTGGCGGGGCGTGGCCGCGACGTGCTGGGGCCGACCCCTAATGACAGTGACTTGCAAAATCAGACTCTCTCTCTCTCTCTCTCTCTCTCTCTCTCTCTCTCTCTCTCTCTCTCTCTCTCTCTCTCTCTCTCTCTCTCTCTCTCTCTCCCAGCACGTCAGAGATAGCTGCTCCCTGCGGGGCGTTGCCACGGGGGCCGCCCCCGCCCGCCTAGTCCCCCGCCGGACTACCAAGTCTTCTGGGCCGGACGCGTGAAAAGGAGATTTAGAGCGCGGCTGGGCCGTGGCCTCGGCCGTGGCGCGGCCCGTTCCGGTCACAGACCATCCTCGAGGAAGGACTCCGGCGTCTGCGGGAGATGTCCCATGTCCCCGCGCAGGTGCCTTGTTGCGGGGGGTCGGCGGGGTTGATGGGGGATGACCATCACCGACCCCCGCAGCTACGCCACTGCTCTGTGCTGCCAGCAGTGCCTGGCCCCTGCGGCCCCTGCGGCCCCTGCGGCCAGCACCACCGCCTCCACAGCGGACAGACGGCCGCCGCAGCTACGCCACTGCTCTGCGCTGCCAGCAGTGCGTGGCCCCTGCGGCCCCTGCGGCCAGCACCACCGCCTCTACAGCGGGCAGACGGCCGCCGCAGCGAAGACGACAAAAGTTTCTTCGGGACCGATATTGAAACTAAATAAAGCGAGAAAGAGAGGACTGTGGGAGGGAAGGGGACACTTGGAGTCCGCGGGGTGGTGGGGCGGCGGAGAGCGGAGAGCGCGCTTCCTTGTTAGTGTCGGCCTGCATGTGGCCGGGGTTGGGAAAGCCCTCGTGGACAGTATCTCGGCGACAGGTACACGAAAATGCGCCCAGAGTTTGCGTGTGGCGTCACCGCGTTGTTGTTTCTGTTGTGCTACTTTTCTTTTATTCGACGCAGAATATAATATGGGACCACGCTGCCGCCGGACGAGCAAAACTCGATTTATTTCGAGCGATTTCTTTGACTCTCTCTCTCACACACACACACACACACACACACACACACACAACACAAACACACACGCGCACGCGCGCGCACACGCACACGTTAGTGGTGAAGGGCGCAGTTTTGGAAGGGAAGGAGCAGCCATGTTGGGGCTGGGGAGCTCGGCGTTTCCCCCACAAGCCCTGGGAGGGTCCCGGAGGGTCCCGGGAGGTCCTCCGGGAGGGGAGGAGTCCCAGCCGAGGCGAGCCGAGCCGCGGCAGCTGGCGTGCCTGACGTGTGCGAGCAGCGTGCGCTCCCTAAACTCGTACATGCAAATGTCGGCAACTTCTTGCGGGAATCGGTGACAATCGGGGCTCCATCTTTCGCACTGAATACCGCTGCCGCCTCCTTCGGCGTCGGTGGCCTTCACTCTGCCTGTCAGGCTGACGGGCAGTGCGCGGGAGCCAAGGAGGAGCTCCGTCCGCGGCCTCTGTGTTGGCCAGTGTGCTGCAGGATCACGCACGGAAACGTTCGGAGGGTAGTCCGCGGGATCGAGTACGGTGCTAAGCAGCACATACCGGCACAGACAGATAGACAGATAGACAGATAGACAGATAGACAGATAGACAGATAGACAGATAGACAGATAGACAGACAGACAGACAGACGGGCGGGTGGGCGGACTGCGGCCGCACCGTGCCGACAAGGACATATGGTGAAGCGGGAAACAAGCAACAGTTGAGAGTTGTGCTCAGTTCGATGTGTACATTGGTGGCGGTGGGCTCTTTGAGAAAGGAAATGGGGAAAGTCTTTGGCCTGGAACGCGCCCGGCTCTCTGTCTTGAACCCCATTCCCTATTTCTCTCTCTCTCTCTCTCTCTCTCTCTCTCTCTCTCTCTCTCTCTCTCTCTCTCTCTCTCTCTCTCTCTCTCTCTCTCTCTCTCTCTCTCTCTCTCCCTCTCTTTCCCTCTCTCACACACACCCTTCTCATTTCAGTGTTTTTGCCGCCCTGTCTCTGTCACACTCCCAGTCCGAGGGAGGACGCCAGGCTAAGGGGACGGGGGCAAGGGGGGTCTTGGCTATGGTACATCAGCGCGAATACGACAACATTAAGGGCGGCAGAGTAGAACGGAGGAGGCAAAACGGTAAGGCCTCGTGCCGCGTCAGGCCACGGGAACGCCACGCGCACGCCACGCGCAAGCCACGCGAACGCCACGCGAACGCCACGCGCAAGCCAGGCGAACGCCAAGCATCCCAACGAGATGTCAGGTGGCACCGTGCCGCCTCCGTATTATGAACACCGAGGCCGAGGACCACCGTGCCATCGCCGTGAATTTGGAGCGAGGATTTGTTTTCCCCGCTGCGCGCGGCACGCACGTCCACACACACACACACACACACACACACGCGCGCGCGCACGCACACGTGTACACGCTCGCACGCAGACAATGACTTTTCATTTACTCCGGTCGGAAGTCGAAACCCGCGTGTGTCCGCATCCCCTCCCGACCAACGCGAAAACAAAAGAAATGGAGAATGGTGAGACCGGGTGAGGGGGGGGTGTATCGGGGTGAGTGGGGTCCCCTCATCTCCCGACGCCGCCGCCGGCAGCGCACGCACACACACACACACACACACACACACACACACACACACACACACACACACACACGGCTGTCGTTGTCCCTGGCCTCGGGGCCGTTGACTGGGTGCGGTCGGCCTCGCCAGCCGGCCGCCCGTCATACTCAGGGTAGGCCGCCCGGCGCGCAGCGCTGCGCTCGCCGCAGGCAGCTGCATACCCTGCCGGGCGCCCTACCTCCTCTCCCCCACCTACCAAAGCCCACAGTCGACAGCCCACGGTGCACCCCTTTTCCCTGAGGGCTATCGCTGCTTCTCCTCAATGTCCACCGATTTAGATCATTGCTGTTGATTGAATTTGATCTCAACAAAAAATAGATTTTTCCCCAACAAAAGTTTTCCCGAACAAAAAAAAGAAAAAGATTTTTCTAAAAACAATATTGGTTTGAACCTGATTTTTTCCTCTGACTATGATTTTTCTTTGTCCCTTCAATTTTTTTATTTTAGCATTTTGTGTCGACTTTTTGATTTTTTTTTCTCAACCTGATTCTTTTTGAATTTTCCGAGTTTTTTTCTTTGCACAGATTGTACATCAATTTTTTTTTGTACACCGATTGTTTCAAGTGAAATACGCTAGACCTTTCCCTCCTTTACCGCCGTCGACAGGGATGACGTCTGGGTCCGCGTCGTCCGCCGTCCCCGCCAGCACCCCGCCGTTGGCGTCCTCCTGCCGCAGCAGCAGGCGGGTGGCTGTCGCGGCGCCGGGCTGGTCGGGCTGGTCACCGCCGAGGCCCCCCCGGGGGTCCTGGGGTCCCCGTCGGGGGCGGCAGGCGATGATGGCGAACAGCGCGCCGCTCGCCACCAACAGAAGTCCGCACGAGGCCGCCACCAGCCCGTTGAGGAGCGGGTCTGCCGCCGAGCCGGTATGGTTCGCGGGGTCTGCAAAAAACAGCAACAACAAAATGAAGTTCTATAATTTAAATCACCGAGATCTTCCCGCCTAAGATGCGTGCGGTGGAAGGGTCGAAAGGGAGGACTAGAAAGACACCGTGACTGTGTGGGCCCGCCAATTCTCGGTCCGCACGCACACACACGCCGAGGAAGGGCCCAGCCAGAGGGACGCCGCTACCGCGGGCCCCGGCCAGAACTGACTCCGTTACTCCATCCCCTGCTTGTCTTTTTGCCATGTTTGTTAAAGACTCCCGCGGACACAAAAATTATACAGCACGCGCGTTCGCTTTGCATCTAGTTGTGCAGCGGCGTATTAATATTTATGAAAGTTGTTGTCCTCCTGTAGTTTTCCAGCCCGCCCCCTCCACCCCGTGCTGCCGTGACGCGCACGGTTTGCCGGTATCCTCCCCACCTCTGGCGCACTACAGCCCCCCCCCCCCTCCGGTTTCCCCGGGACCACTGCTTGGGCGTTCTTCTTGGAGCATTCTCCTCCTCCTCTGCCGGGACGCGTTCGCCTGGGCCTGGGCCTGCGACTCCCTCGCGGACGGTCGGTATGCATCGGGCACGATATACGGGCTGCATCCCTTCGTACGGTCCAGCAGACCTGGGCACCACCACCACTACGATTCAGGTCAGGGCGCAGTCTGAAATAATACGAAAGTACAAGGGGGAGGGGGGGGGGTAGAGGCCCGGACGCAGTCGAGGAAGTAACTGGAGGCCCGCCCACTGTAGGACTGGTATTTGAACCCGCAGCTACAGATTGAAAGACAGGCTTGTTACACTTGGATATCTTTGTTTTAAAGAGCGATTCTCTTACGGAGGTGTAATTTTCTCGCGTAAAAATATGGCGGTCCCGAGCTGCCAGGCTGCGGCACGGGGTGCATGACGCAGAGGCGGAAGCAGGGGGAAGGGGGGAGGGATAGGGGGGGGGGGGGCGCCGCTACCGCCGCCGCCCTACCACCCTCGGCACCGAAGCCATAGCCCCGGAAAAGTTAGACTCCGTCTCGTTCGCAGGACTTAAGATTGCGGCAGTCCGTTCGGTCCGTTATCCATGGTTCTCGTTGGACTACTTATAGAGCGGATCGAGCTGCACTCGTGGACCCCTTGCCGGCCCCCGGC